>CM038681.1:220878245-221444197 GCA_021605205.1 Aegilops longissima
TGGAGACACCTATAGAGTACCTTTATAATCACCCGATTCGTTGTGACGTTTGGTAGCACACAAAGTGTTCCTCCGGTAAACGGGAGTTGCATAATCTCATAGTTTCAGGAACTTTGTATAAGTCATGAAGAAAGCATAAGCAACATACTAAACGATCAAGTGCTAAGCTAACGGAATGAGTCAAGTCAATCACATCATTCTCCTAATGATGTGATCCCGTTAATCAAATGACAACTCATGTCTATGGTTAGGAAACATAACCATCTTTGATTAACGAGCTAGTCAAGTAGAGGCATACTAGTGACACTCTGTTTGTCTATGTATTCACACATGTATTATGTTTCCGGTTAATACAATTCTAGCATGAATAATAAACATTTATCATGATATAAGGAAATAAATAATAACTTTATTATTGCCTCTAGGGCATATTTCCTTCAGTCTCCCACTTGCACTAGAGTCAATAATCTAGTTCACATCGCCATGTGATTTAACATCAATAGTTCACATCTATATGTGGTTAACACCCATAGTTCACATCGACATGTGACCAACACCCAAAGGGTTTACTAGAGTCAGATAATCTAGTTCACATCGCTATGTGATTAACACCCAAAGAGTACTAAGGTGTGATCATGTTTTGCTTGTGAGATAATTTTAGTCAACGGGTCTGTCACATTCAGAGCCGTAAGTATTTTGCAAATTTCTATGTCTACAATGCTCTGCACGGAGCTACTCTAGCTAATTGCTCCCACTTTCAATATGTATCCAGATTGATACTCAGAGTCATCTATATTAGTGTTAAAACTTGCATCGACGTAACCATTTACGATTTAACCTTTTTTCACTTCCATAATCGAGAAACATATCCTTATTCTACTAAGGATAATTTTGACCGCTGTCCATTGATCTACTCCTAGATCACTATTGCACTCCTTGCCAAGCTTAGTGGTAGGGTATGCAATAGATCCGTACACAACATGACATACTTTATAGAACCTATGGCTGATGCATAGGGAATGACTTTCATTCTCTTTCTATCTTCTGCCATGGTCGGGTTTTGTGTCTTACTCAATCTCACACCTTTGTAACACAGGTAAAAACCTTTCTTTGCACTGATCCATTTTGAACTACTTCAAAATCTTGACAAGGTATGTACTTTATTGAAAAACTTATCAAGCGTCTTGATCTCAATAGATCTTGATGCTCAATATGTAAGTAGCTTCTTGAGGTCTTTCTTTGAAAAACTCCTTTCAAATACTCCTTTATGCTTTGCAGAATAATTCTACATTATTTCCGATCAACAATATGTCATTCACATATACTTATCGTAAATGCAGTAGTGCTCCCACTCACTTTCTTGTAAATACAGGCTTCTCCAAAAGTTCAGATAAAACCATATGCTTTGATCAAATCATCAAGCATATATTCCAACTCGAGATGCTTGCACCAGTCCATAGATGGATCGCTGGAGCTTGCACATTTTGTTAGCATCTTTAGGATTGACAAAACCTTCTGGTTGCATCATATGCAACTCTTCTTTAATAAATCCATTAAGGAATGCAGTTTTGACATCCATTTGCCGATTTCATAAAATGTGGCAATTGCTAACATGATTCGGATAGACTTAAGCATCGTTACGAGTGAGAAAATCTCATCGTATTCAACACCTTGAACTTGTCGAAAACCTTTTGCAACAAGTCGAGCTTTGTAGATAGTAACACTACTATCGATCCATCTTCCTCTTGAAGATCCATTTATTTCACATGGCTTGCTGATCATAGAGCAAGTCAATCAAAGTCCATACTTTGTTCTCATACATGGATCCTATCTCAGATTTCATGGCCTCAAGCCATTTCGTGGAATCTGGGCTCATCATCGCTTCCTCATAATTCGTAGGTTCATCATGGTCTAGTAACATGACTTCCGAACATGATTACCGTACCACTCTGTGCGGATCTTACTCGGAAGACCTCACGAGGTTTGGTAGCAACTTGATCTGAAGTTTCATGATCATCATCATTAACTTCCTCACTAATTGGTGTAGGAATCACGGAACTGATTTCGTGATGAACTACTTTCCAATAAGGGAGAAGGTACAATTACCTCATCAAGTTCTACTTTCCTCCCACTCACTTCTTTCGAGAGAAACTTCTTCTCTAGAAAGGATCCATCTTAGCAACGAATAACTTGCCTTCGGATCTGTGATAGAAGGTGTACCCAATAGTTACCTTTGGGTATTCTATGAAGACGCACTTCTCCGATTTGGGTTCGAGCTTATCAGGATGAAACTTTTTCACATAAGCATCGTAGCCCCAAACTTTAAGAAACGACAACTTGGGTTTCTTGCTAAACCACAGTTCATATAGTGTCGTCTCAACGGATTTAGATGGTGCCCTTTTAACGTGAATCCAGCTATCTCTAATGTATAACCCCAAAACGATAATGGTAAATCAATAAGAGACATCATAGATCGCACCATATCAAAATAAAGTACGGTTACGACGTTCGGACACACCATAACGTTGTGGTGTTCCAGGTGGCGTGAGCTGTGAAACTATTCCACATTGTTTTAATTGAAGACCAAACTCGTAACTCAAATATTCATCTCCACGATCAGATCGCAGAAACTTTATTTTCTTGTTACGATGATTTTCCACTTCACTCTGAAATTCTTTGAACCTTTCAACTATTTCAGACTTATGTTTCATCAAGTAGATATACCCATATCTACTCAAATCATCTTGTGAAGGACAGAAAAATAACGATACTTGCCACGAGCATCAACACTCATTGGATCGCATACATCGGTATATATGTGTTATTTCCAACAAGTCAAGAGCTTGTTCCATTGTTCCGAGAACGGAGTTTTAGTCATCTTGCCCAAAAGGCACGGTTCGCAAGCATCAAATGATTCATAACCAAGTGATTCCAAAATCCATCTTTATGGAGTTTCTTCATGCGCTTTATACCGATATGACCCAAACGGCAAGTGCCACAAATAAGTTGCACTATCATTATTAACTTTGCATCTTTTGGCATCAATATTATGAATATGTGTATCACTACGATCGAGATCCAATAAACTATTTTCATTGGGTGTATGACCATTGAAGGTTTTATTCATGTAAACAGAACAACAATTATTCTCGACTTTAAATGAATAACCGTATTGCAATAAACATGATCAAATCATATTCATGCTCAACGCAAAAGCTAAATAACATTTATTTAGGTTTAACACTAATCCCGAAAAGTATAGGGAGTGTGATGATGATCATATCAATCTTGGAACTACTTCCAACACTCATCGTTACTTCCCTTCAACTAGTTTCTGCTTATTCTAAACTCCTGTTTGAGTTACTAATCTTACCAACCTAACAAGTATCAAATACTCAGGGCTACTATAAACACTAATCCCAATAGTATAGGGAGTGTGCGATGATGATCATATCAATCTTGGAACTACTTCCAACACTCATCGTCACTTCCCTTCAACTAGTCTCTGTTTATTCAGAAACTCTGTTTGAGTTACTAATCTTAGCAACCGAACAAGTATCAAATACTCAGGGGCTACTATAAACACTAGTAAAGCACACATCAATAACCTGTATATCAAATATACCCTTGTTCACTTTGCCATCCTTCTTATCCACCAAATATTTGGGGTATTTCCGTTTCCAGTGACCATTTCCTATGCAGTGTAAGCACTCAGTTTCAGGCTTTGGTTCAACTTTGGGTTTCTTCGTGGGAGTGACAACTTGCTTGTCATTCTACTTGAAGTTCTCCTTTCTTTCCCTTTTCCCTTTTCTTGAAACTAGTGGTCTTGTCAATCATCAACACTTGATGCTCTTTCTTGATTTCTACCTCCGTCGATTTCAACATCACGAAGAGCTCCGGAATCGTTTTCGTCATCCCTTGCATACTATAGTTCATCACGAAGTTCTAGTAACTTAGTGATGGTGACTAGAGAATTCTGTCAATCACTATCTTATCTGGAAGATTAACTCCCACTTGATTCAAGCGATTGAAGTACCCAGACAATCTGAGCACATGCTCACTAGTTGAGCGATTCTCCTCCATCTTTTAGCTATAGAACTTGTTGGAGACTTCATATCTCTCAACTCGGGTATTTGCTTGAAATATTAACTTCAACTCCTGGAACATCTCATATGGTCCATGACGTTCAAAACGCCTTTGAAGTCCCGATTCTAAGCCGTTAAGCATGGTGCACTAAACTATCAAGTAGTCATCATATTGAGCTAGCCAAACGTTCATAACGCCTCAGATCCGCTCCTGCAATAGGTCTGTCACCTAGCGGTGCATCAAGGACATAATTCTTACGTGCAGCAATGAGGATAAACCTCGGATCACGGATCCAATCCGCATCATTGCTACTAACATCTTTCAACACAGTTTCTCTAGGAACATATCAAAATTCAACGGAACAACAGCACGAGCCATCTATCTACAAAGAAACATAGACAAGCAAAATACTATCGGTACTAAGTTCATGATAAATTTAAGTTCAATTAATCATATTAAAAACTCCCACTTAGACAGATATCTCTCTAGTCATCTAAGTGATTACGTGATCCAAATCAACTAAACCATAACCGATCATCACGTGAGATGGAGTAGTTCTCAATGGTGAACATCACCATGTTGATCATATCTACTATATGATTCACGCCGACCTTTCGGTCTCCGTGTTCGAGGCCATATCTGCATATGCTAGGCTCGTCAAGTTTAACCTGAGTATTCTGCGTGTGCAAAACTGGCTTGCACCCGTTGTAGATGGACGTAGAACTTATCACACCGATCATCACGTGGTGTCCGGGTACTCTGAACTTTTAGCAACTGTGCATACTCGGGAGAACACTTCTTGATAATTTTAGTGAGAGATCATCTTATAATGCTACCGTCAATCAAAGCAAGATAAGATGCATAAAGGATAAACATCACATGCAATCAATATAAGTGATATGATATGGTCATCATCATCTTGTGCTTGTGATCTCCATCTCCAAGCACCGCCATGATCACCATCGCCACCGTAGCGACACCTTGATCTCCATCGTAGCATCATTGTCGTCTCGCCAACTATTGCTTCTACGACTATCGCTACTGCTTAGTGATAAAGTAAAACAATTACATGGCGTTTGCATTTCATACAATAAAGCGACAACCATATGGCTCCTGCCAGTTGCCGATAACTCGGTTACAAAACATGATCATCTCATACAATAAAATATAGCATCACGTCTTGACCACATCACATCACAACATGCCCTGCAAAAACAAGTTAGGCGTCCTCTACTTTGTTGTTGCAAGTTCTACGTGGCTGCTACGGGCTGAGCAAGAACCGTTCTTACCTCGCATCAAAACCACAACGATAGTTTGTCAAGTTGGTGCTGCTTTAACCTTCGCAAGGACCGGGCGTAGCCACACTCAGTTCAACTAAAGTGAGAGAGACAGACACCGCGGTCACCTTTAAGCAACTAGTGCTCAAGCGGTGAAACCAGTCTCGCGTAAGCGTCTGCGTAATGTCGGTCCGGCCGCTTCATCTCACAATACCGCTGAACCAAAGTATGACATGCTGGTAAGCAGTATGACTTATATCGCCCACAACTCACTTGTGTTCTACTCGTGCATATGACATCAACGCATAAAACCAGGCTCGGATGCCATTTGTTGGGGAACGTAGTAATTTCAAAAAATTCCTACGCACACGCAAGACCATGGTGATGGCATAGCAACGAGAGGAGAGTGTCTGTCCACGTACACTCGTGGGCGTAAGCGAAGCGTTATAACAACGCTGTTGATGTAGTCGACGCGTCTTCACGATCCGACCGATCCAAGTACCGAACGTCACGGCACCTCCGTGTTCAGCACACGTTCAGCTCGATGGCGATCCCGGGCTCCGATCCAGCAAAGCGGCGCGGATGAGTTCCACAAGACGACGGCGTGGTACGATGATGATGCTCCACCGACGCAGGCTTCGCTTAAGCTCCACGACGATATTACTTCACGGCGCAGGGCTTCGCTTAAGCTCCGCGACGATATGACCGAAGTGGAATATGGTGGAGGGGGCACCGACACGGCTAAGGAACGATCCGTAGATCAACTTGTGTATCATGGGGTGCCCCTGCCCCGTATATAAAGGAGCAAGGGGTGCGGCCAGCCCTAGGGGAGGCGCGCCTGGAGGAGTCCTACTCCCACCGGGAGTAGGACTCCCCCCCTTTCCTAGTTGGATTAGGATTGGGGAAGGGGGAAGAGGAAGGGCGCCGCCCCCTCTCCTTGTCCTATTCGGACTAGAGGGGAGGGGCGGCCTGCCTGGCCGGCCCTTTCCTCTTCTCCCTATGGCCCATCAAGGCCCATAGACCCCCGGGGTTCTCGTAACCTCCGGTGTTCGGTAACTTCTGTTTTCATCCGAACCTTTCCAAGTCCAAACATAGGCTTCCAATATATCAATCTTTATGTCTCGACCATTTAGAGACTCTCGTCATGTCCGTGATCACATCCGGACTCGAACAACCTTCGTACATCAATACTTATAAACTCATAATGAACTGTCATCGAAGCGTTAAGCGTGCGGACCCTACGGGTTCGAGAACTATGTAGACATGACCTAGAACCATTCTCGGTCAATAACCAATAGCGGAACCTGGATGCCCATATTGGTTCCTACATATTCTACGAAGATCTTTATCGGTCAAACCGCATAACGACATCGTTGTTCCCTTTGTCATCGGTATGTTACTTACGAGATTCGATCGTCGGTATCCAATACCTAGTTCAATCTCGTTATCGGTAAGTCTCTTTACTGCGTTCGTAACACATCATCTCACAACTAACTCATTAGTTGCAATGCTTGCAAGGCTTATGTGATGTGTATTACCGAGAAGGCCCAGAGATACCTCTCCGACAATCGGAGTGACAAAACCTAATCTCGATTCATGCCAACTCAACATATACTTTTGGAGACACACTGTAGAGTACCTTTATAATCACCCGATTACGTTGTGACGTTTGGTAGCACACAAAGTGTTCCTCCGTAAACGGAGTTGCATAATCTCATAGTTTCGTGAACTTTGTATAAGTCATGAAGAAAGCATAAGCAACATACTAAACGATCAAGTGCTAAGCTAACGGAATGAGTCAAGTCAATCACATCATTCTCCTAATGATGTAATCCCGTTAATCAAATGACAGCTCATGTCTATGGTTAGGAAACATAACCATCTTTGATTAACGAGCTAGTCAAGTAGAGGCATACTAGTGACACTCTGTTTGTCTATGTATTCACACATGTATTATGTTTCCGGTTAATACAATTCTAGCATGAATAATAAACATTTATCATGATATAAGGAAATAAATAATAACTTTATTATTGCCTCTAGGGCATATTTCCTTCACCAAGTACCCATCACAATCCCTTATCTCTCGCATTACATTATTTGCCATTTGCTTCTCGTTTTCCTCTCCCCCACTTCACCCTTGCCGTTTTATTCGCCCTCTCTTTTCTGTTTGCCTTTTTCTCGCTTGGTTTTTGTTTGCTCGTGTGTTGGATTGCTTGTCTGTCACGATGGCTCAACATAATACCAAATTGTGTGACTTTACCAATACCAACAATAATGATTTCCTTAGCACTCCGATTTCTCCTCTTACCAATACTGAATCTTGTGAAATCAATACTGCTTTGTTGAATCTTGTTATGAAAGATCAATTCGTCGGCCTTCCTAGTGAAGATGCCGCTACTCATCTAAATAGCTTCGTTGATTTATGTGATATGCAAAAGAATAAAGATGTCGATAATGATATTGTTAAATTGAAGCTATTTCCTTTTTCGCTTAGAGATCGTGCTAAAGCTTGGTTTTCGTCTTTGCCTAAAAATAGTATTGATTCTTGGAATAAGTGCAAAGATGCTTTTATCTCTAAGTATTTTCCTCCCGCTAAGATCATCTCTCTTAGAAACAACATTATGAATTTTAAGCAACTTGATCATGAACATGTTGCACAAGCTTGAGAGAGAATGAAATTAATGATGCGTAATTGCCCTACTCATGGTTTGAACTTGTGGATGATTATACAAATTTTTTATGCCAGATTAATTTTTGCTTCTAGAAATCTTTTGGATTCAGCCGCGGGAGGCACTTTTATGGAAATCACTTTAGGAGATGCTACTAAACTCCTAGATAATATTATGGTTAATTATTCTCAATGGCACACTGAAAGATCTACTAATAAAAAAGTGCATGCGATAGAAGAAATCAACGTTTTGAGTGGAAAGATGGATTAACTTATGAAATTATTTTCTACTAAGAGTTTTTCTTCTGATCCTAATGATATGCCTTTGTCTACCTTGATTGAGAATAATAATGAATCTATGGATGTGAATTTTGTTGGTAGGAATAATTTTGGTAACAACGCGTATAGAGGAAACTTTAATCCTAGGCATTATCCTAGTAATCCTTCTAATAATTATGGAAATTCCTACAACAACTCTTATGGAAATTTTAATAAGATGCCCTCTGAATTTGAGGCTAGTGTTAAAGAGTTTATGAATTCGCAAAAGAATTGTAATGATTTGCTTGAAGAGAAATTGCTTAAAATTGATGAATTGGCTAGGAACGTTGATAGAATTTCTCTTGATGTTGATTCTTTAAAGCTTAGATCTATTCCTCCTAAGCATGATATCAATGAGTCTATCAAAGCCATGATAATTTCCATTGATGAGTGCAAGGAAAGAACCACTAGGATGCGTGCTACAAAAGATGCCTTTATTAAAGCGTGTTCTTCCAATTCCTATGAAAATCAAGATGAAGATCTAAAAGTTAGTTATTATTATATTTCCTTGTTCATGATAATCGTTTATTATCCATGCTATAATTGTATTGAAAGGAAATATGCCCTAGAGGCAATAATAAATTAGTTATTATTATATTTCCTTGTTCATGATAATCGTTTATTATCCATGCTATAATTGTATTGAAAGGAAACTCAGATACATGTGTGGGTATATAGACAACACCATGTCCCTAGTAAGCCTCTAATTGACTAGCTCGTTAATCAATAGATGGTTACGGTTTCCTGACCATGGACATTGGATGTCATTGATAACGGGATCACATCATTAGGAGAATGATGTGATGAACAAGACCCAATCCTAAGCCTAGCACAAAGATCGTAGTTCGTATGCTAAAGCTTTTCTAATGTCAAGTATCATTTCCTTAGACCATGAGATTGTGCAACTCCGGATACCGTAGGAATGCTTTGGGTGTACCAAACGTCCACAACGAATCGGGTGGCTATAAAGGTGCACTACAGTATCTCCGAAAGTGTCATTGGGTTGGCACGAATCGAGACTGGGATTTGTCACTCCGGTTGTCGGAGAGGTATCTCTGGCCCACTCGGTAGGACATCATCATAATGTGCACAATGTGACCAAGGGGTTGATCACGGATGATGTGTTACGGAACGAGTAAAGAGACTTGCCGTAACGAGATTGAACAAGGTATCGGGATACCGACGATCGAATCTCGGGCAAGTACAATACCGCTAGACAAAGGGAATTGTATACGGATCGATTGAGTCCTTGACATCGTGGTTCATCCGATGAGATCATCGTGGAATATGTGGGAGCCAACATGGGTATCCAGATCCGCTGTTGGTTATTGACCGGAGAATGTCTCGGTCATGTCTCAGATGTCTCCGAACCCGTAGGGTCTACACACTTAAGGTTCGATGACGCTAGGGTTATAAAGGAAGCTTGTATGTGGTTACCGAATGTTGTTCGGAGTCCCGGATGAGATCCCGAACGTCACGAGGAGTTCCGGAATGGTCCGGAGGTAAAGAATTATATATAGGAAGTGCTGTTTCGGCCATCGGGACAAGTTTCGGTGATATCGGTATTGTACCGGGACCACCGGAGGGGTCCCGGGGGTCCACCAAGTGGGGCCACCTGCCCCAAGGGGCCACATGGGCCCTAGGTGGTGCGCCTAGGCCTGCATGGGCCAAGGGGAACCAGCCCCAAGAGGCCCATGCGCATGAAATACTTGGAGAGGAAGAGTCCATAGAGGGGAAGGCACCTCCGAGGTGCCTTGGGGAGGATGGACTCCTCCCCTCTGGCCGCACCCTCCCTTGGAGGAGGGGCAGGCTGCGCCCTCCCCTCTTTGGCACCTATATAAAGGGGAGGGAAGGGGCAGCAGCACCTGAGCCCTGGCGCCTCTCTCCCTCTCCAACACCTCCTTCTCCTGCGTAGTGCTTGGCGAAGCCCTGCAGGATTGCCACGCTCCTCCACCACCACCACGCCGTTGTGCTGATGTTGGATGGAGTCTTCCTCAACCTCTCCCTCTCTCCTTGCTGGATCAAGGCGTGGGAGACGTCACCGGGCTGTACGTGTGTTGAACGCGGAGGTGCTGTCCGTTCGGCACTAGGATCATCAGTGATTTGAATCACGACGAGTACGACTCCATCAACCCCGTTCACTTGAACGCTTCCGCTTAGCGATCTACAAGGGTATGTAGATGCACTCTCCTTCCCTCGTTGCTAGTTTCTCCATAGATAGATCTTGGTGACACGTAGGAAAATTTTGAATTTCTGCTACGTTCCCCAACAGTTTTATGTTTTAATTAGTGTTTGTGCCAAGTTAAACCTATAGGATCTTCTTGGATGATAGTTATTTGATCTTGCTGTAATTTCCAGAAACTTTCTGTTCACAAAAACAATTATTAAAAATCACCAGAACGTGATAAAATAGTGATTCCAATTGATTCTGATCAATAAACAAATTTCCTAGGACGTCCTATTTTGGCTTATTTTTTGGAGTTCCAGAAGTTTGCATTAGTTACAGATTACTACAGACTGTTCTGTTTTTGACAGATTCTGTTTTCGTGTGTTGTTTGCTTATTTTGATGAATCTATGGCTAGTAAAATAGTTTATAAACCATAGAGAAGTTGGAATACAGTAGGTTTAACACCAATATAAATAAATAATGAGTTCATTACAGTACCTTGAAGTGGTCTTTTGTTTTCTTTCGCTAACGGAGCTCACGAGATTTCTGTTGAGTTTTGTGTTGTGAAGTTTTCAAGTTTTGGGTGAAATCTTTTGGTGGATTATGGAACAAGGAGTGGCAAGATCCTAAGCTTGGGGATGCCCATGGCACCCCCAAGATAATCTAAGTACACCAAAAAGTCAAAGCTTGGGGATGCCCCCGGAAGGCATCCCCTCTTTCGTATACTTCCATCGGTAACTTTACTTGGAGCTATATTTTTATCCACCACATGATATGTGTTTTGCTTGGAGCGTCTTGTATGGTTTTATTATTTGTTATTTAGTTTACCACAATCATCCTTGCTGTACACACCTTTTGAGAGAGCCATACATGAATTGGAATTTGATAGAATACTCTATGTGCTTCACTTATATCTTTTGAGCTATATAGTTTTGCTCTAGTGCTTCACTTATATCTTTTAGAGCACCGTGGTGGAATTGTTTTATAGAAACTATTGATCTCTCATGCTTCACTTAGATTATTTTGAGAGTCTTAAATAGCATGGTAATTTGCTTAATAACAATAATATGCTTGGTATTCAAGATTTGTAAAACTTTCTTTCGAGTGCGTTGAATACTAAGAAAAGTTTGATGCTTGATAATTGTTTTGAGATATGAAGATGGTGATATTAGAGTCATGCTAGTTGAGTAGTTGTGAATTTGATATAATATATACTTGTGTTAAAGTTTGTGATTCCCGTAGCATGCACGTATGGTGAACCGTTATGTGATGAAGTCGGAGCATGATTTATTTATTGATTGTCTTCCTTATGAGTGGCGGTCGGGGACGAGCGATGGTCTTTTCCTACCAATATATCCCCCTAGGAGCATGCGCGAAATACTTTGCTTTGATAACTTCTAGATTTTTGCAATAAGTATATGATTTCTTTATGACTAATGTTGAGTCCATGGATTATACGCACTTTTCCCTTCCTTCCACCATTGCTAGCCTCTCAAATACCGCGTACTTTTCGCCGGTATCATACACCCACCATATACCTTCCTCAAAACAGCCACCATACCTACCTATCAAGGCATTTCCATAGCCATTCCGAGATATATTGCCATGCAACTTTCCACCGTTCCGTTTATTATGACACACTCCATCATTGTCATATTGCTAGCATGATCATGTAGTTGACATCGTATTTGTGGCAAAGCCACCGTTCATAATTCTTTCATACATATCACTCTTGATTCATTGCATATCCCGGTACATCGCCGGAGGCATTCACATAGAGTCATATTTTGTTCTAAGAATCGAGTTGTAATTATTGAGTTGTAAGAAAAGTAAAAGTTTGATGATCATCATTTTTAGAGCATTGTCCCAAGTGAGGAAAGGATGATGGAGACTATGATTCCCCCACAAGTCGGGATGAGACTCCGGATGAAAAATAAAAAAAATAAAAAAAGAGGCCATAAAAAAAGAGAAAAGGCCCAAATAAAAAAATGAGAGAAAAAGAAAGAAGGGACAATGTTACTATCCTTTTACCACACTTGTGCTTCAAAGTAGCACCAAGATCTTCATGATAGAGAGTCTCTCATTTTGTCACTTTCATATACTAGTGGGAATTTTTCATTATAGAACTTGGCTTGTATATTCCAATGATGGGCTTCCTCAAAATGCCCTAGGTCTTCATGAGCAAGCGAGTTGGATGCACACCCACTTAGTTTATTTTGTTGAGCTTTCATATACTTATAGCTCTGGTGCATCCGTTGCATGGCAATCCCTACTCACTCACATTGATATCTATTGATGGGCATTTCCATAGCCCATTGATACGCCTAGTTGATGTGAGACTATCTTCCCCTCTTTTGTCTTCTCCACAACCACCATTCTATTCCACATACAATGTTATATCCATGGCTCATGCTCATGTATTGCGTGAAGATTGAAAAAGTTTTGAAAATGTCAAAAGTATGAAACAATTGCTTGGCTTGTCATCGGGGTTGTGCATGATTTAAATACTTTGTGTGGTGAAGATAGAGCATAGCCAGACTATATGATTTTGTAGGGATAACTTTCTTTGGCCATGTTATTTGAGAAGACATGGTTCCTTTGTTAGTATGCTTGAAATATTGTTATTTTTATGTCAATATGAACTTTTGTCTTGAATCTTTCGGATCTGAATATTCATACCACAATTAAGAAGAGTTACATTGAAATTATGCCAAGTAGCACTCCACATCAAAAATTCTTTCTTTTATCATTTACCTACTCAAGGACGAGCAGGAATTAAGCTTGGGGATGCCTGATACGTCTCCAACATATCTATAATTTTTGATTGCTCCATGCTTTATTATCTACTGTTTTGGACCATATTGGGCTTTATTTTCCACTTCTATATTACTTTTGGGACTAACCTATTAACCGGAGGCCCAACCCAGAATTGTTGTTTTTTTGCCTATTTCAGTGTTTCGAAGAAACGGAATATCAAACGGAGTCCAAATGGAATGAAACCTTCAGGAACGTGATTTTCTCACCGAATATGATCCAGGAGACTTGGACCCTCCGTCAAGAAAGGAGGGAGGTGGTCACGAGGGTGAACGGCGCCCCCCCTAGGGCGCGCCCCCCTGCCTCGTGGGCCCCCCTTTGCTCCACCGATGTACTCCTTCCTCCTATATATACCTACGTACCCCAAACGATCAGATACGGAGCCAAAAACCTAATTCCACCGCCGCAACCTTCTGTAACCACGAGGTCCCATCTTGGGGCCTGTTCCGGAGCTCCACCGGAAGGGGAATCCACCATGAAGGGCTTCTACATCAACACCATAGCCTCTCCGATGAAGTGTGAGTAGTTTACCTCAGACCTTCGGGTCCATAGTTAGTAGCTAGATGGCTTCTTCTCTCTTTTTGGATCTTAATAAAAAGTTCTCCCCCTCTCTCGTGGTGATCTATTCGATGTAATCTTCTTTTTGCAGTGTGTTTGTTGAGACCGATGAATTGTGGGTTTATGATAAAGATTATCTATGAACAATATTTGAATCTTCTCTGAATTCTTTTATGTATGATTGGTTATCATTGCAAGTCTCTTCGAATTATCAGTTTGGTTTGGCCTACTAGATTGGTTTTTCTTGCAATGGGAGAAGTGCTTAGCTTTGGGTTCAATCTTGCGGTGTCCTTTCCCAGTGACAGTAGGGGCAACAAGGCACGTATTGTATTGTTGCCATCAAGGATAACAAGATGGGTTTTTTATCATATTGCAAGAATTTATCCCTCTACATCATGTCATCTTGCTTAAGGCATTACTCTGTTTTCTTAAAAATAATACTCTAGATGCATGCTGGATAGCGGTCGATGAGTGGAGTAATAGTAGTAGATGCAGGCAGGAGTTGGTCTACTTGTCTCGGACGTGATGCCTATATACATGATCATACCTAGATATTCTCATAACTATGATGAATTTTGTCAATTGCTCAACAGTAATTTGTTCACCCACCGTAGAATACTTATGCTCTTGAGAGAAGCCACTAGTGAAATCTATGGCCCACGGGTCTATTCTCATCATATCAATTTCCATCACTTTATTATTGCTTTGCTTTTTTACTTTACCCTTTTATTTTACTTTGCATCTCTATACCAAAAATACCAAATATATTATCTATCATCTCTATCAGATCTCACTCTCGTAAGTGACCGTGAAGGGATTGACAACCCCTAATCGCGTTGGTTGCGTTGAGCTATTTGTTTTGTGTAGGTACGATGGACTCGCGCGTAGCCTCCTACTGGATTGATACCTTGGTTCTCAAAAACCGAGGGAAATACTTACTCTACTCTGCTGCATCACCCTTTCCTCTTCAAGCAAATCCAATGCAGTGCTCAAGAGGTAGCATCCACCACACCACACTGGAGTAGGGTATTACACCACATCGCTGGCCCAAACCAGTATAAACCATGTGTCCTTTGTTCTTCGAGTTCAAGGTGCTGAGCCTTGGGATCATGGGGAGTGGGTGAGCTAGGGAAGGGAGAGATCTTCGTGTGCACCCCAATGTTCGAACCTCGTGGGTTCTGCCGGAATCCAAAATCCGACAATAGCGTCGCAGGAGAGGCATACACGGGACTGGATCCCGATGTCGCACCCAAATCCTTGTCCAAACGGCGGAAAATGCTCGTCACGGACTTCTTGGACCCCGAGGAAGCCCTGCTCTCGGCTGAGGACTTTCCGACCGAGGATTTCTTCATCTTCTTGGACGCACTAGGCTCGGTAGGATGAGGAGGGTACGGAGGTAGGTCTTCAATATTAGAGAAGGTGTGAGAAATAGGGTGGACTGGCAGGTTGGAGCAAACCCCCGAGATGGGGGCGCCCGTAGCAGTATATTTTCCTTGGCCAACAACCTTTGGCACCACCCCACCCTTAATAGGAGCTTCCGTTGAATCCTTTTGGGCCGCACCCACACGGGCATTAGATTTAAACAACTCACGCTCGTCCGTATCCAGACCGTCCCATTTGGACTGGGTGAAATGGGGGTCAGTGCCACCGCTCGGGTTTTGCCCACCCGCCGAGCCATCACCTTGCTTGTCGTTGTCTGGGTTCAAAGAGCTTGGAGGAGGTGGAGGAGGTCGAGCCTGAAATGCCTCAGTTCCCTCGACCCGAACCCGCAGCCGCACACCATAAGAGGAGGGGAAAACATCAAGCACACCACGGACACAAACTGGATCCACACACCAAACCTTGATACGCACTGGACCAATCTTCTCTAGGGATTCATGATCTACCTCCACAGGTTTGCCAATCAGGACACCAAAGGCCATCATGAATGGGACCGAATGCACCCCAGCTGGAACATCATCCACCAACACCCATACCTGAGAGAGTGGTCCCACCGCTTTGGCACCACAAGTCGCAGCCTTTACGGGCACCACCAGCTAGTTGAAGGGGAGGGTGAAGCTAGTACAGGATGAGATCATTCTCAGACAATCCTTGGAAGGAAACACGTCCGCGAACTCAAATTCAGAAAGCTGCGAATTTGCCAATCCCACCCCCTCATCCCAAACCCTTAATCGTTCCAACAAGGTCTAAGGGGAGATCCGCTGGTCCTAGACAAAAATGATAGCAGCAGTCGAGAGTGACGGGGATGCAACCACCAGAGGCAGATCACTATCCAGAGCGAACAAAGAGCAGCCAGGAAGACCCGTCCTAAAATGAACAAAAGCAGGAGGTTTGGTTCGATTCTGGCAGTCCACTGTCAAGTGTCCTTCAGATCTATATATCAGACAGAACGGATGATTGAAGCAGATTGACTGGAAGGGGCCTGGCTGGTGGCATGCGAAGCAAGTGAGAGAGGAAGGTGGAGTTGGGGCATTAGCACCCTGGCGAGGTGGGGGAGGCGGGGGGAGGGAGAATGCCGCCGCCAAGCCCATACGAAGCAGACCCAGGACCAGAGGTCAGAGAGTGGTGCTGGTTGAACTGTGTGGAGGAAGATTCAGAAAACATGCGCGAGGGAGGATGAGCAGAGCCATCACCAGCACCAGATGAGCGGGGAGCTGAGGTTGCCGCGGCGGAGCCACCGGGCCCCAAGCCGGAGCCGGGCGCGACCCTGAGGAGGAAGAACCACCAGCCCCACCCGAAGCCGCCACCTCCCACAGATCCAAGGTCGGTGGCCCCGCAGCAGCAGATTCGGATGCCAGAGCGCCAGATCCGGCCACCGCCCGCGCCTGCTCATCACGCTGGAGCCACTCTGGCCCTGCCGCCCAAGCCTCGCGGTCACGAGCCACCTGCTCACGCGTCGCCCGCTCGACCTCCATCTTGGAGCGAAGGGCAGCTTCATAGGCCAGATCCGCCCCAGGGCCAGGCGAATCCTCGCGATGGTGCTTGCTACCTGACATGGATTCACTCGAGGAACGCCTGGATTTGTCCATGGATAGGACCTCCATGAAGGAGAGGAGAAGAGGATGTCGGATTTCGGGTTCCGGCAAAACCCTCGATGTTCGAACACTGTGGTGCACACAAAGATCTCTCCCTACCCTAGCTCACCCACTCCCCATGATCCCAAGGCTCAACACGTCAAACTCGAAGAACAAAGGACACAGGGTTTATACTAGTTCGGGCCACCGATGTGGTGTAATACCCTACTCCAGTGTGGTGTGGTCGATTGCCTCTTGGGCTGAGGATGAACAAATACAAGGGAAGAACAGCCACCTGAGGAGAGGTGTTCTAGAGCTCGGTGAGCTTGTGTATGAGAGGATGGAATGGATCTGATCCAAGATCAGTTGCCCCCTACTGTGGTGGCTAGTCCTATTTATAGAGGCGCTGGTCCTCTTCCCAAATGTAGGCGGGAAGGGATCCAACAATGGCTGTCGGATCACGGGTTCCGAAAAAACCCTCAAGGTTCGAACACTGGGGTACGCACGAAGATTCCCCCTACCGATCCATGTCCTAGTTTTGCTAAGATCTCTTGGACTAACTCGACGAACTCATAACACAAGGGACACAAGATTTATACTGGTTCGGGCCACCGTTGTGGGGTAATACCCTACTCCAGTGTGGTAGTGGATTGCCTCTTGGGCTGAGGATGAACAATACAAAGGGGAAGAACAACCTCCTGAGGTAGAGGTGTTCTTGTGCTTGGCGGACTTGTGTGGGTGAGGATTTGATGCCTTCTACTGTGGTGGCTAGTCCTATTTATAGAGGCCCTGGTCCTCTCCCCAAATATTGAGCGGGAAGGGAGCCAACAACGGCCAATTTGAAAGGGGACACCTAGTACAGCTTATCCTGACAAAAGTAGTCTTCGTCTGCAAAAGGCTCTGGTGGTGACGCCGCCTTGGGCTCCATGGTGACCTCCGTCTTACTGTCCTGCTGGTCCTGGTCTCATTGCACTGATATGAAAACCTTTGATTGACGCCTCGGTACTCCACGCCTGCGCTTGCCTCCTTTGCACCAAAGAGGAAACAAGGATGCTGCGCGCGCTGGCGCCCGCCTGGTCTCGATCGACATGGCTCACGTCACGAGAACCTTGCGAGGTTTTCCTTGCCTTGATCTCTCTGCCCATTGCGAGCCTGCCTGGCGAGGCCGCTCCTGAGGAGGTCTTGTGATACGTCTCCTGTTTGTTCCATGCCAATATTCTACAACTTTCATATACTTTTGGCAACTTTTTATACTATTTTTGGGACTAACATATTGATCCGAAGGCTCAATGCCGCCTGTTTGTTGCATGTTTATGTTTTGCAGAAACCCAATATCAAACGGAGTCCAAACGGGATAAAAACGGATGGGGAATTATTTTGGAATATCAACGCGAGATGGTGCCCGAGGGGGCCACGAAGCAGGGAGCACGCCCCAGGGGGGCAGGCGCGCCCTGGACCCTTGTGGGCACCCCGTAAGGCGGTTGACGCTCTTCTTTTGCCGCAAGAAAGCTAACTTTATGAGAAAAATCTGGGCGAAAGATTCAACCCAATCGGAGTTACGGATCTCCGGATATATAAGAAACGGTGAAAGGGCAGCACACTAGAACGCAGAAACAGAGAGAGACAGAGAAACAGATGCAATCTCGGAGGGGCTCTCGCCCCTCCCACGCCATGGAGGCCAAGGACTAGAGAGGAAACCCTTCTCCCATCTAGGGAGGAGGTCAAGGAAGAAGAAGACGAAGGGGCCCCCTCTCCCCTTCTCTTCCGGTGGCGCCGGAACGCGCCGTGGCCATCATCATCACCGCAATCTTCACCAACAACTTCATCGCCATCACCACCAATTCTTCCGCCCTCTATGCAGCGGTGTAACCTCTCTCTTACCTGTTGTAATCTCTACTTAAATATGATGCTCAACGCTATATATTATTTCCCAATGATGTATGGCTATCCTATGATGTTTGAGTAGATCCGTTTTGTCCTATGGGTTATTTGATGATCAAGATTGGTTTGAGTTGCATGTTTTATTACTCGTGTTGTCCTATGGTGCTCTCCGTGTCGCGCAAGCGTGAGGGATTCCCGCTGTAGGGTTTGCAATATGTTCATGATTTGCTTATGGTGGGTGGCGTGAGTGACAGAAGCACAGACCCGAGTAAGTAGGTTGTTTGCGTATGGGATAAAGAGGACTTGATACTTTAATGCTATGGTTGGGTTTTACCTTAATGAATCTTTAGTAGTTGCGGATGCTTGCTAGAGTTCCACTCATAAGTGCATATGATCCAAGTAGAGAAAGTATGTTAGCTTATGCCTCTCCCTCAAATAAAATTGCAATAATGATTACCGGTCTAGTTATCAATTGCCTAGGTACAAATAACTTTCTCGTCACAAAAAGCTCTCTACTAAAACTAATTTAGTTGTGTCTTTATCTAAACAGCCCCTACTTTTTATTTACGCGCTCTTTATATTCTTGCAAACCTATCCAACAACACCTACAAAGTACTTCTAGTTTCATACTTGTTCTAGGTAAAGCGAACGTTAAGCGTGCGAAGAGTTATATCAGTGGTCGATAGAACTTGAGGGAATATTTGTTCTACCTTTAGCTCCTCATTGGGTTCGACACTCTTACTTATCGAAAGAGGCTACAATTGATCCCCTATACTTGTGGGTTATCAAGACCTTTTTCTGGCGCCGTTGCCGGGGAGCAATAGCGTGGGGTGAATATTCTCGTGTGTGCTTGTTTGCTTTATCGCTAAGTAATTTGTATTTGCTGTTCTTAGTTGTTCTCTCTCTGTAGTTATGGATATGGAACACGAAATACGAAAAAAATTAGGTTTACTTGCTACTCATATTGATGGGGAACCTCCTAAAACCCTCGATGCTTGTTATGTGACAGATATTATGTACTACTTTGATAATCCAGAGAAAACCTCATTCAATCTAGTAATGGGAGACACATTGGATCAACGTGAATACTTTAGGTATTATCGCTTGACTCAAAAAGGGAAACTATTATGGGATCAAATTTATATGTTGAAGTGGTATGCTCGGCAAGTATGCTTGAGATATGATTATACTTGTTGCTCTAGGATGAAGGCTCCACACCTTCCCTTTTCATGCAAATTCAATGATAATAAAACCTTAGCTTCTTATGATAATGGTATATATGATTACTATGATGTGGAACAAATAGAATAATTTGTTGCTTTTATGGGTGCTTATGAAATTGAATCTATGTTCAAAGAGTTTGAAAATCTTTATGATGTTGTTTATAGACCTGAAATTTTAGCTATCCTTAAATATTGTTATGCCAATTATGAATTCAATTTCTATATTGATGCATTTATTGAGAAAGTCTCCGCTGTCCAAGAAGAGACTAATATTTTGCAGGAATCTATGGAACAAGAAATTGATGAAACTATGAGCTCATTGGATGAAAAAGATGATGAGGAGAGCGAAGAACAAAAGGAGGAAGAGCGGATTAGCTACCCGTGCTCACCTTCTAATGAGAGTAACTCTTCAACTCATACATTGTTTAATTTCCCTTCGTGCTTACCGAAGGATGATTGCTATGATGATTGTTATGATCCCATTGACTCTCTTGAAATATCCCTTTTTGATGATGCTTGCTATGCTTGTGGCCGAGATGCCAATATGAATTATTCTTATGGAGATGAACTTGCTATAGTTCCTTATGTTAAACATGAAATTGTTGCTATTGCACCCACACATGATAGTCCTATTATCTTTTTGAATTCTCCCAACTACACTATATCGGAGAAGTTTGCTTTTATTAAGGATTATATTGATGGGTTGCCTTTTACCGTTGCACATGATGATTTTGATGAATATAATATGCATGTGCTTGCTGCTCCTACTTGCAATTATTATGAGAGAGGAACTATATCTCCACCTCTCTATGTTTCCAACACGATAAAATTGCAAGAAACTGTTTATACTATGCATTGGCCTTTACTTTGTGTGCATGAATTGTTCTTTTATGACATGCCGATGCATAGGAAGAGAGTTAGACTCCGTCATTACATGATATATGTAACTTTGTGCTCACTACTAAATGCCAAACCATTGCTAATTAAAATTGGCTTTGATATACCTTGGGATCCGGGTGGATTCACTACTTGAGCACTATATGCCTAGCTTAATGGCTTTAAAGAAAGCGCTGCCAGGGAGACAACCCGGAAGTTTTAGAGAGTCATTTATTTCTTTTGTGTGCTTTTATAAAGTTTAGAAATAAAAATAATGTGCCAAGGTTTGCCTTTAGGATGTTTACAATGCTTGTTGGTTTGTACGGTGCAGGACAGAAACTTTGGTTGTTGTGCGTGAGTTTTAATTTTTTTTACTGGAACGTCAAATGGTTCTGATTCTTTTTGCACTGTCTTTCTATACAAATTGTTTATTTTTCATAATTTTGGAAGAAATTTTCAAGTATCAAAAGTATCATGAATGTTCAGATTATTACAGACTGTTCTGTTTTAGACAAATTCTGTTTTTGATGCATAGTTTGCTTGTTTTAACGAAACTAATGATTTATATCAGTGGATTAAGCCACGAAAAAGTTATATTACAGTAGACACAATGCAAAAAAAAATATGAATTGGTTTGCAACAGTACTTAGAGTAGTGATTTGCTTTATTGTTCTAACGGATCTTACCGAGTTTTCTGTTGAAGTTTTGTGTGGATGAAGTGTTTGATCGAGGAGGTTTCGATATGAGGAGAAGGAAGACAGGAAAGAGCTCAAGCTTGGGGATGCCCAAGGCACCCCAAGTAAATATTCAAGGAGACTCAAGCGTCTAAGCTTGGGGATGCCCCGGAAGGCATCCCCTCTTTCTTCAACAAGTATCGGTATGTTTTCGGATTCGTTTCGTTCATGCGATATGTGCAAGTCTTGGAGCGTCTTTTGCATTTAGTTTTCACTTTTATTTTATGCACCATGCTGGTATGAGATAGTCCTTGGTTTATTTATAGAATGCTCATTGCACTTCACTTAAATCTTTTGAGTATGGTTTTATAGAATGCTTAATGTGCTTCACTTATATCATTTGAAGTTTGAATTGCCTGTTTCTCTTCACATAGAAAACCGACATTTGAAGAATGCTCATTTGCTTCACTTATATTAGTTAGAGCATGGGCATATCTTTTGTAGAAAGAATTAAACTCTTTTGCTTCACTTATATCTATTTAGAGAGATGACAGGAATTGGTCATTCACATCGTTAGTCATAAAATCCTACATAAACTTGTAGATCGCTGAATATGATATGTTTGATTCCGTGCAATAGTTTTGCGATATAAAGATGGTGATATCGGAGTCATGCTAGTGGGCGACTGTGGATTAGTAGAAATACTTGTGTTGAGGTTTGTGATTCCCGTAGTATGCATGTATGGTGAACCGCTTTGTGATGAAGTTGGAGCACAATTTTATTTATTGATTGTCTTCCTTATGAGTGGCGGTCGGGGACGAGCGATGTCTTTTCCTACCAATCTATCCCCCTAGGAGCATGCGCGTAGTACTTTGTTTTCAATGGCTTGTAGATTTTTGCAATAAGTATATGAGTTCTTTATGACTAATGTTGAGTCCATGGATTATACGCCTCCCACCCTTCCATCATTGCTAGCCTCTTGATGCACGTGCATTGCACTTTCTCACCTCGAGTTGGTGCAAACTTCACGGTGCATCCAAACCCCATGATACGATCGCTCTATCACACATAAGCCCCCTTATATCTTCCTCAAAACGGCCACCATACCTACCTATCATGGCATTTCCATAGCCATTCCGAGATATATTGCCATGCAACTTCCATCATCATCAGATACATGACTTGAGCATTCATTGTCATATTGCTTTGCATGATCATAAGATAGCTAGCATGATGTTTTCATGGCTTGTCCGTTTTTGATGTCATTGCTACGCTAGATCATTGCACATCCCGGTACACCGCCGGAGGCATTCATATAGAGTCATATCTTTGTTCTAGATATCGAGTTGTAATATTGAGTTGTAAGTAAAAGTGTGATGATCTCCATTATTAGAGCATTGCCCTAGTGAGTAAAGGATGATGGAGACTATGATTCCCCCATAAGTCGGGATGAGACTCCGGACTTTACAAAAAATAAAAGAAGCCAAAGAAGCCCAAATAAAAAAATGAGGCCAAAGAAGCCCACAAAAAATATATAAAATAAAATAAAATAAAAAATGAGAGAAAAAGAGAGAAGGGGCAATGCTACTATCCTTTTACCACACTTGTGCTTCAGAGTAGCACCATGTTCTTCAGATAGAGAGTTTCTTGAGTTATCACTTTCATATACTAGTGGGAATTTTCATTATAGAACTTGGCCTGTATATTATGATGATGGGCTTCCTCAAATGCCCGAGGTCTTCATGAGCAAGCAAGTTGGATGCACACCCACTTAGTTTCAGTTTGAGCTTTCATACACTTATAGCTCTAGTGCATGCGTTGCATGGCAATCCCTACTCCTCACATTGACATCAGTTGATGGGCATCTCCATAGCCCGTTGATTAGCCGCGTCGATGTGAGACTTTCTCCTTTTTTTGTATTCTCCACACAACCTCCACCATCATATTCTATTCCATCTATAGTGCTATGTCCATGGCTCACGCTCATGTATTGCGTGAAAGTTGAAAAGGTTTGAGAACATCAAAATTATGAAACAATTGCTTGGCTTGTCATCGGGGTTGTGCATGATTTGAATATTTTGTGTGGTGAAGATGGAGCATAGCTAGACTATATGATTTTGTAGGGATAACTTTCTTTGGCCTTGTTATTTTGAAAAGACATGATTGCTTTATTAGTAGGCTTGAAGTATTAATGTTTTTATGTCAAATGATAGACTATTGCTTTGAATCACTCGCATCTTAATATTCATGCCATGATAAGATACATGATCAAGATTATGCTAGGTAGCATTCCACATCAAAAATTATCTTTTTTATCATTTACCTACTCGAGGACGACCAGGAATTAAGCTTGGGGATGCTGATACGTCTCCGTCGTATCTATAATTTTTTATTGTTCCATGCCAATATTCTACAACTTTCATATAATTTTGGCAACTTTTTATACTATTTTTGGGACTAACATATTGATCCAAAGGCTCAATGCAGCCTCTGTTTGTTGCATGTTTATGTTTCGTAGAAACCCAATATCAAACGGAGTCCAAACGGGATAAAAACGGACGGAGAATTATTTGGAATATTTATGATTTTTGGGAAGTAAAATCAACGTGAGACGATGCCCGAGGGGGCCACGAGGCAGGGGGCGCCCCCCAGGGGGGCAGGCGCACCCTGGACCCTCGTGGGCACCCCGTAAGGAGGTTGACGCTCTTCTTTTGCCGCAAGAAAGCTAATTTTATGAGAAAAATCTCGGCGAAAGATTCAACCCAATCGGAGTTACGGATCTCCGGATATAAAAGAAACGGTGAAAGGGCAGCAGACCAGAACGCAGAAACAGAGAGAGACAGAGAAACAAATCCAATCTCGGAGGGGCTCTCGCCCCTCCCACGCCATGGAGGCCACGGACCAGAGGGGAAACCCTTCTCCCATCTAGGGAGGAGGTCAAGGAAGAAGAAGACGAAGGGGCCCCCTCTCCCCTTCTCTTCCGGTGGCGCCGGAACACCGTCGTGGCCATCATCATCACAACAATCTTCACCAACAACTTCACCGTCATCACCACCAACTCTTTCCCCCTCTATGCAGCGATGTAACCTCTCTCTTACCCGCTGTAATCTCTACTTAAACATGGTGCTCAATGCTATATATTATTTCCCAATGATGTATGGCTATCCTATGATGTTTGAGTAGATCTGTTTTGTCCTATGGGTTATTTGATGATCAAGATTGGTTTGAGTTGCATGTTTTATTATTGGTGATGCCCTATGGCCTCTCCGTGTCACGCAAGCGTGAGGGATTCCCGCTGTAGATTTTTGCAATATGTTCCTGATTTGCTTATGGTGGGTGGCGTGAGTGACAGAAGCACAGACCCGAGTAAGTAGGTTGTTTGCGTATGGGATAAAGAGGACTTGATACTTTAATGCTATGGTTGGGTTTTACCTTAATGAATCTTTAGTAGTTGCAGATGCTTGCTAGAGTTCCAATCATAAGTGCATATGATCCAAGTAGAGAAAGTATGTTAGCTTATGCCTCTCCCTCAAATAAAATTGCAATAATGATTACCGGTCTAGTTATCGGTTGCCTAGGGACAAATAACTGTCTCGTAACAAAAAGCTCTCTACTAAAAATAATTTAGTTGTGTCTTTATCTAAACAGCCCCTACTTTTTATTTACGCGCTCTTTATATTCTTGCAAACCTATCCAACAACACCTACAAAGTACTTCTAGTTTCATACTTGTTCTAGGTAAAGCGAACGTTAAGCGTGCGAAGAGTTGTATCGGTGGTCGATAGAACTTGAGGGAATATTTGTTCTACCTTTAGCTCCTCGTTGGGTTCGACACTCTTACTTATCGAAAGAGGCTACAATTGATACCCTATACTTGTGGGTTATCATCTTGCGTCGTCCGCCTCGCTAGGCTTGGCCCCTCGCGAGGGTCTTGGATGCCTTGTTGATGAAGATGGGCCGTACGGGCCTGCTAGGGAAGGCACGCCGTGGGCCGCAGGCAGGGAAGTCTGGGGACCCCCGTTCCCAAGACGCCGAAAGTAGCTCCCGGGCCCAAGGCGCGCCCGGGCTTGGCCTCGAGGCGAAGCCAAAGGTCAAGTACGGAGCGCCGTGAACCCCAATAGCCTGCGGCCTTGGTCGATGCGTGGCGGCTAGTTGGATGTGGGCGTCTCCGCTTCCCCATGCTGCCTCGGAAACTGCCTGACTTGACAAAAAGGCTGGAGTGGATAGCGCTTGTCTTCACTGCTTCCCTTCTCCTTGCTCAGATCCCCTTTCTTGCGCCCTGCCTCCGAAATCCTCAGATCTACTTCCATCTTCTCCCGCATCAGCAACTAATGGCACCGCGCAAGGTCAAGCCCTCTGCATCGCCGGCTTGGTACGAACCTGCTCTCGACGCGCCCAACATCTCGGAGAAGAGCCTCGCCGCCACGCGCTTGCTGACGGTGGGGGAGAGCAATGAGAGGGGGAATTGAAAGTGCGTTATATCGACTAGAGGGGGGGTGAATAGGCGATTTTTAGAGATTTTACAAATTCTTCATCGAGGAATTTGTTGGTGAGGAAATTCCTTAGCGAAGAAATACATGCAGCGGAATAAGTACTCGAGTAAGCATAGCAGATTACAGGCATAGTCATCATGATGAAATGAAGACAATCACAGAGTACGAAGCGTAATCACAGGATAACATAAGATGAAGACAAACAGATCAAGAAATTGAACTGAGGAAATTGAGAAAGTCTTCATCAAAGTCTTCAAACACAGATATGAACAAACACTCAACACAAGAATGAGGAAATGAAAGGGTTGTGGAAATAGAACCAGTTAGGTTGGTGAAGACTATGCTTTGGTAGACCAGTTCCAACTGCTGTCTCAGTTGTACATCTGGTTGGAGCGGCTGAGTATTTAAACTCGAGGACACACAGTCCGGACACCCACCACTTGAGCACGCAGCTCAGACACCAAGTCCTCACCATATTCTCCTTGAACTAAGGTCACGCAGACCTCGTCCAATCACTCGTGGTAAGTCTTCAGGCGACTTCCAAACCTTCACATACTTGGTCACTCGGCGATCCACAATTCCTCTTGGATGCTCTAGACCGTGACGCCTAACCGTCTGGAAGAAGCACAGTCTTCAAAGGTAAAAGCGTCGGATCCACGAGATCAATTTCTTGATGATGCTCAATCACTTTGGTTTTGTAGGGGTTTGGTTTTGGGTTTTTCCTCACTTTTGGGTTTTCCTCACTTGATGATTTTCGCTCAAAGTCCTCGGAGGATGGGTTGCTCTCAAATGACAAGTGTCAAGTTCTCTCGAGCAGCCAACCAACTAGTGGTTGTAGGGGCGGCTATTTATAGCCTAGGGAGCAGCCCGACATGATAAGACATAAATGCCCTTCAATGATATGACCGTTAGGTGGATAAGATATTTGGGACAGTGGCGCAAGAAGACTTGAACGGTCGGAAATTTGAATATCAAATTCCTCGTGGCTATCATGTTCCTCATTGTGTAGGTAATCCACCGGCGAATTCCTAACTCCTCGGTCGAAACAAATTCCTCGTGACTGGAAGAACTTCGTCTCACATCAAGAAAATGACTGAACTGTATGAGATTTCCAAAGGCTTCACTCAAGGGATTGGTAGGTGTAGGATTTTGAGTTGAGCATCAAATGGAAATTTTCCTTAGTATTTCCTCGACCCCTTTAACAATGACGGTGTTTCCTATGACTCAAGAAAGAGAAAATGAAACTACGAAAACAAAAGTCTTCACGCTTCATGTTCCTCAGCGAATACCAAGTCTTCGAGGATCACACCAATTTCTTCACTTTCAAAGTCTTCAGAAAGTCTTCAGAATATCAAAGTCTTTAGTTGAAGAACTTCATTTTTAGGGGTCGACTTTTACTGTAATTATCAAACTCCTCATAGACTTATAGACCTGTGTACACTCACAAACGCATTAGTTACTTAACCTATAAGTCTTCAATACACCAAAATCACTAAGGGGCACTAGATGCACTTACAATCTCCCCCTTTTTGGTGATTGATGACAACATAGGTTAAGTTTTCAACGGGGATAAATATATGAAGTGTAAATACTGATAATGAGGATTTTGATTGCAAGATATGGAAGAACTCCCCCTGAAGATGTACAGAGTGAGGAATTTGCTTTTGAGGCAATGCACATTTGAAGAATTGAATCATGGAGATCTCCCCCTATATCTTGTAATTCATACACGCATTTGACATATAATATGAGGAATTTGAAATGCATGATGAAATATGGTGCTTGATGCTATGCAATGCATGCATAAAAAGTATCAGAGCCCAATGCGTATGAGGAATTTGAAACTTTTCATGAGTATCAGAGCCCAAATCGATTGAAGATTTTCAAAGGGCTCAGCATAACTACTATAATCAGATCATAGAGCAAGAGCATAATGCATCAAAAGTATCAAAGCACCATCGGGTTTAAGATTACAACTCGATCCAATAAAAGGTTTCAGAAGAACGAGAGTTGTAACTTAATAAAATACTGTATATAGACAAAAACGAGACCCGCTTGAAGACTAACTCAAATTTCTCCCCCTTTGTCATCGAATGACCAAAAGGATCGAAACTGAGGACTAACGCTCTTGAAGAATTTCAAGTTGAAGATGGAGCGCCAGCATTGTCGGGGTTGTTCGTTGAAGTAGGACCAGCAGCAGTGTCTTCCAAGTCTTCATTTTCTTCAGTGTCACGAGATGAAGAATAGGAGCTGGCCACTAAGGAAGGAACTTTGACTTTCTTGAATTTCTTCGGAGGAGGAGCAGACCAGTCAAATTCTTCCTTAAGTCCCATTGATTGCAGTTCTTCTTCATTGTAGACATGTGAAAGAACAGCCCAGGTGCGCTTGAAGGTTTCATGAAGGTAGTAGTGGTTTTTCTTCACTGCATTGTGAGTTGAGGTCATGTTGTAAAGAAGAGTACCAAACTGACGTTTGACCCACTTATGATTGCGATCAACCTTCCGATGAAGACCGAGGAGTAACTCACGATCAGTCATCACCACAGGTGCGATTCCTTGAGGATTTTGCTTGACAAAGGGTATTTGCTTTGAGTCATGTGTGGCAGAGTCATCATTGGTGGAGTAAGATGCTGCTTTGCGAAACTGTCCATCCAATGGACGAATGCCTTCATCTATCACAGCAGTAGCCTTTCCCTTTTCATCAGCTGAGGTAATTGGCCGTTTGAGGACTTCAATCGGGGGCAGGTAGCTGCAGTGGTTCAAAGTATCAGCCTTGTAATTCAGTGAAGATCTTGACCTGATGAATCTCATAATCCAAGGTGCATAAGGCTTCAGCTCAAAAGGTGACATGGCAATGTTAGCCAGAGTCCTCATGAAGAAATCATGGAAATTGATGGGAACGCCATGGATGATGTTGAAAAGCATATTCTTCATGATGCCAACGACTTCTTCATCGTTCGAGTCGTGACCTTTGATAGGACTCATAGTCTTCGTCAAAATTCGATAGACTGTCCGAGGCACATATAATAATTCCTTAACGAGGAATTTGGTCCTTGGGGCTTGCCTTGGCTTCAAAGGTTTCATCAGCACTTGCATATAGTGATTTGAAAGTTCCTTTTCTTCATAGATGCGACGTGCACCATCAATCGGAGGGCTAAGAGGGAGGGCATGAAGCAATTCACTTGCTGGTGCCTTGTAGTGAGTGTTTTCGGTCATCCAATCCAAGACCCATGAATTCACATCTTCGCGTCTCCGGTGATGTGCGAGTTGCATAGAATCAAGAATTAGCTCTTCGCTCCAATCACAAATATCGGTCAGAAGTTTAGAAGTCCTGCATCGTGAAGAACACTTAGGACGGGCTCAAAGCCCGGCAGCGACTCCATATCCACATGAGGAATGTGAGCATGATCAAGATTTTGTCCTTGTTGAAAAGCACCGAGGAATAGAAGTTGGCTTGGCTGGCAGTCCGTAAACGCCTCTTCCTAATGCGAGCAGAATCATAAGGATTATATTCATGAAGAACACGTGCTCGGCAAAGAAATCTTCAGCCTTGAACTTTTGCTTGGTTGAGAACGGATTCTTTTGCTTGGGCAGAGGGGTGTCAGTGAGTTGCATCACCACCTCAGGAATCACAAGTTCAGGTTCTTCAGCCTGAGGAATTTCTTGTTCCTCAACAGGTGCGATCGAGGATTAGCAGCAGCAGCAGTTTCATCAGCACTAGTGGCTGGAATTTCTTCATGCACAGAACCAGTCGGTTGATTTTCTTCAGAGTCTATCTGGACTGTTTGTGCAGGGGAGTGAGGAACTTGTTGAAGCGGGGTGAAGAGAGGAGTATTGGGATGCTGACTTTCCCAAAAGTCATCATTGATCACTGGAGTGGTGCATCCAATATCCACATCTTCATTTTCAATTTCCTCAGTACCAGCTTGAGGAATTTCATGGTCTGATGAGGAAATAACTGGGGTTGAAGGGATTGCTTCCACTTCAATCTCTTCATCAATTTTCTCTGATGAAGCAGCAGATTGATGTTCTTCATCAGATCCGATTGGGATCTCATATTCTTCTCCAAAAGGAACGACTTCCTTTGATGGTATGGAGGTAATTGGAACAGCATCAATTGGGTTTTCAAATGAGCTGGTCATTGGCTTCATTTTCTTCGCAGCCGAAGAATCTGACGCAGCTGATGCTTTCCTTTTCTTCACAGCAGCTCGTTCCGCAGCCTTGGTTTTCTTCACATCAGAAGCAGATGGAAGAATTGGAGTTGGAGTTGGCGCAGGAGGAGCTGAGGAATTTGGTGCAGTTTCTTCAGAGCAACGATGCAGTTCCCTGTCTTGAGCAGTTTCTTGAGCGCACCACTAGTGGATGCCCGGCAGTTTCTTCAATGGCTGGAATGGGATCATCAGCCTGAATCAGCATTTTCTTCAAAGAGGCTGAGCAGAGGCTTCAGCGGTGCTGGCATTTTCTTCATTAGGCTGAGCAGAGGCTTCACTGAGGATTTTCATGTTGCATTGGGACAGCAACAATTGTAGAATTTCTTCGTCGAGTTGATTTAATCTGGTCTTGACTCCTTGCCAATCAAGCATAGTGGGTATCGAAACTTTTGCTGAGGTTTTGAATTTCAGTTTGGACTTGGAGAAGTTCCTCAGGTGTCATCTTGACAACGTTTTTCTTCAGGAACTTCTCCTTCCTGTATTGAGCCTTTTTGATTTCCCTCGCCTTCTCAAACTTCCATTTTTCTTCAGCTATGAAGTGAGTCAATGCATGACTTTGACCATGTGTCAGATGAAGATCAGGCAGAGGGGTGTTGGGATCCTTGTGCCATAGATCAATAAAGTCGAGGACTTTCTTCGGATCCAATAGCAGTGGCACAGATGTACCTTTGGCTCTAGTGGCCCTAACTTGGCGGTCTCTGATGATTTCTTCAAGTTCTTCATCAGATGCCTCATCATCAGATGGCACGTGGACTACAAGCTGTTTCTTCCTTGGCTAGGCCGAGGACCACGCCCATTGTTGCTTTTGTCTTCAGCAGAGTCGGGCCGATGAAGAATTGGGGCAGCCGAGGAACTTGCGAGATGCTCGAGGTAATTGAGAAACCAGCAGTCCTTTGACATGTATCTAGGTGCACAGAACCAAGGTTTGGACGGAGCAGTTGAGGACTTTGGTGGAGCAGCAGCGGTGTGAGGAATTTGCTTGGAAGGTGCTGCTGAGGAACTTGGCCGTGAGGGCACAGATGATGAAGCACTTGGCTTATGAGCAGGCTTCTTTTGCATTGATTTCCTCGGTTTGACCGAGACCTCGATGTGATAGCAGCAGCAGAATCCTCATTGAATTTCTTCACCGCTTCCTTTGCTTGCTTTGCCAATTTTGCTTGGCGTTTAGCCCATTCATCGAGAAAGTCCTCACCGCTTTGACGCTAGTGGGATCAGCTATTTGGCCAGTGCCAAAGGAGCTCTTGGGCATGGAGGATTTAGAGCGAATTTCTTCATGTACTTAGGAGTTACATATCTGTATTCCTTCCATTCTCATGCCCATCTCCGTTCAATCTTCTGAATACGCACCTTGCGTTGATTTTTGCTTTCTTCATCCGGAGTGCAATAGTCAGCATATATTTCCTCGTGGATTTCAAATGCTGTCATAACCTCGTGTTTCTTTCCTCCTTCTGCGGCTTCTTACCATCTGCCATTTTCTTGGTGAGGAAATTGAACAATTGAGTTCTCTCAAGAAGTGTGCAGTTTTTCTTCGAGGAACGCTGCAAATGAGTTAAGTTGATGAGAACCTAGGGATTCAGCAGCGGACATTTGTACCTGTGAACAGAGTATAGGTGCGAGGAATTTGGAGAGGTCATATGCGTTCTCAGAAGATTTTTCATAAGGAACAAGTTTTGAGGATTTTGACCAGATGAGCCTTGAAGAATTTCAATAAGCGTTCTTTGTCTTAGGTTCCAGAGTTGTATAGATCGAAGATCCACACAATTGAGGAATCTTGAAGAAAATCATTGCTTAGAGAAACGAGTCAAGAGATTTGAGGTGTTTATATGTGTGAGGAATTTGAAGAATAAACACCTTTGAAGAATTTGAAGAAGATTTGAGAATCAAAGCGAGTAATAAAAGTAACTTTTAATTTACCCGAAGTGAAGAACTCGACGAACTGAGATGAACAGTTGAGAAGTTCGTCCGTTCAGATCTTCCCCGCCCTAACTTGGCAGAGGAAATCAGCTACGGCGACGGCGGAGTGAAGATTTTCCACGGTCGGCGCGAGTACGTCGGTGAAGAGGTCAAGGCAGTGAAGCTTTTCCTCACCGGCGACGATGGAGTAGCGGCGGCGCTAGGGTTTTGAGGAGCTCGAACGGAGAGAGAGGTCGAGCGGAGTAAAAGAGTGAGGAAGGGAGAGAGGGGTATTTATAGACACGGTGAAAAACGGATCGTCCGAAGATTTAGGACGAACATGCCCCTGACCGCTTCCCTTCTCATGACATGTGTCACCCACGTACTGTGTAGTGGAGATCGTGTACGATCGTGGGCGAATATAATAATGCATCGCGGGATGCGGAACGGTTTGAGCGGTAAAATCGAAGGTTTGGATAAGATTCGTTTTAAAGTTACGTTCGCAATTTCTTCAACTGTCAAGGACACAGTGAAGAATTTGAACGAGTTTCAAAGTAGAACGCACATGAAGAATTTGTGAATGGATTGGGTTGAGTATAGCATAGAGGGGAAAGGGTCCGATCACATTCACTTAGCAGAAAAAGCGACTTGAAGAAATAGCCATAAGTGAATGCTGTAGAGGACATAAACCCATATATATATATAGCCAATGAAGAAAGACGACGGAAATAATGAAGATTTTGCAAAGTTGAAGAATTTGAAAAATTGAAGAATTTCAAAACTGAGGAAAAACTCAAATTGAAGATTTTCAACTTTGGTGGTGGCGTAACCCACCGTATAAGAATGATGATTTCAGACACCGCGTACAATTGTCGAGGGTTACGAGAATCAAATTCTTCATTAATTTCTTCACACTTAGAGTGTTATTCTTCATTGATTGAAGAAAACGCTTCTTCATGTGTTGCACATCTAATTCATCAATTTTGCATAAGTGTTAGGATGTGTGTCCTTTTCAAAGAACGCTCAAGATTCTAAGATATTTAGCTCACACCGCAACTTGCTAAATCTCTTCTCATCCAAGGGCTTAGTGAAGATATCAGCTAGCTGTTCTTCATCTTCACGTGCTTTCGATGGAGATGTCGCCTTCAACACATGATCACGAAGAAAATGATGACGAATTTGAATGTGCTTTGTCTTCGAGTGCTGAACTGGGTTGTGAGCAATTTTGATGGCACTCTCATTGTCACAAGAGAGAGGCACATTCTTCACGTTGATGCCGTAGTCCTTGAGGGTTTGCTTCATCCATAGTAATTGAGCACAACACGAGTCAGCAGCAATGTATTCAGCTTCCGCAGATGGACGGTGATACAGCTCTGCTTTCTTCGAGGACCAACGGACCAAAGATCGTCCGAGGAAATGACAAGTACCAGATGTTGACTTGCGGTCCACACGATCACCAGCATAGTCGAGTCGAATATCCAATGAGATCAAAAGTAGAGCCCTTGGGGTACCATAATCCTAGTGTTGGTGTGTGAGCTAGATATCAAGAATATGCTTCACACCTTATGGTGTGATTCCTTCGGTGCAGCTTGAAATCGGGCACACATGCAAACACTAAGCATTATATCTGGCCTAGATGCACATAAGTACAATAAAGAACCAATCATGGAGCGGTATACCTTGTGATCAAATCAATACCATTTTCATCAATTGCATAGATGGCCATTTGTGGGCATAGGAATTTTGACGCCTTTGCAATCTTGCATGCCAATTTCTTCAGACATCTTTGAGGTATTTCTCCGAGATATGAATATTCCATTGTGTTGTTGATTTAATTTGAAGACCTAAGAAGAATTTCAACTCTCCCATCATAGACATTTGATATTCTTCACTCATCATATAGGCAAATTCATCACTATAACGTTGGTCAAGACAGCCAAAGATAATATCATCAACATATATTTGGCACACAAACAGTTCACCATCATAAGATTTAGTAAAGAGAGTAGGGTCGAGTGAACTGGTGTGAAGCCATTCTTCACGAAGAATTCCTTCAATGTATCATACCACGCCGAGGGGCTTGCTTGAGGCCATAGAGGGCCTTATTTAGTCTGAAGACTTTGTCGATTCTTTGGATCTTCAAAACCTAGGGGTTGAGCAACATATACTTCTTCCTCAAGCTTACCATTGAGGAATGCACTTTTCACATCCATTTGATATAAAGTGATATTGTGATGGTTAGCATAGGAGAGTAATATCTTGGATAGACTCAAGTCTAGCGACAGTGCAAAAGTTTCATCGAAATCAATTCCTTCAACTGCGTGTAGCCTTGAGCTACTAGTCGTGCCTTATTCCTCACCACAAGACCATTTTCATCTTGCTTGTTGCGGTAGATCCACTTTGTGCCAATGATATTATGCTTGCGAGGATCTGGACGTTTGACCAGTTCCCTGACGTTGTTGAGCTCGAATCGATGTAATTCTTCTTGCATGGCCTGAATCCACTCCGCTCAGAAATGCTTCATCTACCTTAGTGGGCTCTGTGATAGAGACAAAAGCATAGTGCCCACAAAAGTTAGATAAATGTGAAGCTTTTGAGCGAGTGAGAGGACTGGCGCTTCAATGTCATCGATGATCTTGTCAACTTGCACTTCTTTTGCAACGCGAGGATGAGCTGGTTGTCTTCGAGGAATTTGATCATTTTCCTCAAAGACCATTTTCTTCAAATTATCTTCAGTGCATCACTCGACGTTCTTCAGCAGAGGAATGAATTCTTCAGCAGTTTCTTCAAGAGGAATGACATCCTCGGTTGCCTTGAACCTGATAGAATCCTCGGTGCTGGTTCGCCTAACACAGAAGGTAGGTGCTCTCTTTGCGAGCCATTAGTTTCATCGAACCGCACATCTACAATGTCAACAATCTTGTGAAGTGCGATGTTGAAGACTCAGAGGGTGTGCGAGTCCTTTCGTAACCAAGCATAAAACCTTCATGTGCTTTGGTGCAAATTTAGAGGTGTGGTGAGGATCTCTAATCCAGCATTTAGCAATCAAGACTTTGAAATAACTTACATTGGGTTTCTTGTCGTAAGGAGTTCATGGGCAGTCTTTTGAAGAATTTGTGAAGATATACTCTGTTGATGATGTGGCACGCAGTGTCAATTGCTTCAATCCGAAACGACTAGGCGCTTTGTATTCATCAAGCATAGTGCGAGCCATCTCAACAAGAGTTCTGTTCTTGCGCCCACGACGCCATTTTGCCGAGGAGTATAGGGAGCAGATAACTCATGAGTAATACCAAGTTCATCAAGATAATCCTCAAGTCCGAATTCTTGAACTCAGTTCCATTGTCACTCCCGATGTGCTTGATCTTCACACCAAAGTTGGTTGAAGCCCTCGAGGAAAATCGCTTGAAGATTTCCTGCACTTGATTTTTGTAAGTAACAATGTGTACCCATGTGTAGCGAGAGTAATCATCAACAATAACAAAGCCATATAGTGATGCTTCATTAACGACAATTGAGTAATGATTGGGACCAAAGAGGTCCATGTGAAGCAATTCGAAGGGACGAGTAGTGGTCATGATAGTCTTCGCTGGATGCTTGGCCCTGGTCATTTTTCCAGCTTCACAGGCTCCGATAAGTGATCCTTGAGGAATTTGACATTCTCAATGCCAATGACATGCTTCTTCTTCGCAAGCGTGTGCAAATTCCTCATGCCTGCGTGACCAAGTCGTCGATGCCATAGCCAGCCTTCTGAAGCTTTTGCAAGTAGGCACACGGCCGGTTGTGGACCTGTAGAGAAGTCAACAATATACAAGTCTCCTCTCCTAAAGCCTTCGAAGACTTTGGAATTGTCAGCTTCCATAATCACAACACAACGATACTTGCCAAAGATAACTACCATATCAAGATCACAAAGCATTGAGACTGACATGAGGTTATATCCTAAAGACTCAACAAGCATGACTTTGTCCATGTGCATGTCCTTAGAGATAGCAACCTTACCAAGTCCCAATACCTGACTTTTGCCTTTGTCAAGAAAGATGATATGCTTCAGATGTGACGGTGATAAGGAGCATCCATCAATAGATTCTTGTCACCACCATGTGATTTGTACATCCACTATCGAGAACCCACTCGGTGGCTTTGGGTTGATCATCCTGCAGATGAATTAGTACAACTTACGATCTCATATACTTCATCGGTGAAGAATATGATATCAAGTTCATCGATGAATTTCATCAGAAAGATCAATCGATAAGTAGTATGAGGACGTGTGAAATGAAAGTTCATTTCATCATGATTAGCTCAAGTCCTTTCGTGCATTTTGTCGTGCCCCAAAGAAATTCTTCAGACGTTAATGCACGCCCGAGACCTGACCTCGCAGAAGAGATTAGTTCTTTTCTTCACCACCCACATCTCAAGGGGTGGCAAAGAGTTCATCACTCTGAAGCACCATATGAGAATGGTGGCATAGAGGCCAAACCATTTCGCTTTCACATAAGAGGGGTTAGGGTAAGCATATGAATAAGCAGAGAATTCTTCGAGGACTTATGAACATATTGGTTTGAAGAATAATGCACATATTCATAGCCCTTAGCTCTACCTGCAAACAGAGTTATTAGCACGATGATAATCATATGAGGACTTTGATCCTTTTGAGGAATTTGATCCACGTGAGGAATTTGGTCCGTATGAGGACTTGGATCCATATGAAGAATTTTGTCCATATGAAGAATTTGATCCGGGGTTCCTTTTCTTCACGGTGGTGTCATGAGGACATTCACCAAGACTTTCAAGACATTTCTTGGGAACCCAGATTTTCTTCATAGGGGGCCGCTCTGCAGCTTAGTGCCAACATATCTAGCAAATACTTCACCATTCTGATTTTTGAACAGTTTATAGTTTGAGTCAAATGACTCATCATCGTAATGAGGAAATTCACATGTAAAACCAGATAAGGTAGATGGATCAATCGGAGGTCCCTTTGCAGCAACCCATGAGGTTTTGGGATACCGCCAGGCTTCCAAAGACGCTCCATCAAGATTGAGTTTCCTCTCAAAGGCAATACCCTCTTTCCTAGGGTTTCTGTTGAGGATCTGCTTTTTAAGCACATCACAAAGAGTCTGATGCCCTTTGAGGCTTTTGTACATGCCTGTCATGTACAATTCCTTCAGCCCTGCATCGTCAGTGATACTAGCAATGTCCTCAGATGAGGAATTAGTGATAGCAGAGGCAGGTGAAGAATTTGTAACAGTTGAAGCATTTGAACATTCAGGTGAAGAATTAGCGATTCACGCTCAATGCATTTTAAGCATGGAGGAACAAATTCTTCTTGAGAGGCGCTGATTTGTTGAGCAAGTAATGAATCGCGCTCCTTCAAGATCTTCATAACTCGCCTTAGCTTCTCAAGATCTTGCTTTCTTTGAAGAAATTCATAAGAAAGTTTCTCATGATCAGATAAGAGAGTGTTATGATGACCTTGAAGGCTGTCAAGCCTAGACTGAAGTTTCTGAAGATTTTCAGTCAGGGCTTGAGTGCGATCCATTTCTTCACCTAACATATCATCACTCTTATCTAGCATGTTTTGAACCTTTTCAAAAGCCCTTTGTTGTTTTATAGCAATCTTAGCAAGTTTAGAGTAGCTGGGCTTGAGATCCTCATCAGATTCATTTTCACTAGATTCAGAGGAGGTGAAATTGAGTACCTTGGCACCTTTTGCCATGAAGCAATAGGTGGGAGCGTAGTCATCATTTTCCTCATCAGGTTTGTCGGCGGAGTCAGTTTCTTCAGCGTTGAAGATGGACTTGCTAACATAAGCAGTAGCAAGAGCCAGACTAGCCACACCAGATTCGGATTCTTCACACTCCTCCTCTTCCTCATTTTCCTCAGATCCAGCTTCAGAGTCCATTTCCTTGCCAATGAATGCCCGAGCCTTTTTGGAGCTGCTCTTCTTGTGAGAAGAAGGCTTTGAGGATTTTGATGATTTCTTCTTCTTCTTCACGTCATCAGAACTGTAATCCTTGTGTTTCTTCTTTCTTAATTCCTTTTCCCACTGAGGACAATCTTGGATATAGTGACCAGGTTTCTTGCATTTGTGGCAAAGTCTTCACTTATAGTCACTAGATGAGGAATCACTGCTTCTTGAGGATTTTCCAAAACGACCACGCCTTGTGAATTTCTGAATTTCTTCACGGCGATGCTAGCTCTCGCCAAATTCTTCAGATCTCCAAGGCTACTACCGAGTCTTCACTCTCGATTCAGATTCAGCCTTGGCCTTCGTGGCACGTGTTTTCCATAGCCGTAACCATAGAGATCTCTCTTTTGACAAGTCGAACTCGTGAGTATTTAGCCTTCGAGGATATCAGCAGGATCAAGAGACTTGTAGTCAGCTCGTTCTTGTATCATCGCTGCGAGTGTCAAATGAGGAATCAAGCGATCTTAGCAATTTCTTCACCACCTCATGGTCGGTGATGTCAAGGCACCCAGTGCTTGAAGCTCATTTGAGATGTCGGTGAGGCGATCAAGGTTTGTTGAACATTTTCGTTGTCGAGTCTTTTGAAGCGGTTGAAGAGATTCGAAGAACATCAACTCGAGAGTCACGCTGAGTTGAAACACCTTCATTTACTTTGGACAGCCTGTCCCAAATGAGTTTGGCAGATTCCAAAGCACTCACTCTTCCATATTGACCTTTGCTCGATGGCCATATGATATTCTTCGCTTGAGAATCGAGTTGCTTGAATCTCTTCACATCAAGATCATTCGGAGAGGGTGTGACCGAGGAAACACCTTTTTCACAACATACCGTAGATAGTTGTCAATTGCTTCAGATGCATTCGCATTTTGTTCTTCCAAGAGGGGTAGTCCGTCCCATCAAGGTAGGACACCTGCTGAGACCTTGATCATACCTGCGGTCGACATAACTAAAACTCCGGTGGTTAAACTAAAATCACACGTAACAAGGGAGTACCTTGCTCGATACCAATTGAAAGTGCGTTATATCGACTAGAGGGGGTGAATAGGCGATTTTAGAGAATTTACAAATTCTTCAATGAGGAATTTGCTGGTGAGGAAATTCCTTAGCGAAGAAATATATGCAGCGGAATAAGTACTCGAAGTAAGCATAGTAGATTACAGCATAGTCATCATGATGAAATGAAGACAATCACAGAGTACGAAAGCGTAATCACAGGATAACACAAGATGAAGACAAACAGATCAAGAAATTGAACTGAGGAAATTGAGAAAGTCTTCATCAAAGTCTTCAAACACAGATATGAACAAACACTCAACACAAGAATGAGGAAATGAAAGGGTTGAGGAAATAGAACCAGTTAGGTTGGTGAAGACAATGATTGGTAGACCAGTTCCAACTGCTGTCTCGGTTATACGTCTGTTGGAGCGGCCGAGTATTTAAACTCGAGGACACACAGTCCCGGACACCCGACCATCGAAAGCACGCAGCTCAGACACCAAGTCCTCACCGTATTCTCCTTGAACTAAGGTCACGCAGACCTCGTCCCAATCACTGTGGTAAGTCTTCAGCGACTTCCAAACCTTCACATACTTGGTCACTCGGCGATCCACAATTCCTCTTGATGTTCTAGACCGTGACGCCTAACCGTCTGGAAGAAGCACAGTCTTCAAAGGTAAAAGCGCCGGATCCACGCAGGATCAATTTCTTCATGATGCTCAATCACTTTGGTTTTGTAGGGTTTGGTTTTGGGTTTTCCTCACGCTTGGGTTTTTCCTCACTTGATGATTTTCGCCAAAGGCCTCGGAGGATGGGTTGCTCTCAAATGACAAGTGTCAAGTTCTTCTCGAGCAGCCAACCAACTAGTGGTTGTAGGGGCGGCTATTTATAGCCTAGGGAGCAGCCCGACATGATAAGACATAAATGCCCTTCAATGATATGACCGTTAGGTGGATAAGATATTTGGGACAGGTGGCAAGAAGACAAAGAACGGTCGGAAATTTGAATATCAAATTCCTCGGGGCTATCATGTTCCTCATCGTAGGTAATCCGACTGGCGAATTCCTAACTCCTCGCCGAAACAAATTCTCAACACTGTAAGAACTTCTACATCCATCAAGAAATTGACTGAACTGTATGAGATTTCCAAAGGCTTCACTCAAGGGATTGGTAGGTGTAGGATTTTGAGTTGAGCATCAAATGGAAATTTTCCTTAGTATTTCCTCGACCCCTTTAACAAAGACGGTGTTTCCTATGACTCAAGAAAGAGAAAATGAAACTACGAAAACAAAAGTCTTCACGCTTCATGTTCCTCAAGCGAATACCAAGTCTTCAGGATCACACCAATTTCTTCACTTTCAAAGTCTTCGTAAAGTCTTGAAATATCAAAGTCTTCAGCTGAAGAACTTCATTTTAGGGTCGACTTTTTCTGTAATTATCAAACTCCTCATAGACTTATAGACCTGTGTACACTCACAAACGCATTAGTTACTTAACCTATAAGTCTTCAATACACCAAAATCACTAAGGGGCACTAGATGCACTTACAGGAAGACGGAGCTCCGGGTTGCCTCTGACATGCCGGAGCCCGAGGGAAGCACGTTCTTCCCCTTCTTCACGAGCAGTATCGCCGCAGGGTTGGTTCCCTCCTTCTCTGATTTCTTCTATGAGGTCCTCGGTAACTACAGGCTGCAGGCGCTGCATCTTCATCCCAACTCCATCCTTCTCTTGTCCATCTTCGCCTATTATTGCAAGGCGTACCTCGGTGTGATGCCGTCCGTGGCTCTGCTTCGCCACCTCTTCTTCCTCCACGTCAGCGAGGGTCATATCTCCGGGTGCACCAATTTCATCGCGGCCGGCAAGGCCAACTCGATCTCAAACACCGGGAAGAAGGCCGACAACCTCAGGGCCAAATGGGTCATGATGGGCGCCAAGTGCGTCCATCCGCGCTTGGCGCTGCCGACGGAGATGCCCCAGTCCGACAAGGGGTGGTCTTGTGCGAATCTTACTGATGAGCGGGCGTCGTCGCTATTGGAGCAGGATAAGGCCGACTTGAAGCCGGGCAATGCGAGGGTGGCCAAGGTGACGGGGGCCATGCTCCTGAGGGAATTCTTGACGCTGCGTGTTGCTCCTCTTCAGGCGCGTGCGCCCCTTGTGGAGGCTTGGAGATGAAGAAGACAAGATTCGCCTGAGCCTGGAGGCCTTGCCCGCCGACGAGCTGTCCGCAGTTTTGCGCCTCTTGGTCGGGGACAACCAAGAGTACCCGCCGAGCGCCTTCGTTCCCCTGTTCCGCTGCACGGACTGGGAGCAGATCGTGGCTTCCCTGCCAACTTTCGACAGTCGCGGGCTGGTGCCACCGACGCCTACTGGGGTCCCTGCGGTGCCGAAGCCGGTGGAGCTGTCTTCTGACGAGTCCCACAGGGAGGAAGAGGGGGAGGAGGAAGACTCGGAGGTGACCCCCGAAGGGATGGGGGAGACCTCCCCCTTGAGCAAAGCTGAAATCCTTCACGCCCTGCCTGATGACGCCGAGGCCGACGCCCGCCAGGAGAAGGGGGAGCTGCCCGTCATCCCGACAAGGGGCAGATCATTTCTGGTCTCTCGAGATGTTACTCCTATCGTGGCGCCGTCTGGAGATGCTTCCGGCCCCTCCGCTGCGCCGGTTTCTGCTCTTGGAGCCAACGCGCCTGCACCAGAAGCCTCGAGGCTCTTAGGCTTCAAGCTCACCAAGCGGAGGGTGGACTACGCTGCGGTGGACCAGTAAGTGCTCTAGCTTTGCCTTGTCCTTGCTTATGCTGCTGCTTCCTGACGTTCGTCCTTGGTTGTCCAGGCCGCTGGCTTCGGCAAAGAAGAGGAAGGAGGATGATGCGGCCGCTCCCCCCTCCGCGGAGAAAGGAGGCGACAACACTCGCACCTCCCCGGCCCGGTCGCCCTCGCGAGACCAAGAGGAGCGTCGTCACAAGGAGTCAGCCCCCGAGGTCCCGCTGGCTCCAGAAGTGCCGATGTTCGGCTCGGCTGTCGAGGTTCCAAAGCTCAGGAGCCCTTGGTCTCCCAGGCTCTGGTGATGATTCCGTCTCCTCTTCCCGCTGCGCCACTACTCCTAGGTTCTTCTATCTCCTCTGGTGTCTTGGAGCATGCCCTTTCAGAGATGACCCAACAGCGGGAAGATCTCCTGGGCGCGGACCCGCGCCTGGTGGCCGGGCGCCTGGAGCTGGCCTCCGGCTAGGTTCATTCTGACTCGGCGGTTCGAGCGACACTGAGCCAGGCCGCGACGGCCTCCGATGAGGAGAAGCAGGCCGCCGCCAAAGCTGTGGCCGATCGCGAGGCGGCGCGGAAGGACGCTGAAGCCGCCCATGACCGCTGCCGGGCGCTGGAGGATGAGTTGAGGAGCCTGCGCGACCGGCACGCGGAGGAAGCTCATGGCCGCCAGGCGAAGGAGGAGGAGATGAGGGCTCGGGAGGACGCCATCAAGGACCGCGACGCCGAGCTGGGGGAGTTGGCGAAGACGCAGGCCGCTGAACGCGGCAGGCTGGAGGAGCTGGAGCAGAAGGTGGAGGCGAAGAAAGCCGATCTTGACGCTAAGGCGAAGGTCCTAGCTGAGGACTGCGCGGCCTTCACGCTTCACGAGAAGAGGTCCCGCGAGGCTCTAAAGTCACTCTATGAGAAGGGCTTGGAGAGGCCGCTGACCACTAATGAGGATGGCCCTGCTCAGTTGCTTCCCTACCTGGTTGCCGCACTTGAGGCGGTCATGGCCGGCGTCGGTCCTATGGCCGAGGAGGAAGCCCGCGTTCTCTCGTTGGCTGCGCTGACACGCGTCTTCAGTCACCTCCATCTTCGTGACCCCAGCACTCGTCTTGACGAGCTGCTGGAGCCTGTGGCTGATGAACACTGTACGGCTGCCGCCGCAGCCGTTAAAGGTCAAGTGGAGGCCCTGCTGAAGAAGTTCCACGACTTCACTTCCACGCCTTCGACCGAAGGCGCCGCCACTTCTGCAGCTCCGGCCGGCAGCCCAGACGAAGGCGACGCCATCAAGGGAGGAGTGCCTTTCACAAGCATCGATGGTGTTCAAGGATGACCTGCGGCTCCTTCCCTGTTTCTTTCCTGCGACATGCACCATGCCTCGTGGAGGCGTTAAACTTGCGTTTGATATTGTGAGAACAATATGTCTTGTAATATTTGCTTTGAGATTTTGCGGTTTTCTTCCTATTTCCTTTGTGTTCTGCATCAGCAGAGCCCGGCCCCGCGCATACCTCAACCGCCGTTGGGCCGACCGGAGACCAGGACGGACCAAGGAGTGAGGGGCTACATGACCAGTTAGCCTCCCGGGTCACGATGCTCAGGAGTCCCCCTTGACAAGCAAACAGCTTATAGGAAGGAGACGCGAGGATAGGTTAGTGTTCTACGTCGGCAGAGCCCGGCCCCACGGATACCTCAACCGCCGTTGGGCCGACCGGAGACCAGGACGGACCAAGGAGTGAGGGGCTACGTGACCAGTTAGGCTCCTGAGTCGCGATTCTCAGGAGTCCCCCTTGACGTGCAAACAACCTCCATACCTTTGCCCTCGCCGAGGCTCGGCGTCGGAGGGGCATGCGACGACCAGGTCCAAGGGACCTGGCATGGGTGGCGTACGCTTGGGCGTGACCCGAGCGCAGCCCCCATGCCCAGCCCCCTCGTGCGACTCTCCCAAGGGGAAGCGTTGCGGTGAGGCCGGACACTGAGCTCTGGGCTCCCTGAGGTTGATACGGCTGTGAGGCCGCCCTCAGTTGTTTATCACCAGCGCGGAGCATAGTGCTTCCGCTTGTGCACGAGCATAGCCTCTCCTCGGCAGTGTCGACGGCCAGCGCGGAGCATGGTGCTTCCACTGGTGCGTGGGAGGGGGACTTCCTACTGTGGAGAGCCCCCGGGGCGTGTACAACCCTTCCCTGACATGTGGCTTGCATGGCAGGGCAAGACGAGGTGTATCTGGGCACTCGTGAGCTAGCGCAGGACTCACGAGGCCCTACCTCAAGGCGGGTTGCGCCTGGTCTTGTTTTTTGTTCGCTGCGCTGATCCTGCGAGGTGGTCGGACAACCTGCGCCGAACGAATCTCCTGAGGTTATCGCGTGAGAAGGCCAAGCACCAACGGCCCAAGGAGGTGACGTTTACGGGGCCGGCCCGCTAGACAAAGCTCAGCCGTTGGATTTATCGACGCTGCAGGGACGGGCCCGAGCACAGACTCCGTGCTTAACCTGCTCACGCGAAGGATCCTGAAGAAAGACGGCCGGCGCGCAGCTCCCATGGTGGGTGACGATCAAGCAAGCGGTGGTCATGGGTAGACTAAGCATGGAAGCAACATGCTTAAGTAAATGCAAGGAAGGTACATGCCACTGGGTCAGGCCCGAGCGGCTTGGGGATGATGCAGCCCGATGGGCGCTCCCAGCGAGGTAAGCTAAAGACATAAAAGGGATACATGCCACAGGGACGGACCCACGTGGCCTGGGAATGATGCAGTCCTGAGGGTGCTCCCAGCCAGACGAATTTGGAAAATGTCACCTGATTCTGTTGATGAAGGAGAGTTGAGGCAGCTGAAGGTACACGGCGAAGGGGTTGCTCCTCACAAGCCACCGGGGCCGTGAGCCTCGGGAGGCTCTGGGGGTCCTGGTGGTTCCTTGAGGACCGTCTCCATCTCCGTCAGGACGGCGTGATGCCTGGCCTCCTGAGTCGCCAGGGCGCACTGCAAGTTGCGCTGATAGGCAGATGCCACGCTCGGCAGGCCAAAAGGCATGCGAACGTAGCTGTGAGGTGGGCCCTCGCAGCGTCCCACGCGTGAAGGCAAGAAAAGCTCCTGAGATGCGGACCTGTTGAGCCCTAGGCCATCGATGCAGACACGCAGCCCGGCATCCTAGCTTGGATGGGGAGCTGCGCCTGGTGAGTGGCGGCCGCCGCGCATGGCCCTTGCGTCTTGCAGTTCTTGAGTGGTCTTGTTGCTAAACTCCTGAGCGGTGGGCGCTCCTCGCCCTATGTCCTCCTGAGGGAAACGTGCCGTGAAGCACGCCTCCAAGTGGTTCCCAAGCGCCTCCCTCGTGATGTTGGCAAAGTCTGAGGCCCTCCAGAAGCGAGCCCCCGAGCCCTGCCCGAGAGGGGCGCCAGACGCGCTTTCCTATGTGATGGAGGGAGGCGCCCCAGGTGCTGGCGCCGATCCCGATGAGTCGCCGCTTGCCTGAGGCCCTGCATGGTGCAGCTACTTCTTATTCTTGGGGGTGGCCTCAGGACGGCACTCGCCCTTGCTGTCGGGGTCGTCGATTGCTGCAGCTTGGAAGGCACGCTCGAGGGAGCACACCACATCTCTTTCTTCGCATGGGACAGTGATGATTCCTCCGCTTCCTGGCATTTTGAGTAAATTGTAGCCGTGATGGGTCACCTCCATGAACATGGCCAGGGCTGGGTACCCGAGGATCGAATTATATGGCAGGCGGATGTAGGCGACGTCGAAGTCGATGAGCTTGGTGCAATAGTTGTTGTGTTCTCTAAAGGTGACAGGGAGGCGGACCTGCCCTATCGGTGTGGTGGAACCGTCGGTCACAGCTGAGAAAGGCTTGGTAGGCTGAAGCTGGTCTTATGGCACTTGGAGGTTGTCGAACGTGTCGACGGACATGACGTAGAGCCCTGCGCCGCCGTCGATGCGGGTGTTGGTAACTTGCACGTTGTTGTGAATAAAGCATTGGGAGCGCGCCAGCAGTAGCTGCGCACTTGAGCTGATCTGCCGAACTGAACGTGATGGGGAACTTGGACCATCTGAGTGGGTGCGTGGCCTCGAGCTTGGGGAGGACAACATTCGCCTCGCGAGCAAACTTCTTGAAGATACGCTCGAGGCTGGGGCTTGAGCTCCGCCCAAGATGCAGGTGATTGAACACGGCTCCTGAAAGCCCCCTGTCGGTGTTAAAACCAGCGGGTCTCGGGTAGGGGGTCCCAAACTGTGCATCTAGGCGGATGGTAACAAGAGACAAGGGACACGATGTTTTTACCCAGGTTCGGGCCCTCTTGATGGAGGTAAAACCCTACTCCTGCTTGATTGATCTTGATGATATGAGTATTACAAGAGTTGATCTACCACGAGATCGGAAAGGCTAAACCCTAGAAGCTAGCCTATGGCATGATTGTTGTTCTACGGACTAAACCCTCCGGTTTATATAGACACCGGAGGGGGCTAGGGTTACACAGAGTCGGTTACAAGGAAGGAGATCTACAAATCCGTATTGCCAAGCTTGCCTTCCATGCCAAGGAGAGTCCCATCCGGACACGGGACGAAGTCTTCAATCTTGTATCTTCATAGTCCAACAGTCTGGCCAAAGGATATAGTCCGGCTATCCGGATACCCCCTGATCCAGGACTCCCTCAGTAGCCCCCGAACCAAGCTTCAATGGCGAGGAGTCCGGCGCGCAGATTGTCTTCGGCATTGCAAGGTGGCTTCTTCTTCAAACTCTGAGTACCTGTTAAATAGTGCCCGGCTTCTCGTAAATGTTGCGCTTCTCGGCTTCTGCGTCCAATAATGGCCATCTTCCACGTGTCAAGCGAATGTGAAGAGCCAGGGAATTTTTACATTTACCACCCTAGCTATGTGAATGAACTGTCTATTTAAAGAGACGAGGATTGTCAGATCCAAACCACACCATCCTCCCTCAGTGAGCATTCATCGGGCGCCAAGAAAAAAATCCATTCCAAAGATGGCCGCCAGCATAGCTCCTCCTCTCGCTCCCGCAGCCCCAAGCCCGGGGATTAGGAGAGGTGTTCTGTCCCGCACAACCAATTAGTGAAGCTACAGACCCAGGGATTTCTCCCCCCCCAGCGTATATGGTCCCGGTCTGAGCCGGGCTCGCCACCTATAATGGCGGGGAGCAAGCGGAGAGCTTTCCCAACCCCTCTAAGGGAGAGCGGGTATGCCTTGTCCCTTATTTTCTAAGGGGACTTGGATTTCCAATCCATCCGTTTCTCCAAGGGCTCTTGGAGTTCTACGGCCTCCAGTTGCACAACCTCACCCCTGCCTCCATACTGCACATCGCCGGTTACGTAGCGCTTTGTGAACTGCTTCTGGGCTGCGAAGTTCATTTCGCGCTGTGGAAGAAGTTGTTCTGCCTTGTGCCCCGTACACAGAGGGGATCAATATATCAAGTGGGAGGAGCCGAAGTATGGCGCATCGCCGGGACCGGATACCTATCCGGTACCCCGAAGAAGGCGTCCGAAAACTGGCCTTCAGAGTGGTTTTATATGGAGGACGTCCCCCTTTTGGATCCTGTTCAGATCGGCCTTCCCGAGTTCGATAATGCTCCTTTGAAGAAGCGCCTGAGCTAGCGACCACGGAGCCTCAGGAGGAAGACGATAGAGACGTTCTCTACCTGATGGGCCGGGTAATGATATTGGCCCAATCAGGATTGACCATAACCGAGGTTATGTCAATATGCATTATGCCGGGGGTGCAGCCGCTCCAATACCGAGGCCACCCGATGTGGGATTTCAACGGGGAAGATATGCCACTCGCTGCGGCCGTAAGGGGCTGGACTCTATTGCTGCCCTAGCAAAAATCCTGTCCGGTTTGTTCAAGGGAGAGGAAGAAGAGTTCCTCCGCATCAAGCCACGGGATGGATTCTCCATGTACAACCCTCCGAGCTGGGTAGGCTGCCAATTTTATACCCACTCCTTCCGAATTTTTGCTGCAAATATTTTATCTTTGTCATTTCATCGCAGGAACTGCATAAGGCTGTAAGGGAGATCAACAGCCCACCTCCACAACCCGAGGATCCTGAACGGTCCCTCGACCCCGGCCTTAAAGAGGATCCCGACATATTCGTGGAGCTGGTTGACAGGGTATTCTACCAGTTGAGCTGTGATGATGCCATGGTGGCCATTATAGTCGACTACCGCGGGCTACTCCCAGCTTAGCAGGTAAACGAGACCAAAGTCCCAACCTTTGAAAAGGATTTCCTTTTATGCACTTCACCTACCGTATACAAACGATGTTTTATAGGGAAGGCCCTCGGGACGCCACGCCGAACCCGCGGCACCTTGCCAACAAGGGGCTCCGAGGCCGGACGGGCTAAAAAGGAAAGCGGTCCGGACAGAGACGCCGGCGCAGAGGTATGATGCAACACCTCAATCCGAGGTTGTCGTCTTAAAAACAAAATAACACCCGTGTTTCATAGAAGTAAAAACGGTCGACGGACTATATCCGGAGAGGTTGCCGATCACGCTTCTACCAGTCGGGCTCCAGGGCCGGACACTGAGGCAGAAGCTAACACGAGTCGCACACCGGATGCTCCTCCTACAGAGGATGCGGCTAAAATATCCGCTACAAATTCCAAAGTGGAGAGCGCCATGAACCACAGGCGTCGCCGAGCCGTACTCCGTGACGCTTGTTTCTCCCAAGAGGCGTTTGATGCCTTCAACTCGGGAGATGCGTATATTCGTGCAACTCAAAATGGTCTAGCGAGCCACGCATCAAAGATGTAAAGGATATACGGGTAAGAAAATTTGATGATTATACATAGCAGTATCCCCTGAGACTTGAAACAGTTAGAATAACTGATTTAAGGATCGTTTATTGTACAGGTTCTTACAGAGAAGAATACCCGATTGTCTCGTGAGCTTGAAGAGTGCAAGGCCCAGCTACGGGCCGCAGTTGCCGCAGTGAAGGAGTCCGAGAAGGCCTCCTCTGGTAACAATTGTTTCAAAGATTGATAGGTACCATATAGAGTGCGGTATGCCTGCAAATCTGAAAATAAATATTGCAGATGACGCAGGAGTGAATCCGGATGAGCAACATGTCGTACGCCGGCTAAAGGCTGGCGAGCGCATGCTTACAAAAGTTAGGAAGGAGAAAAACGATCTCCAGGATGCCAATACCCAGCTGAGCGTGGAACTAAAGGATGTTCGTGCCCAGCTATCGGACTCCGTGAAGGAGAATAAGCGGCTTCGACGCGGCATTTTCAGTAAGTGCTTGAGCGAACCTGTTAAAAAGAGCTCGGCGAAGAAGCCAACTAACAGAGTTATGTCTGTAGGTATGCTGACGGGTCGTCCCGCTGATGAGATGCCCGGGTCTGCGGGTGATCTTCTACCAGAGCTCTCACAACTGCACGAACAAGTTCGGCAGGTGATGCAAGGCATTTCCCAGGCCTTGTGGCCATCCGTCTCCCTACCCGAAGGCCTTGGAGAGCTTGCGGAGAAGCTCAAGGGAGCGCGGCGGCGCTTCCGACTATGGAAGATATCGCCCTGCCGTCAAGGTGCCAGGGAAGCCTGGGCCATGGTGAAGACGCGGTATACCAAGGCTGACCCAAACCACATGGCCGAGGTCGGACCTGTGGGGCCTGATGGGAAAGAGATCCCCGTTAGCTTAGAATATGGGCAAGTAGAATTAGCCGCAAAGTATTCCCAACAGGATTGTAGGTTAGACAGTTTGTTGGATGGTATAGAAGAGGAATTCAGTCAGTCTAAGTGACTATGTAATTAAAGTGACATGTATAATGCCTTCTAGCCGGATTGTAAATCATTTGTCATGGCGGACCTTTTTGCTTCAACCTCGGGACCCGATAGTCCGGAGTGTGTCCGAATACCCGCTAGGTTATATAAGAACCGGGGCATGCGTGGAAACCAGGCGTAGGGGTCATTAGTGCTTGAACAGACAAGTACCCAACTAGTTATGTTATATTACATGGGTAGTAAGAAACATCTTCCAGGGAGAATAGTTCTGTTAAGGGTTCCTTTCCCTGGGTACGCATGCCCTAAAGTGCATGTCCGGACGGACTGCGAAACGAGACGCAGGGAAAAACATCTGGGGGCACATATGGAAAATAAATAAAAATCATCTTTTGTTCACCGACCGAATATTCCCTTTAAGAATGCTAGCTTTCGGCTTCACCCAGTCTGAGGTACACATCCGGCTGACCCGGCAGTAACAATCGCAGAGGTGCTCCCCTTATGCCCTAGCCGAATTAACGGGAACGTGGGGCATAAATACAAGAGCCAGGCAACCCAGCTTGGCCAAAACTTAAGTCATATCGATGCATATAATGGCGAAGAAAAGGTACATGCGGAAGACTGACACATGTGCGGGGCATGAAGCCCAGATAAATAAGTAAGCTTCTGTGTAAGAAGCCCCCAGGTATAATGAGCGCGGTTAGCGCGTCAATAGTGTGCAGGCGAGGCACAAGTTGGCCCTTGAAGGCTTTGAGAAAGAAGAAAGAAGAAAGAGAGAAAGAAAAGACAGATAATGTATATGCAAAAAATGGACAGAGGAAGGAGACAAACATAGAGTCCGGCGCTAGGCGTAGAATCTTCGGAGCCTGGGTGCGTTCCATGGGTTCGGCTCAAGTCGGTTATCCGATGCATCCCGCAGACGGTACGCTCCACCGGTTAGAACTTGGTCAAAAATGAAGGGGCCCTCCCATTTGGGCTCTAGCTTGGTCTTTTTCTTCTCCGGCAGGCGTAGGACTAGCTCGCCAACGTTATAAGTTTTGGCCCGTACTTCTCTGCTTTGGTATCTTCGAGCCTGTTGCTGATAGAATGCGGTACGGGCTTTTGCCACGTCGCGCTCCTCCTCCAGGGTGTCCAGCCTATCCTACCGATCAAGCTCGGCCTCTCTCTCTTCGTACATGCGCACTCGAGGTGAGTCATGAATTATGTCGCCGGGCAGAACCGCCTCTGCGCCGTACACCATAAAGAAGGGTGTGTATCCGGTAGTACAATTCGGCGTGGTCCGCAGCACCCAGAGTACGGAGTAGAGCTCCTCTACCCAGTGTGTGTTAGATTCCTTTAAGGACCGCACTAATCTGGGTTTGATGCCGCTCATGATAAGACCATTTGCTCGCTCGACTTGACCGTTAGTTTGGGGGTGATAGACAGAAGCATAATCGAGCTTGATGCCCATGTTGCTGCACCAGAGTTTTACCTCATCGGCCGTGAAGTTCGTGCCGTTGTCAGTTATGATGCTGTGGGGGACGCCATAACGGTGTACAGCCCCGGATATGAAGTCTATCACCGGTCCGGATTCGGCCGTTTTAACAGGTTTGGCTTCTATCCATTTGGTGAATTTATCCACCATGACCAGTAAGTATTTTTTCTTATGGGTTCCCCCTTTAAGGGGTCCAACCATGTCAAGCCCCCAGACCACAAATGGCCAGGTAATGGGGATTGTTTGGAGGGCGGTAGGTGGCATATGGCTTTGGTTTGCAAAGAGCTGGCAACCGACGCAGCGTTGGACCAAGTCCTGTGCATCTGCCCGGGCCGTTGGCCAATAAAAACCTGTGCGGAAGGCCTTGCTTACAAGGGCCCGAGCTGCGGCATGGTGGCCGCTGAGTCCGGCGTGAATTTCTGCCAAAAGCTTCCGCCCTTCCTCTTCGAAGATGCACCTTTGAAGGACTCCGGTAGTGCTTTTCTTATACAACTCTCCCTCGTGGACCTTGTAGGCTTTAGACCGCCGCACTATGCAGCGTGCCTCATTTTGGTCCTTGGGAAGTTCCTGCCTAGTTAGGTAGGTCAGGAATGGTTCTGTCCACGAGGCGATGATGGCCATTATTACGTGGGCTGAAGGTGTTATTTCGGTGGCATAGCCTCCGATTATGTCAGAGTGTTCGGTATCGGGCATTGTGGCTGGGTCCGGACTATTGTTACCGGTGTCCCCTTCCCATACCATGGATGGCTTAAACAACCTCTCCAAGAAGATGTTGGGTGGGACCGCATCGTGTTTTGCGCCGATGCGGGCGAGGATATCCGCCGCCTGGTTGTTTTCCCGAGCCACATGGTGGAATTCGAGGCCCTCGAACCGAGCTGACATGTTGAGGACGGCGTTGCGATAAGCCGCCATTTTCGGATCCTTGGCATCGAAGTCTCCATTTATTCGGGATATTGCGAGGTTCGAATCCGCACGCACCTCAAGGCGTCGAATGCCCATGGAAACTGCCATCCAAAGACCATGCAACAGGGCCTCGTATTCGGCCGCGTTGTTGGAGTCTGTATACAGTATCTGGAGTACGTATTGAAGTGTATCTCCAGTTGGGGATGTCAAGACGACGCCAGCCCCCAGACCAGCCAACATTTTGGAGCCGTCGAAGTGCATGATCCAATTGGAGTATGCGCCATACTCTTTAGGGAGTTCGGCCTCCGTCCATTCGGCGACAAAATCAGCCAATACTTGCGACTTAATGGCTCACCGGGGTTTGTATGTTATGTCGAACGGGAGGATCTCAATGGCCCATTTGGCAATCCGGCCCGTGGCGTCGCGGTTGTTTATAATATCATTGAGTGGCACTTTCGAGGCTACTGTAATTGAACACTCTTGAAAGTAGTGTCGCAGCTTCCGGGATGCCATGAATACCGCATAGGCTATCTTTTGATAATGTGGGTACCGTGATTTGCATGGAGTAAGGACAATGGATACATAATATACCGGCTTTTGAATGGGGAATTTATGTCCGTCCGATTCTCGTTCGACGACGAGCACTGCGCTTACAACCCGATGAGTTGCCGCAATGTACAACAGCATTGGTTCGCCGATGTTTGGCGCGGTCAGGATTGGGTTGGTTGCCAGTATGGCTTTTATTTCTTCCAATCCGGCTGTGGCGGCATCCGTCCACTCGAAGTGTTCGGTGCGCCGAAGAAGGCGATAAAGACGTAATGCCTTTTCTCCTAAGTGGGAGATAAAGCGGCTTAGAGCCACGACACATCCGGTTAATTTCTGGATATTTTTGAGGTCCATTGGGATGGCCAACTGTGACAGAGCTCGAATTTTGGCCGGATTTGCTTCAATTCCTCTACTGGAGACGATGAAGCCCAGGAGCTTTCCGGCCGGTACACCGAAAATGCATTTTTCTGGATTGAGCTTGATGTCGTATGTTCGGAGGTTGTCGAATGTGAGCCTCAAGTCGTCTATTAGAGAGTCGACGTGTTTGGTTTTGATGACCACGTCATCTATGTATGCCTCCACTGTTTTGCCGATCTGTTTCTCCAGACATGTCTGAATCATGCGCTGATATGTTGCGCCGGGATTTTTGAGCCCAAAAGGCATTGTGTTGAAACAGAAGGGGCCTATGGTGTGATAAATGCCGTTGCGTCTTGGTCGGACTCCGCCATCTTGATTTGGTGGTAGCCGGAGTATGCGTCGAGGAAACACAATGAATCGTGTCCTGCGGTAGCATCGATGATTTGATCGATGCGGGGGAGGGGGAAGGGATCCTTTGGGCAAGCCTTGTTGAGGTCCTTGAAATTGACACATAGGCGCCAGAATTTGTCCTTCTTTGGTACCGTCACCAGGTTTGCTAGCCAGTCCGGGTGTTTTATTTCTCTAATGAATCCGGCCTCCAATAGCATGGCTAGTTCCTCTCCCATAGCCTGTCTTCATAGGTTCAGAGAAACGCCGAAGAGTCTGCTTGACCGGCTTGAATTCTTTTAGGATATTAAGGCTGTGCTCGGCCAGCCTGCGTGAGATTCCTGGCATATCCGAGGGATGCCAGGCGAATATGTCCCAATTCTCGCGCAGGAACTCTCGTAGTGCAGCGTCCACGGCGGGGTTTAACTGTGCCCCGATGGAAGCTGTTTTTGTATGGTCCGTTGGGTGGACTTGGAATTTGACTATTTCATCTGCTGGTTTAAAAGAGGTGGACTTGGATCTCTTATCAAGTATCACGTCGTCCCTGTCCATTGTGGAGCGCAGCGCAGTTAATTCCTCGGCCGCAATGGCTTCGGATAATGCCTCGAGGGCCAATGCGGCTGTTTTGTTTTCGGCACGGAGTGCTGTGTCCGGATCGCTAGCGAGAGTGATGATTCCGTTGGGATCGGGCATCTTGAGCTTCATGTACCCGTAATGGGGTATGGCTTGGAAGATCGTGAACGCCTCCCGCCCTAAAAGGGCGTGGTATCCACTGCTGAACAGGGCCACTTGGAATGTAATTTATTCGGACCTATAGTTTTCCAGCGTGCAGAATACCACATCTAGTGTGATTTTCCCAGCACAGCGTGCTTCCCGACTGGGGATGATTCCCCTGAAGGTTGTGCTTCTTTTCTCAATGCGGTTCCAGTCTATTTCCATTTTCTGAAGAGTTTCCTCATAGATGAGGTTCAATCCGCTGCCGCCGTCCATGAGTACTTTGGTGAGTCGAAAGCCGTCCACAATTGGGCTGAGGACTAGTGCAGCTGGTGCCCGGGCTATTCGGAATTTAGGTTCGTCACTGGCATTGAAGCTAATAGCCGTGTCACTCCATGGATTTATTGCTGCCATGTGGCAGATTTCGACAAGGCTGCGGAGTGTTTGCTTGCGCCTATTATTTGATGTGAAGGTCTCAAAGACTGTTAATACCGTATTGTTATCCCCGGGATGGTGCTCTGTGGCATCTGGGATGAGAAGATCCTCGCCACTTTTGGCCACCTGCTGGAGTATCCAACATGCTCTAAGGCTGTGTGTTGGTATGGCATCCGCTGTACTATGAATTTTGCAGGGTCCATTGAGCCATCCCTCCAATACGGTTCCATGCCCAGTAGAGGGTTTTTGCTTTTTTGGGATTAACTCGGGTGTCTTATGATAGTGCACCCTTTTAATTCGGACTGGGTGTGTATTCGGAGCCGGATTATCCCAAATTTTTGATTCGGTTTTCCAGGCGCTTTCCATCGCACAATAATTTTGTACTATGGACGCCAAGTCAGCGAAGCATGATATTTCACGGCGACTTATGGCGTTAAGGATTCCCTTGTCTGTGCAATTATTGCAGAAAAATAAGATTGCGTCTTCCTCACGGCAGTCCTTAACCTTGTTCATTACAAGGAAGAATCTGGCCCAATAATGATGTAATGTTTCCTGGGGCTCTTGCCTGATGTGGGTAAGATTGCTTAAGTTTGGGTGGGTGGGTGGAATTGAGTCCGAACCCTTACCCGGTCTGAGACCCAGGGGCCGAGGAGCTTCCAATCTTCGAAGTTCGGGTTCCGGGATGTTGCCCGATAGGTCTGGCCCGTTGCCTGACTCTAGGTTCAGGGCTTGGGTGCTGTCCTCCCATAAACGGGTGTCCGGCTCGGAGAGCTCAGGAATCCAGACATAGTTAGTCCTCAAGATAGAGGAAGAATCGTCGCATTGTTCCTCCACCACCGAAATGTGATGGGTGATCGGTGGAGAGTGAATCTCCCTTTGATCGGGGTTAAGCCCAATCCGATCATAGTCCGTAGTGACTCCCAAGGCGGCGATGCGATCCAAGAGCTCGTTTAGGGAAGAGCGCTCCATTGGATCCATCAGCTCGGCGAGTTCCGAGCTGACGTGGAGGCTGTTTTCGATGACCCTAGAAGTCATCGTCGGTGCAGCAGCCAAACAGGCGGTCATGATGAAACCGCCTAGCCGGAGGGTTTGGCCGACAGCCAAGGCTCCCCCGGCGGTAATGTCGTCTTTAAAGATGAGACATCACATCCTTCCCTGTGGTGACGGCACAGTGGAACTCTCAATGAAAGCACCAGTGTCGGTGTCAAAACCGGCGGATCTCGGGTAGGGGGTCCCGAACTGTGCGTCTAGGCGGATGGTAACAGGAGACAAGGGACGCGATGTTTTTACCCAGGTTCGGGCCCTCTCGATGGAGGTAAAACCCTACTCCTGCTTGATTGATCTTGATGATATTAGTATTACAAGAGTTGATCTACCACGAGATCGGAAAGGCTAAACCCCAGAAGCTAGCCTATGGTATGATTGTTGTTCTACGGACTAAAACCTCCAGTTTATATAGACACCGGAGGGGGCTAGTGTTGGGGAACGTAGTAATTTCAAAAAATTTCCTACGCACACGCAAGACCATGGTGATGGCATAGCAACGAGAGGAAGAGTGTCTGTCCACGCACTCGTGAGACCGAAAGCGAAGCGTTATAACAACGCTGTTGATGTAGTCGTCGCCTTCACGATCCGACCGATCCAAGCACCGAACGTCACGGCACCTCCGAGTTCTGCACACGTTCAGCTCGATGACGATCCCGGACTCGATCCAGCAAAGTGTCGGGATGAGTTCCGTCAACCTGACGGCGTGGTGACGATGATGATGCTCCACCGACGCAGGGCTTCGCCTAAGCTCTGCGACGATATGACTTCTCCGGCGCGAGGGCTTCGCTAAGCTCATGACGATATGACCAAGTGGAATATGGTGGAGGGGGCACCGCACACGGCTAAGGAACGATCCGTAGATCAACTTGTGTGTCATGGGGTGCCCCCTGCCCCGTATATAAAGGAGCAAGGAGGAGGTGGCCGCCAAGGAGGAGGCGCACAAGGGGGAGTCCTACTCCCACCGGGAGTAGGACTCCTCCTTTCCTAGTAGGAGTAGGAGAGAAGGAAGGGAAGGGAGGAAGGGGTGCGGCCCTCCCCTAGTCCAATTCGGACTAGGCCTTGGGCGCGCGCCCTGCCCTAGGCAGCCCTCTCTCTTTCCCTGCAGGGCCCAATAAGGCCCAATACTTCTCCCGGCGAATTCCGTAACTCTCCGGTACTCCGAAAATACCGAATCATTCGAACCTTTCCGAACTCGAATATAGTCGTCCAATATATCGATCTTTACGTCTCGACCATTTCGAGACTCCTCGTCATGTCCCCGATCTCATCCGGGACTCGAACTCCTTCGGTACATCAAAACTCATAAACTCATAATATAACCATCATCGAAACCTTAAGCGTGCGGACCCTACGGGTTCGAGAACTATGTAGACATGACCTAGAACTATTCTTGGTCAATAACCAATAGCGGAACCTGGATGCCCATATTGGCTCCTACATATTCTACTGAAGATCTTTATCGGTCAAACCGCATAACAACATATGTTGTTCCCTTTGTCATCGGTATGTTACTTGCCCGAGATTCGATCGTCGGTATCCAATACCTAGTTCAATCTCGCTACCAGTAAGTCTCTTTACTCGTTCCGTAATACATCATCTCACAACTAACTCATTAGTTGCAATGCTTGCAAGGCTTATGTGATGTGTATTACCGAGAAGGCCAGAGATACCTCTCCGACAATCGGAGTGACAAAACCTAATCTCGATTCATGCCAACTCAACATATACTTTTGGAGACACCTGTAGAGTACCTTTATAATCACCCATTTACGCTGTGACGCTTTGGTAGCACACAAAGTGTTCCTCCGTAAACGGGAGTTGCATAATCTCATAGTTGCAGGAACTTTGTATAAGTCATGAAGAAAGCATAAGCAACATACTAAACGATCAAGTGCTAAGCTAACGAATTGGGTCATGTCAATCACATCATTCTCCTAATGATGTGATCCCATTAATCAAATGACAACACATGTCTATGGTTAGGAAACATAACCATCTTCGATTAATGAGCTAGTCTAGTAGAGGCATACTAGTGACTATCTGTTTGTCTATGTATTCACACATGTATTATGTTTCCGGTTAATACAATTCTAGCATGAATAATAAACATTTATCATGATATAAGGAAATAAATAATAACTTTATTATTGCCTCTAGGGCATATTTCCTTCAGTCTCCCACTTGCACTAGAGTCAATAATCTAGTTCACATCGCCATGTGATTTAACATCAATAGTTCACATCTATATGTGGTTACCACCCATAGTTCACATCGACATGTGACCAACACCCAAAGGGTTTACTAGAGTCAGTAATCTAGTTCACATCGCTATGTGATTAACACCCAAAGAGTACTAAGGTGTGATCATGTTTTGCTTGTGAGATAATTTTAGTCAACGGTCTGTCACATTCAGAGCCGTAAGTATTTTGCAAATTTCTATGTCTACAATGCTCGCACGGAGCTACTCTAGCTAATTGCTCCCACTTTCAATATGTATCCAGATTGAGACTCGAGTCATCTAGATTAGTGTTAAAACTTGCATCGGCGTAACCCTTTACGACGAACCTTTTTTTCACTTCCATAATCGAGAAACATATCCTTATTCTACTAAGGATAATTTTGACCGCTGTCCATTGATCTACTCCTAGATCACTATTGCACTCCCTTGCCAAGCTTAGTGGTAGGGTATGCAATAGATCTGGTACACAGCATGACATACTTTATAGAACCTATGGCTAATGCATAGGAATGACTTTCATTCTCTTTCTATCTTCTGCCGTGGTCGGGTTTTGAGTCTTACTCAATTTCACACCTTGTAACACAGCAAGAACTCTTTCTTTGACTGTTCCATTTTGAACTACTTCAAAATCTTGTCAAGGTATGTATTCATTGAAAAACTTATCAAGCGTCTTGATCTATCTCTATAGATCTTGATGCTCAATATGTAAGCAGCTTCACCGAGGTCTTTCTTTAAAAAAAAACTCTTTTCAAACACTCCTTTATGCTTTGCAGAATAATTCTACATTATTTCCGATCAACAATATGTCATTCACATATACTTATCAGAAATGCTGTAGTGCTCCCACTCACTTTCTTGTAAATACAGGCTTCACCAAAAGTCTGTATAAAACCATATGCTTTGATCACACTTATCAAAGCGTTTATTCCAACTCCAAGATGCTCGCACCAGTCCATAGTTGGATCGCTGAAGCTTGCACATTTTGTTAGCTCCTTTAGGATTGACAAAACCTTCTGGTTGCATCATATACAACTCTTCTTTAATAAATCCATTAAAGAATGTAGTTTTGATATCCATTTGCCAGATTTCATAAAATGTGGCAATTGCTAACATGATTCGGATAGACTTAAGCATCGCTACGCTTGAGAAAATCTCATTGTAGTCAACACCTTGAACTTGTCGAAAACCTTTTGTGACAAGTCGAGCTTTGTAGATAGTAACACTACTATCGCTGTCCGTCTTCCTTTTGAAGATCCATTTATTTAACTTGACTTGCTGATCATCGAGCAAGTCAACCAAAGTCCACACTTTGTTCTTATATATGGATCCTATCTCAGATTTTATGGCCTCAAGCCATTTCGCGGAATCTGGGCTCATCATCGCTTCCTCATAGTTCGCAGGTTCATCATGGTCTAGTAACATGACTTTTAGAATAGGATTACCGTACCACTTTGGTGCGGATCTTACTCTGGAAGACCTACGAGTTTTGGTAGCAACTTGATCTGAAGTTTCATGATCATCATCATTAACTTCCTCACTAATTGGTGTATGAATCACTTGAACTGATTTCTGTGATGAACTACTCTCCAATATGGGAGAAGGTACAATTACCTCATCAAGTTCTACTTTCCTCCCACTCACTTCTTTTGAGAGAAACTTCTTCTCTAGAAAGGATCCATCTTAGCAACGAAAAACTTGCCTTCGGATCTGTGATAGAAGGTGTACCCAATAGTTACCTTTGGGTATTCTATGAAGACGCACTTCTCCGATTTGGGTTCGAGCTTATCAGGTTGAAGTTTCTTCACATAAGCATCGCAACCCCAAACTTTCAGAAACGACAACTTTGGTTTCTTGCTAAACCATAGTTCATAAGGTGTCGTCTCAACGGATTTTGACGGTGTCCTATTTAACGTGAATGCAGCTGTCTCTAATGCATAACCCCAAAACGATAGTGGTAAATCGGTAAGATACATCATAGATCGCACCATATCCAATAAAGTGCGATTCTGACGCTCGGACACACCATTATGCTGTGGTGTTCTGGTGGCGTGAGTAGTGAAACTATTTCACATTGTTTTAATCAAGGCCAAACTCAGAACTCAAATATTTTTCCTCTGCGATCATATCGTAGAAACTTTATTTTCTTGTTACGATGATTCTTCACTTCACTCTGAAATTCTTTGAACTTTTCAAATGTTTCAGACTTGTGTTTCATCAAGTAGATATACCCATATCTGCTCAAATCATCTGTGAAGGTCGAAAATAACGATACTTGCCGTGAGCTTTAACACTCATCGGACCGCATACATCGGTATGTATTATTTCCAATAAGTCATTTGCTCGCTCCATTGTTCCGAGAACGAGTCTTTAGTCATCTTGCCCATAAGGCATGGTTCGCAAGCATCAAGTGATTCATAATCAAGTGATTCCAAAATCCCATCAGCATGGAGTTTCTTCATGCGCTTTACACCAATATGACCTAAACGGCGAGTGCCACAAATAAGTTGCACTATCATTATTAACTTTGCATCTTTTGGCATCAATATTATGAATATGTGTATCACTACGATCGAGATCCAACGAACCATTTTCATTGGGTGTGTAACCATATAAGGTTTTATTCATGTAAATGTAACAACAATTTATTCTCTTACTTAAATGAATAACCGTATTGCAATAAACATGATCAAATCATATTCATGCTCAACGCAAAGCGCCAAATAACATTTATTTAGGTTTAACACTAATCCCGAAAGTATAGGGAGTGTGCGATGATGATCATATCAATCTTGGAACTACTTCCAACACTCATCGTTACTTCCCTTCAACTAGTTTCTATTTATTCTCAGAACTCCTGTTTCGAGTTACTAATCTTAGCAACCGAACAAGTATCAAATACTCAGGGCTACTATAAACACTAGTAAAGCACACATCAATAACCTGTATATCAAATATTCCCTTGTTCACTTTGCCATCCTTCTTATCCACCAAATATTTGGGGTAGTTCCGCTTCCAAAGGACCAGTTCCATTGCAGCAAAAGCACTTAGTCTCGTGCTTAGGTCCAGACTTGGGCTTCTTCACTCGAACAACAACTTGCTTGCCGCTCTTCTTGAAGTTCCCTTCTTCCCTTTGCCCTTTTCCTTGAAACTAGTGGTCTTGTCAATCATCAACACTTGATGCTCTTTTCTTGATTTCTACCTTCGTCGATTTCAGCATCGTGAAGAGCTTGGGAATTACTTTTGTCATCCTCGCATACTATAGTTCATCACGAAGTTCTAGTAACTTAGTGATGGTGACTAGAGAATTCTGTCAATCACTATCTTATCTGGAAGATTAACTCCCACTTGATTCAAGCGATTGAAGTACCTGCACAATCTGAGCACATGCTCACTAGTTGAGCGATTCTCCTCCATCTTTTAGCTATAGAACTTGTTGGAGACTTCATATCTCTCAACTCGGTATTTGATTGAAATATTAACTTCAACTCCTGGAACATCTCATATGGTCCATGACGCTCAAAACGCCTTTGAAGTCCCGATTCTAAGCCGCTTAAGCATGGTGCACTAAACTATCAAGTAGTCATCATATTGAGCTAGCCAAACGCTCATAACGCCCGCATCTGCTCCCTGCAATAGGTCTGTCACCTAGCGTGCATCAAGGACATAATTCTTACAGGCAGCAATGAGGATAAACCTCAGATCACGGATCCAATCCGCAATATTGCTACTAACACTTTTCAATACAATTTTCTCTAGGAACACATATAAAAACACAGGGAAGCAACAACGCGAGCTATTGATCTACAACATAATCTGCAAAATACTACCAGGACTAAGTTCATGATAAATTAAAGTTCAATTAATCATATTACTTAAGAACTCCCACTTAGATGACATCTCTCTAGTCATCTAAGTGATCACGTGATCCAAATCAACTAAACCATAACCGATCATCACGTGAGATGGAGTAGTTTCAATGGTGAACATCTTATGTTGATCATATCTACTATATGATTCACGCTCGACCTTTCGGTCTCCGTGTTCGAGGCCATATCTGCATATGCTAGGCTCGTCAAGTATAACCTGAGTATTCTGCGTGTGCAAAACTGGCTTACACCCGTTGTAGATGGACGAGAGCTTATCACACCCGATCATCACGTGGTGTCCGGGCACTACTGAACTTTTAGCAACGGTGCATACTCGGGAGAACTCTTCTTGATAATTTTAGTGAGAGATCATCTTATAATGCTACCGTCAATCAAAGCAAGATAAGATGCATAAAGGATAAACATCACATGCAATCAATATAAGTGATATGATATGGCCATCATCATCTTGTGCTTGTGATTCCATCTCCAAGCACCGCCATGATCACCATCGCCACCGCGCGACACCTTGATCTCCATCGTAGCATCGTTGTCGCCTCGCCAACTATTGCTTCTACGACTATCGCTACTGCTTAGTGATAAAGTAAAGCAATTACATGGCTTTTGCATTTCATACAATAAAGCGACAACCATATGGCTCCTGCCGATTGCCGATAACTCGGTTACAAAACATGATCATCTCATACAATAAAATATAGCATCACGCCTTGACCACATCACATCACAACATGCCCTGCAAAAACAAGTTAGACGTCCTCTACTTTGTTGTTGCAAGTTTTACGTGGCTGCTACGGGTTGAGCAAGAACCGTTCTTACCTACGCATCAAAACCACAACGATAGTTTGTCAAGTTGGTGCTGTTTTAACCTTCGCAAGGACCGGGCGTAGCCACACTCGGTTCAACTAAAGTGAGAGAGACAGACACCCGCGGTCACCTTTAAGCAACTAGTGCTCAAGCGGTGAAACCAGTCTCGCGTAAGCGTCGCGTAATGTCGGTCCGGGCCGCTTCATCTCACAATACCGCTGAACCAAAGTATGACATGCTGGTAAGCAGTATGACTTATATCTCCCACAACTCACTTGTGTTCTACTCGTGCATATGACATCAACGCATAAAACCAGGCTCGAATGCCACTGTTGGGGAACGTTGTAATTTCAAAAAATTTCCTACGCACACGCAAGACCATGGTGATGGCATAGCAACGAGAGGGAAGAGTGTCTGTCCACGTACCCTCGTAGACCGAAAGCGGAAGCGTTATAACAACGTGGTTGATGTAGTCGTACGTCTTCACGATCCGACCGATCCAAGCACCGAACGTACGGCACCTCCGAGTTCTGCACACGTTCAGCTCGATGACGATCCCCGGACTCCGATCCAGGAAAGTGTCGGGATGAGTTCCACAAGACGACGGTGTGGTGACGATGATGATGCTCCACCGACGCAGGGCTTCGCCTAAGCTCAGCGACGATATGACTTCTCCGGCGCAGGGCTTCGCCTAAGCTCCGCGACGATATGACCAAGTGGAATATAGTGGAGGGGGCACCGACACGGCTAAGGAACGATCCGTAGATCAACTTGTGTGTCATGGGGTGCCCCCTGCCCCAGATATAAAGGAGCAAGGAGGAGGTGGCCGGCCAAGGAGGAGGCGACAAGGGGAGTCCTACTCCCACCGGAGTAGGACTCCTCCTTTCCTAGTAGGAGTAGGAGAGAAGGAAGGGAAGGGAGGAAGGGTGCGGCCCCTCCCCTAGTCCAATTCGGACTAGGCCTTGGGGCGCACGGCCTGCCCTAGGCAGCCCTCTCTCTTTCCGCAGGCCCAATAAGGCCCAATACTTCTCCCGGCGAATTCCGTAACTCTCCGGTACTCAAAAATATCCGAATCATTCGAACCTTTCCGAACTCGAATATAGTCGTCCAATATATCGATCTTTACGTCTCGACCATTTCGAGACTCCTCGTCATGTCCCTGATCTCATCCGGGACTCCGAACTCCTTCGGTACATCAAAACTCATAAACTCATAATATAACAGTCATCGAAACCTTAAGCGTGCGGACCCTACGGGTTCGAGAACTATGTAGACATGACCTAGAACTATTCTTGGTCAATAACCAATAGCGGAACCTGGATGCCCATATTGGCTCCTACATATTCTACGAAGATCTTTATCGGTCAAACCGCATAACAACATACGTTGTTCCCTTTGTCATCGGTATGTTACTTACCCGAGATTCGATCGTCGGTATCCAATACCTAGTTCAATCTCGCTACCAGTAAGTCTCTTTACTCGCTCCGTAATACATCATCTCACAACTAACTCATTAGTTGCAATGCTTGCAAGGCTTATGTGATGTGTATTACCGAGAAGGCCCAGAGATACCTCTCCGACAATCGGAGTGACAAAACCTAATCTTGATTCATGCCAACTCAACATATACTTTTGGAGACACCTGTAGAGTACCTTTATAATCACCCATTTACGTTGTGACGTTTGGTAGCACACAAAGTGTTCCTCCGTAAACGGGAGTTGCATAATCTCATAGTTGCAGGAACTTTGTATAAGTCATGAAGAAAGCATAAGCAACATACTAAACGATCAAGTGCTAAGCTAACGAATTGGGTCATGTCAATCACATCATTCTCCTAATGATGTGATCCCATTAATCAAATGACAACACATGTCTATGGTTAGGAAACATAACCATCTTCGATTAATGAGCTAGTCTAGTAGAGGCATACTAGTGACTATCTGTTTGTCTATGTATTCACACATGTATTATGTTTCCGGTTAATACAATTCTAGCATGAATAATAAACATTTATCATGATATAAGGAAATAAATAATAACTTTATTATTGCCTCTAGGGCATATTTCCTTCAGCTAGGGTTACACAGAGTCGGTTACAAGTAAGGAGATCTACATATCCGTATTGCCAAGCTTGCCTTCAATGCCAAGGAGAGTCCCATCCTGACACGGGACTAAGTCTTCAATCTTTTATCTTCATAGTCCAACAGTCCGGCCAAAGGATATAGTCCGACTATCCGGATACCCCCCAATCCAGGACTCCCTCACCCCCAGCCCCCTCGACTTGGTGGTGGTTGTCGTTCCTTCTTGGTGGTGGCGGTAGTGGAGGAAGACCGGCGTTGCCCTGAGGACGATCCTCACGTGGCTGATCCCTCCAGGCGCCCTCGCGAGGCTGATCCTGCCAGCGGTCCTCATGAGGCCGGTCGCGCCACTCCTGGCGCGGGCCATGATCATCCCAGCGTCCGCCACCACGTCCTCCTCCTCGGCCGTAGCCCCGGTCGTTGTGCGGGCGTCGACCGAAGCATCCCTCTCGAATGGCTCTTAGCTCCTGACAGTCGCTGGTGTTGTGGCTATGCAGGTTATGGAAGGCGTAGAACGGTCGGCTGCTCTTGGATGATGATAACCCACAAGTATAAGGGATCAATTATAGCCTCTTTCGATAAGTAAGAGTGTTGAACCCAACGAGGAGCTAAAGGTAGAACAAATATTCCCTCAAGTTCTATCGACCACCGATACAACTCTACGCACGCTTGACGTTCGCTTTACCTAGAACAAGTATGAAACTAGAAGTACTTTGTAGGTGTTCTTGGATAGGTTTGCAAGAAAGTAAAGAGCACGAAAATAAAACTAGGGGCTGCTTAGATAAAAACACAACTGAAGTAAATATAGCGAGTGTGAAAAAGTGGTGGTAGGAGTTGCGAAATTGTCCCTAAGCAATTGACTACTTTACTAGACCGATAGCAAGTTTTATGTGGGAGAGGCCACTGCTAGCATGTCATCCTGACTTGGAATTCTATGCACATATGATTGGAACTATTAGCAAGCGTCTGCAACTACTAACTTTCATTAAGGTAAAACCCAACCATAGCATTAAGATATATCGGTCCCCCTTCAATTCTGTATGCATCAATTTCTATGCTAGGCTGAAGCTTCTGTCACCCTTGCCCTCCAATACATAGTCCTATCAACATACAACTAACCCTATGGTGTGATCCACGCGCGCGCTCATATGATGGGCACCAAAGGACAGCAACATAACAACAAGCAAATTAAATCAGTCATAGCAATTCACGAACCACCGATAGGACAACGAAAATCTACTCAGACATCATAGGATGGAAATGCATCATTGGATAATAATATGAAGCATAAAGCACCATGTTCAAGTAGAGGGTACAGCGGGTTGCGGGAGAGTGGACTGCTGTAGATAGAGGGGGGAAGGTGATGGAGATGTTGGTGAAGATGGCGGAGGTGTTGGTGTAGATCACGGTGATGATGATGGCCCCCGGCGGCTATCCGGCGCCACCGGAAGCGAGGGGGAGAGAGCCCCCCTTCTTCTTCTTATTCTTCTTCGTCCTTGACATTCTCCCTAGATGGGAGAAAGGGTTTCCCCTCTGGTCCATGGTCTCTACGGGAGTCCTGGACTAGGGGGTGTCCGGATGGCTGAACTATCATCTTTGGCCGGACTCCTGGACCATGAAGGTAGAAGATTGAAGACTTCACCCCGTGTCCGGATGGGACTTTCCTTGGCGTGGAAGGCAAGTTTGGGGATACGGATATGTAGATTTCCTACCATTGTAACCGACTCTGTCTAACCCTAACCCTATTCGGTGTCTATATTAACCGAAGGGTTTTAGTCCGTAGGACGAACAACAATCATACCATAGGCTAGCTTCTAGGGTTTAGCCTCCCTGATCTTGTGGTAGATCTACTCTTGTACTACCCATATCATCAATATTAATCAAGCAGGAGTAGGGTATTACCTCCATCGAGAGGGCCCGAACCTGGGTAAAAACATCGTGTCCCTTGTCTCCTGTTACCATCCGCCTAGACGCACAGTTCGGGACCCCCTACCCGAGATCCGCCGGTTTTGACACCGACATTGGTGCTTTCATTGAGAGTTCCTCTGTGTTGTCGCTTATAGGCCCGATGGCTCCTTCGATCATCAGCAATGACGCAATCCAGGGTGAGACTTTTCTCCCCGGACAGATCTTTGTATTCGGCTTTGCACTGCGGGCCAATTCGTTAGGCCATCTGGAGCAGATTGAAAGCTACGCCCCTGGCCATCAGGTCAGATTTGGAAGTTTGAACTATACGGCCGATGTCCGTGGGGACTTGATCTTCGACGGATTCGAGCCACGGCCGATCGTGCCGCACTGTCTCGATGGGCATGATCTAGCTCTGCCGCCGAACAGTGCCCTAGAGGTCGAACCAGTACCCGCTCCGACCTTTAATCCGGAGCCGGTTTCGCCGATCGAGGACGGCTAGTTGGACACCGCCTTGGGGGCTGAAATCTCTACAGCGATCGAGCCGAACACCACCCCTGTCCTTTGCGAAGATCGTGACTCCCAGGTGCCGGACTCCTTCGGACTCGAACCTCCATACCGCCACCGAATCCGATGGGCGCCGATCATGGAGTTCACCGCCGCGGACATCTTTCAAAGATTCGCCTTTGGCGATATCCTGAACTCATTAAAATCTCTCTTTATCAGGGGAGCCCTGGCCGAACTATGGTCGGGAAGGTTGGGATTCGGACGACGAAGAAATTCAACGCCCACCCACCACCCACTTTGTAGCCACTGCCGATGATTTAACCGACATGTTCGACTTCGACTCAAGACATCGACGGTATGGACGATTATGCGGAGACGATCAAGAGCCGCGCCCACGGGACACTTTGGAAGGCCACCTCGTCATCGACATATACATGGTGGACATCCCAAAAGATGGGAACGGCGATGGAACAGCGGAGGATGACCCCTCCAAGAAACAACCGAAGCGCCGACGTCAGCGGCGCCGCTCTAAATCCCGCCACAGTAAAAATGGTGATTCCGAAACGGGAGACAATAATACCCCGGACAGTCCCGAAGACGACCCCCTCAGGTAGGACTCAGCACAGGAGGAGGGATAAGCAAGTCCGCACGATAGTGCGGCAGAAAGAGAGGCAGAGGGCGATAACTATGCGCCCCCCTCCGAAGACGAGGCAAGCCTCGACGACGAAGAATTCGTCGTGCCAGAGGATCCCGTCGAACAAGAGCGTTTTAAACGCAGGCTCATGGCCATGGCAAGCAGCCTCAAGAAAAAGCAGCAACCGCTTAGAGCTGACCAAGACCTGCTAGTTGACAGATGGACTGAAGTCCTTGCAGCCGAAGAGTATGAACTCGAACGCCCCTCCAAAAGCTACCCCAAACGCAGGCCGTTGCCCCGATCAGAGGAGGAAGCACCCGAGTCACCAGCGCAAGACATGGCAGACCGGCCACCCCGTGGCCACGACAGAGAAGCCTTTCGGCCCTCCGCTCAAGCCACGCCCTGACGCCGCTCAAAAGGTACCAAGGCACGGGAAAATGCGCCGGACTTGCGAGATATATTGGAGGATAAGGCAAAGCATACAATATCGATCTACAGATCGCGTGGGCGCCCAACGACTCGGGATGATTACCGTCACGCCGGATACAGTAACCCCGGCCAGGCCGAACATAGTAGACAAAGCTCATATGAGCTACGTCGTGACATAGCCCAATATAGAGGCACCGCACACCCACTATGCTTCACAGATGAAGTAATGGATCATCAAATCCCTGAGGGCTTCAAACCCGTAAACATTGAATCATACGATGGTACCACAGATCGGGCGGTCTGGATCGAGGACTATCTCCTCCATATCCACATGGCCCGCGGTGATGATCTACATGCCATCAAATACCTCCAACTCAAGCTTAAAGGACCAGCTCGGCATTGGCTCAACAGCTTGCCAGCAGAGTCAATTGGTTGTTGGGAGGACCTGGAAGCCGCATTCTCGATAACTTCGGGGCACATATATGCGACCACCGACGCCGATGACCTTAGCCACATAATTCAGCAGCCGGAAGAATCGGCGCACAATTCGGGCGCGGTTCTAACAAAGAAAAATCAGATCGCCGACCGTCCGGATGCAGAGGCGCTAGCAGCCTTCAAACACAACATCCGCGACGAGTGGCTAGCCCGGCACCTAGGACAGGAAAAGCCAAAATCCATGGCATCCCTCACTACACTCATGACCCGCTTTTGCACGGGAGAGGACAACTGGCTAGCTCGAAGTAACAACTTGGCCAAACCCCCTGGTAGTTTGGATACCAAGGATAGAAATGGCAGGTCGCGTCGCAACAAGCATAAACGCCGCATTAACGGTGATAATGCCGAAGATACGACAGTCAACGCCGGATTCAGAGGCTCTAAACCCGGTCAGCGGAAAAAGCCATTTAAAAGAAACACCCAGGGCCCGTCCAACTTGGACCGAATACTCGATCGCTTGTGCCAGATACATGGCACCCCCGAAAAACTAGCCAATCACACCAACATGGATTGTTGGGTGTTCAAGCAAGCCGGCAAGTTAAGCGCCGAAAACAACGATAAGGGGCTGCATAGCGATGACGAGGAGGAGCCCCGGCCGCCGAACAATAGAGGACAGAAGGGCTTTCCCACACAAGTGCGGACGGTGAACATGATATACGCAACCCACATACCCAAAAGGGAGCGGAAGCATGCACTAAGGGACGTATACGCGATGGAGCCAGTTGCCCCGAAGTTCAACCCATAGTCATCCTGTCCGATCACCTTTGATCGAAGGGACCACCCCACTAGCATCCGTCACGGCGGTTTCGCCGCATTGGTTCTTGACCCTATCATTGACGGATTTCACCTCACCAGAGTCCTCATGGACGGCGGCAGTAGCCTGAACCTGATTTATCAGGATATAGTGCGCAAAATGGGCATAGACCCGTCAAGGATCAAACCCACAAAGACGACCTTTAAAGGCGTCATTCCAGGTGTTGAGGCCAACTGTACAGGCTCCGTTACACTTGAAGTGGTCTTCGGATCCCCGGATAACTTCTGGAGCGAGGAGTTAATCTTTGATATAGTCCCGTTCCGCAGCGGCTATCACGCACTGCTCGGACGAACTGCATTCGCAAAATTCAATGCGGTGCCGCACTATGCGTACCTCAAGCTCAAGATGCCAGGCTCTCGAGGCGTAATCACGGTCAATGGAAACACCGAGCGCTCCCTCCGAACGGAGGAGCACACGGCTGCCCTTGCGGCAGAGGTGCAGAGCAGCCTCTTAAGGCAATCCTCCAGTCCGGCCAATACAAAATCGGACACTGCCAAGCGCGCCCGGAGTAACCTACAGTAAGACCGCCTGGCACGTTCCAAACAGGCGTAGTAATGCGGCCCCAACCCCAGCCCTCACGAACTCGCGAAGCCAGTACTATGCGTACTTAATTGCGCTCTGGAAGTACCATGGGCATAGGGGACGGGCCACGACCACGGCATGCCTAGAGTGCGGCTAGACCGCACTAGGGGCTCCCGTTTGAGTCATTTGTTTTTTCTTTCTTTTCTTCCTTTTTTTTACTTTCAGGACTCTGTTCTCCAGAAGCCCTGTCCGGCATCCGCGACGAACACACGATGCAACAACTAGGGAAGCAGAAAACCGCGTCGAGTGTCCAGGTGGCCTCTATTACGAGCAATATACCTGTTTTACATACCACACCGCAAACTTACCCCTGGAAGGGGGACATGTCAAAAGTCCCCTACTTTGCATATCGCACAATTTGTATCGTTCTGCTTTCATTTGCAGTCCCTTTTGAATAAAGAATATATAGCTTTTTCCTATTATTGCATTCTTTCCCATTATATATGTTAAGTTTATGACATGGCGCAACTGTACAATTTGGTACGGCCAAATACACCAGGGGCTTATGTACCCCAAAAACACGGTGTAACAAGTCCGAACACTTTCACAAGTGCGGCACCCCGAACTTATAGCATTATATGCATCGGCTCAATCATGTCTTGGGTCAATAGTTGGGTTTGCCTGCTCCCATGTTTTGGTACCTTACGTTCCGTTATATCGGCTAAGGTAGCGCTGGGAGAACCACCGCGATTGTGCCCGGTTGAGCTGGGTTGAGCACCTCGGTGAAAGCTAAAACTGACCGTCATGATAAGGCGAGAGCCATCGCTGTTCGAGAGGTTTTCCGAGTCCCTAAAGACTTATGCCGCTTAGAGCGATGAACCGGCATTGTCCGGCCAAGGCGTGGATAGCGCCCCGAACTCGGTCTTCCGAATACTAGGGGCTTCGCCAAAATTTAAAATTATAGAATTCTATGGCTAAGTGAGAGTGTTCAAGCATTATAGTCTGGTTGCCTGATTCGTTGCGTTGAGCGCCTCCCTCGAAGGACCCAAGAATGGGAATAAGAGCGCTCAAATTTATCCCGAACACCCCAAAGACTGTGGCATGGGGGCTGAAATAACGACTCGCCATCTCTCAAATTTGATAAACGGCCGCACGAAGGTAATATTTTAAATTAAAAAGCGTTGCTTAGCGCATATGAACAAGTTTTCAGCATACAGGATAGCAAAATGCGAGTCTACTCAAATATTACATCTTTGGAGCATTCACCGCTATAAGACGGGCACCCTTCAGACGCCTCATAATACTTCTCGGCTTGCGATGTTCTTTGCCCGGCGGCTTGTCCGTCACCAGCTTCTCGCGTCCAACTTGCCCCATGCACCTTAGCATCGGCAAGGCCCTCTGACGGGCACCTTCAATACAGACAGAGCGCTTGATGACTTCGATCCACGGACAGGCATCCATCAGCCGCCGCACTAGCCCGAAGTAGCTCCCAGGCATGGCCTTATTTGGCCACAGCCGAGCTATAAGGCCCTTCATGGCCTTTTCGGCGACCTTGTGGAGCTCGACCAATTGCTTCAGTTGGTCGCTCAAGGGCACCGGTTGTTCGGCCTCAGCATACTAAGACCAAAACACCTTCTCCGTCGAGCTCCCCTCTTCGGCTCGGTAGAAAGCGGCGGCGTCAGATACACTGCGGGGCAGATCTGCGAAGGCTCCTGGAGAGCTCCGGATTCGGGTAAGTAATAAGTAATTGACTTTTACATTCTTGCTTTGCATAAAGAATGCCTTACCCGCCGCTTTCTTCCTCATCGCCTCAATCTCCTGGAGGGCTTTCTGGGCCTCGGCCTTAGCAGCTTTGGCACTCTCAAGAGCCAAGGCAAGCTCGGACTCTCGGGTCTTCAAGTCACGCTCCAAACTCTCATGTTTTTCCACGAGAGCCTGGAGCTCTTGCCGGACCTCCGCTAGCTGCGCCTCCCCCTTCTCTCGCTTGAGTGCGCCCATGCCATTTGTTTTGACATGACACCGCCTCCTGTGGTGGCCACCTCATTCGTGGCCCCTGCAGCACACATGTTATTCCTGTTATATTTTTGCAACCACATTTTTCTTAAATCTCTATAAGGTACTACTTACCTTCCTTGTCCCCGAGCTGCTTCTTGGCTTGGCCGTGCTCGTTCTCGGACCGCTCAAGACTCTCCTTCAATGTATTGACCTCCGCAATCAGTGCGGCAGAGGTCAGCAGAGCAGCCTGCATTCCCATATTGACATAATTATGTTAGACTCCTGCGTATATCTTTTTAGATCCTCAGTCTGACTTTTCTTTCCGAACACCGAACTGAGCATCAGGGGCTACTGTCTATGTGGTAATCTTCTTTCATATATTAAAAACTTACCTCAAAGCCTATTAGAAGGCTGCTGCGAGGCTTGAGCAGCCCGCTCTTGGCGGATCGAATTTTCAGAGCACCACACTCATGACAAGGCGGTGCTCCTCTTGATGGAGGCGCTGTTAAGCGCCTCAAGAGCTATCCGGTGCCTCCGGTTGGGCGGAGGACACGGCGCCTTACCTTCTTCTGAAGGAGCCGCTTGCGGACTTGGAACCACTGAAGGTTCCGTATGGAGTCCGGACAAGGGTCGGGCTTAGAGCCCCCAGGGGTCTTGCTCCCCTCGTGCCTGGAGTCCGGGAGGCTGCCTTGTGGCGCCTCCTGCGTCACCTCCTCTTGGCCAGGCCCCCCTTGGGGCCCCAGCTCGGCATCGTCGGCGGCGCGGGGCGAGGAGGCGGCCGGAAGAGAAGTACTCTCCATTTCGGACGAATTCAGGGACCCGCTTGATGAAGCGGCAAGCTCATCCTTGGGCGGGCTGCATGATTGTTCGGCATCAGAGAACATTATGCAATGAATAAAATAGAAAGCCATGGGTATCCGGACACTTACGATCTCGCCAGGGGCTTGGCCCTCGTAGGCCACTCCTCCTCGCCATCGTTGGCGGGGGTGGAGACGTCCGGATGAAGGGTTCTCCCCTTCTTCGGCCCACCGGCCTCCTCAGATGGGGCGGCCTTTCTCTTCTTCTCTCCCCCCGCCGGGGGAGAAGCTTCTTTTTCCTCCTCCTCGTTTTCACGGGAGGAGTCCGCCTCCGAGTCATCGGACGATGAGTCCGACGACACGTGGCGCCGGGCACTCCGTCGAGTCCCCGTGGCCTCCTTCTTGGCCTTCTTCTCCGGCACCACGTAAGGCGCCGGAGCCAGTAGCCCCGCCAAGCGGGCGTCTACTGGATCTTCTGGCAAAGGAGCCGGACAGTCAACCTGCCCGGACGTGTTCAGCCAGTCCTGTCAAAGGCAAGGGAGTTTAGATCCCGCATAGAGTCAAACTATGAAAAGCAAGATTCCCGTAAAGGTCAAAATAGTTTACCTCGGTAGCTTGACGCTGCGAGCTGAATCCGCGATCTTCTGTAGCGGATGAGGGAGCCTCGGCGCCCTTGAACAACTCCCTCCAGGCATCTTTGTATGTAGTGTCGAAGAGCCTCTTCAGGGTTGGATGCCGAGCCGGATCGAACTCCCACAATTTGAATGCCCGTTGTTGGCACGGGAGGATCCGGAGGATGAGCATGACCTGGACCACATTGACGAGCCTGAGATTCTTGTTCACCAAGGTCTGCATGCAGGTTTGGAGTCCGGTCAGCTCTTCCGAATTACCCCACGCCAGGCCGGTCTACTTCCAGGAAGTGAGCCGCGTGGGAATACCAGACCGAAATTCAGGGACCGCCTCCCATTTAGGGTCGCGCGGCTCGGTGATGTAGAACTACCCCGATTGCCACCCCTTCACGGTCTCCACGAAGGAGCCGCCGAGCCATAAGACGTTGGCGATCTTGCCGACCATGGCGCCCCCGCACTCCACCTGACGGCCCTTCACAACCTTCGGCTTGACGTTGAAAGTCTTTAGCCATAAGCCGAAGTGGGGCTGGATGCAGAGGAAAGCCTCGCACACGATGGTAAACGCCGAGATGTTGAGGATAAAATTTGGGGCCAGATCGTGGAAATCTAGGCCATAGTAGAACATGAGCCCCCGGACGAATGTTTGAAGCGGAAAACCCAGTCCGCGAAGGAAGTGGGCAAGAAATACGACCCGCTCATGGGGCTCAGGGGTGGGGATGAGCTGCCCTTCGTCGGGCAGCCAATGTGCGACATCGCCGGACAAGTATCCGGCCTTCCGCAGTTTCTTTATGTTGCCCTCCGTGACGGAGGAGACCATCCACCTGCCTCCTGCTCCGGACATGGCTGGAGATGGTTGAGGAAGGATGTGCGGACTTGGGCGCTAGAGCTCAGAGTGCGCGAAAATGGATGAGCAAGGGAGGAGGAAGGCGTAGGTGAAAAAGGTGGATCCTTATCCCCTTATATGGGCGGACGAGGTTATGCGTCCCCCACCAGCCTGATGAAACTCGCTTATCTCCCAAGCGCCGCAATCAATGGCGCGGTTGGGTTACCCACGTCCGTATTGATGAGAATCCCGGAATAAGGGGGCACGATCTACGCTTTGATAAGACGTGCCAAGGAAACCGCCTCGCTAAACGCGCTGAGGTGGGACAGTAAAAATGATTGGAATAAAAGCCTGGCCGTGGTGTGATGTCACGCCGCGGAATACGTCAGCAGATCTGTGCAATAATTATTCTCTCTACGGTGTTATGTGGAACTTGTTTTGCAGAGCCGGACACTATCCATGTGTTCAAAACCTTCTAAGTATTCGGAGGAGGAACCCTCCTTGCAATGCCGAAGACAATATCTTGCCGTACTTGTCATCATTGAAGCTGGTTCAGGGAGCTCTTGAGGAGTCCTGGACTAGGGGTGTCCGGATGGCGAACTATCATCTTTGGCCGGACTCTGGACTATGAAGGTAGAAGATTGAAGACTTCACCCGTGTCCGGATGGGACTTTCCTTGGCGTGGAAGGCAAGCTTGGCGATCTGGATATGTAGATTTCCTACCATTGTAACCGACTCTGTGTAACCCTAACCCTATTCGGTGTCTATATAAACCGAAGGGTTTTAGTCCGTAGGACGAACAACAATCATACCATAGGCTAGCTTCTAGGGTTTAGCCTCCTTGATCTCGTGGTAGATCTACTCTTGTACTACCCATATCATCAATATTAATCAAGCAGGAGTAGGGTATTACCTCCATCGAGAGGGCCCGAACCTGGGTAAAAACATCGTGTCCCTTGTCTCCTGTTACCATCCGCCTAGACGCACAGTTCGGGACCCCCTACCTGAGATCCGCCGGTTTTGACACCGACAGTCTCCATGGCGTGGGAGGGGCGAGAGCCCCTCCGAGATTGGATCTGTCTCTCTGTCTCTCTCTGTTTCTGCCGTCTCTCTGCTGCCCTTTCACAGTTTCGTGTATATATGGAGATCCGTAACTCCGATTGGGCTGAAACCTTCGCCGTGATTTTTTTACCAAAAATTAGCTTTCTTGCGGCCGAAGGAGGGCATCAACCGCCTTACGGGTGGACCACGAGGGTCAGGGGCGCGCCCAGGGGGGCCGGCGCGCCCCCCTGCCTCGTGGCCACCTTGGGCACCGTCTCGCGTTGATTCTTCTTCCGGAATGTTCCAAATATTCCAAAAATAAGCTCCGTCTGTTTTTATCCCGTTTGGATTCCGTTTGATATGGATATTCTGTGAAACATAAAACATGCAACAAATAGGAACTGTCAATGGGCACTGGATTAATATGTTAGTCCCAAAAATAGTACTCCCTCCGTTCCTGAATATAGGGTGTATAGTTTTTGGCACGGAAATTAAAGAACGCACGTGGAGGGTAAATTTCACAAGTTTTGGGCGAGATTACACGTGACTAATTGACATGAGAAAATAGAGGACCTTGCCTAATATAAGGAAATGTAATCAAATCCCTAAAAGAATTATCCAAACAAGTGGTGAAACGCAATACACCTTATATTTCTGATTTTTTCTCAAAAATCTATACAACTTATATCAAGGAACGGAGGGAGTATAAAAAGTTCCCCAAAAGTACATGAAAGTTGTATAATATTGGCATGGAACAATCATAAATTATAGATACAACGGAGACGTATCCACATCCCCAAGCTTAATTCCTGCTCGTCCTCGAGTAGGTAAATGATAAAAAAGATAATTTTTGATGTGGAGTGCTACCTATCATAGTCTTGATCATGTATCTAATCATGGCATTAATATTAAGACACGAGTGATTCAAAGCAATAGTCTATCATTTGACATAAAAACAGTAATACTTCAAGCCTACTAATAAAGCAATCATGTCTTTTCAAAATAACAAGGCCAAAGAAAGTTATCACTACAAAATCATATAGTCTGTCTATGCTCCATCTTCACCACACAAAATATTCACATCATGCACAACCCCAATGACAAGCCAAGCAATTGTTTCATACTTTTGACGTTCTCAAACCTTTTCAACTTTCACGCAATACATGAGCGTGAGCCATGGACATAGCACTATAGGTGGAATAGAATGTGATGGTGGAGGTTGTGTGGAGAAGACAAAAAAGGAGAAAGTCTCACATCGACGCGGCTAATCAACGGGCTATGGAGATGCCCATCAATTGATGTCAATGTGAGGAGTAGGGATTGCCATGCAACGGATGCACTAGAGCTATAAGTATATGAAAGCTCAAACCGAAACTAAGTGGGTGTGCATCCAACTTGATTGCTCATGAAGACCTAGGGCCAAGTTCTATAATGAAAATTCCCACTAGTATATGAAACTGATAACTCAAGAGACTCTCTATATGAAGAACATGGTGCTACTCTGAAGCACAAGTGTGGAAAAGGATAGTAACATTCTCCCTTCTCTCTTTTTCTCTCATTTTTCTCTTTTTTTTGTAGGCTTCTTTGGCCTCTCTCCTTTTTTTTGGGGGGGGGGGGGCTTCTTTGGCCACTTTTATTTTGATAACCTCACATGGGACAATGTTCTAATAATGATGATCATCACACTTTTATTTGCTTACAACTCAATATTACAACTCGATATCTAGAACAAAGATATGACTCTATATGAATGCCTCCGGCGGTGAACTGGGATGTGCAATGATCTAGCGTAGCAAAGATATCAAAAACGGACAAGCCATGAAAACATCATGCTAGCTATCTTACGATCATGCAAAGCAATATGACAATAAATGCTCAAGTCATGTATATGATGATGATGGAAGTTGAATGGCAATATATCTCGGAATGGCTATGGAAATGCTATGATAGGTATGTATGGTGGCTGTTTTGAGGAAGATATAAGGAGGCTTATGTGTGATAGAGCGTATCGTATCACGGGGTTTGGATGCACCGGCAAAGTTTGCACCGACTCTCGAGGAGAGAAAGGGCAATGCACGGTACCGAAGAGGCTATCAATAATGGAAGGGTGAGAGTGCGTATAATCCATGGACTCAACATTAGTCATAAAGAACTCACATACTTATTGCAAAAATCTATTAGTCATCAAAACAAAGTACTACGCGCATGCTCCTAGGGGGATAGATTGGTAGGAAAAGGCCATCGCTCGTCCTCGACCGCCACTCATAAGGAAGACAATCAATAAATACCTCATGCTCCAACTTCGTTACATAATGGTTCACCATACGTGCATGCTACGGGAATCACAATCCTCAACACAAGTATTTCTACGATCCACAACTACCCACTAGCATGACTCTAGTATCACATCTTTATATCGCAAAACTATTGCAAGGAATTAAACATATCATATTCAGTGATCTACAAGTTTTATGTAGGATTTTATGACTAACCATGTGAATGACCAATTCCTGTCATCTCTCTAAATAGATATAAGTGAAGCAAGAGAGTTCAATTATTTCTACAAAATATATGCCCACGCTCTAACTAATATAAGTGAAGCAAAAGAGCATTCTACAAATGGTGGTTGTCTATGTAAAGAGAAACAGGCAATCCAAACTTCAAATGATATAAGTGATGCACATGAGAATTCTATAAATCAACCGAGGACTATCTCATACCAGCATGGTGCATAAAATAAAAGTGAAAACTAAATGCAAAAGACGCTCCAAGATTTGCACATATCACATGAACGAAACGAATCCGAAAACATACCAATACTTGTTGAAGAAAGAGGGGATGCCTTCTGGGGCATCCCCAAGCTTAGACGCTTGAGTCTCCTTGAATATTTACTTGGGGTGCCTTGGGCATCCCCAAGCTAGAGCTCTTGTCTCTCCTTCTTCTCCTCACATCGAGACCTTCTCGATCATCGAACACTTCATCCACACAAAACTTCAACAGAAAACTCGGTAAGATCCGTTAGTATAATAAAGCAAATCACTACTCTATGTACTGTAGCAAACCAATTAATATATATTTTGCATTGTGTCTACTGTAATATAGCTTTTTCACGGCTTAATCCACTGATATAAATTGATAGGTTCATCAAAACAAGCAAACTATGCATCAAAAACAGAATCTGTCTAAAACAGAACAGTCTGTAATAATCTGAACATTCACCATACTTCTGATACTTGAAAAATTCTGCCAAAATTAGGAAAAATAAACAATTTGTATAGAAAGACAGTGCAAAAAGAATCAGAACCATTTGATGTTCCAGTAAAAAATTAAAATCGGGCACTACAGCCAAAGTTTCTGTCCTGCACCGTACAAACCAACAAGCATTGTAAACATCCTAAAGGCAAACCTTGGCACATTATTTTTATTTCTAAACTTTATAAAAGCACACAACAGAAAACAATGACTCTCTAAAACTTCCGGGTTGTCTCCCTGGCAGCGCTTTCTTTAAAGCCATTAAGCTAGGCATATAGTGCTCAAGTAGTGAATCCACCCGGATCCCAAGGTATATCAAAGCCAATTTTAATTAGCAATGATTTGGCATTTAGTAGTGAGCACAAAGTAACATATATCATGCAATTACGAAGACTAACTCTCTTCCTATGCATCGGCATGTCATAAAAGAACAATTCATGCACACAAAGTAAAGGCCAATGCATAGTATAAACAGATTCTTGCAATTTTGTCATGTGGGAAACATAGAGAGGTGGAGATATAGTTCCTCTCTCATAATAATTGTAAGTAGGAGCAGCAAGCACATGCATATTATATTCATCAAAATTATCATGTGCAACGGTAAAAGGCAACCCATCAATGTAATCCTTAATAAGTGCAAACTTCTCCTATATAGTGTAGTCAGGACAATTCAAAAAGATAATAGGACTATCATGCGTGGGTGCAATAGCAACAATTTCATGATTAACATAAGGAACTATAGCAAGTTCATCTCCATAAGCATAATTCATATTGGCATCTTGGCCACAAGCATAGCAAGCATCCACAAAAAGGGATATTTCAAAAGAATCAAAGGGATCATAACAGTCACCATAGCAATCAACCTTCGGTAAGCACGAAGGGAAATTAAACAATGTATGAGTTGAAGAGTTACTTTCATTAGAAGGTGGGCACGGGTGATCAATCCGCTCTTCCTCCTTTTGTTCTTCGCTCTCCTCCTCATCTTTTTCATCCAATGAGCTCACAGTTTCATCAACTTCTTCTTCCATAGATTCCTGCAAAATATTAGTCTCTTCTTGGACAGCGGAGACTTTCTCAATAAGCGCATTAATATAGGAATTATATTCATAATTATCATAGCAATATTTGAGGATAGCTAAATTTTCAGGTCTATAAACAACATCATAAAAATCTTCGAACTCTTTAAGCATAGATTCAATTTCATAAGCACCCATAAAAGCAACAAAATATTCTATTTGTTCCACATCATAGTAATCATATATACCATTAGCATAAGAAGCTAAGGTTTTATTATCATTAAGTTTGCATGAAAAGGGAATGTGTGGAGCCTTCATCCTAGAGCAACAAGTATAATCATAACTCAAGCATAGTTGCCTAGCATACCACTTCAATATATGAATTTGATCCCATAGTAGTTTCCCTTTTTGTGTCAAGCGCTAATCCCTAAAATATTCATGTTGATCCAACGTTACTCCCATTACATAATTGAATGGGGTTTTCTCAGGATTATTAAAGTAGTACATAATATCTTTCACATAACCAGCATCGAGGGTTTTAGGAGGTTCCCTATCTCCATGAGCAGAAAGTACACCTAATTTTTCTGGTATTTCGTGTTCCATATCCATAACTGAAGATAGGAAACAACTAAGAACAGGAAATGAAAATTACTTAGTGATAAAGCAAACAAGCACACACGAGAATATTCACCCCACGCTATTGCTCCCCGGCAACGGCGCCAGAAAAAGGTCTTGATAACCCACAAGTATAGGGGATCAATTGTAGCCTCTTTCGATAAGTAAGAGTGTCGAACCCAACAAGGAGATAAAGGTAGAACAAATATTCCCTCATGTTCTATCGACCACGGATACAACTCTACGCACGCTCGACGTTCGCTTTACCTAGAACAAGTATGAAACTAGAAGTACTTTGTAGGTGTTCTTGGATAGGTTTTCAAGAAAGTGAAGAGCACGAAAATAAAACTAGGGGCTGCTTAGATAAAAACACAACTGAAGTAAATATAGCGAGTGTGGAAAAGTGGTGGTAGGAGTTGCGAAATTGTCCCTAAGCAATTGACTACCTTACTAGACCGATAGCAAGTTTTATGTGGGAGAGGCCACTGCTAGCATGTCATCCTGACTTGGAATTCTATGCACTTATGATTGGAACTATTAGCAAGCGACCGCAACTACTAACTTTCATTAAGGTAAAACCCAACCATAGCATTAAGATATATTGGTCCCCCTTCAATCCCGTATGCATCAATTTCTATGCTAGGCTAAAGCTTCTGTCACCCTTGCCCTCCAATATGTAGTCCTATCAACATACAACTAACCCTATGGTGTGATCCACGCGCGCGCTCATATGATGGGCACCAAAGGACAGCAACATAACCACAAGAAAATTAAATCAATCATAGCAATTCACGAACCACCGATAGGACAACGAAAATCTACTCAGACATCATAGGATGGCAACACATCATTGGATAATAATATGAAGCATAAAGCACCATGTTCAAGTAGAGGGTACAGCGGGTTGCGGGAGAGTGGACCGCTGTAGATAGAGGGGGGAAGGTGATGGAGATGTTGGTCAAGATGGCGGAGCTGTTGGTGTAGATCACGGTGATGATGATGGCCCCCGGCGGCGTTCCGGCGCCACCGGAAGAGAGGGGGGGAGAGCCCCCCTTCTTCTTATTCTTCCTTGACCTTCTCCCTAGATGGGAGAAGGGTTTCCCCTCTGGTCCATGGTCTCCATGGCGTGGGAGGGGCGGGAGCCCCTCCGAGATTGGATCTGTCTCTCTGTCTCTCTCTATTTCTGCGTTCTCTCTGCTGCCCTTTCACCGTTTCGTATATATATGGAGATCCGTAACTCCGATTGGGCTGAAACCTTCGCCTTGATTTCTTACCAAAAACTAGCTTTCTTGCGGCCGAAGGAGGGCATCAACCGCCTTACGAGTGGACCATGAGGGTCAGGGGCGCGCCCCCTACCTCGTGGCCACCTCGGGCACTGTCTCGCGTTGATTCTTCTTCCGGAATTTTCCAAATATTCCAAAAATAAGCTCCGTCCGTTTTTATCCCGTTTGGATTCCGTTTGATATGGATATTATGCGAAACATAAAACATGCAACAAACAGGCTGCACTTTGAGCAATCGGATCAATATGTTAGTCCCAAAAATAGTATAAAAAGTTGCCAAAAAGTATATGAAAGTTGTATAATATTGGCATGGAACAATCAAAAATTATAGATACGATGGAGACGTATCAGATGACTCGGGCTGGTCCCTGCTGCGCTTCGTGTCCGGCTCCGCCGCAAGCACGGCTGCTCCCTTACGCTTCACGTCCTTGTCCTTGGCTTTCTTCTCCTCCGGGTCCGTAGCCGGGAGCTCGAGGAGGGAGAGGCGCCCCTCCTCAGCTCTTGCGCACTTGGTCGCCAAATCGTACAACTCCAGAGACGTGCACAACTCCTCGTGGATGGCGAGCTCCTCCTTCATCTTGACGTCACGGACGCCATCAGAGAACGCGGAGATGATGGCCTCGTCCGTCACCTTGGGGATCTTGAGGCGAACGTTGTTGAAGCGCTGGATGTACTTCTGGAGGGTCTCTCCTGGTTGTTGCTTGATGCGGCGCAGGTCACCCTCGGCGGGAGGGCGGTCGCGAGTGCCCTAGAAGTTGGCAACGAAATGGTTGCGCATCTCGTCCCAGGAGGAGATCGAGCCTGGGGGCAGGTTCAGGAGCCAGGAGTGGGCGCCATCCTTGAGAGCCATGGGGAACCAGTTCGCCATGACTTTCTCGTCGCCATTGGCCGCCTCGATGCTCAGCTCGTAGAGCTGCAGGAACTCCGCGGGGTCGGGGGTGCCATCGTAGCAAGGAGGCAGATCCGGCTTGAACTTGCCAGGCTAGGCGACGCTACGCGGCTCAGGGGTGAAGGCGCGGCAGCCTGCCGTGGTCACAGGGACTCGACGCTGGTGGAGAACTTGTTCTTGATGGGGTCCGCGCACCGCCACCGCAGGCGGCGCGCGGTCTTGCCGTGGTGGTGCAGGGAGCGCGGGGGCGTTTTCTCATGGCCGTGGGACCTCTTGGCAGCTTCTTTCTTCTTGCACGGGCACCGGACGCGGCAGGTCACGCCGTGGGGCCGCTCGCCTTGGCGCCAAGACTCCGTCTTGGGGCAGAGGTGGTGGAGGCGCCCCATGGGCCACGCGGCCCATGGCTGTCGGAGGATGAGGCAGCGAGACGGACGGCGCAGGTGAGCCCCCTGCGGCGCTGACAAGCTCGGCGATGCGGTCGAGCCAGTCATCGTAGAGGTCGTCGATAGGGCGGTAGCGCAGGAGCTCGCGCGCCATGCACAGAGCAGCCTACGCATCCATGGGAGAGTGACGAGCATGGGACGACGAACCGGCCGGGGTCAGCGATGGAGTGGCGGTGCGGCCGTCCCGCCGCATCGAGGGGTGCAGCAAGGATGCTTGCTGCTTGTTCCCCGCCGGGCCGGTGGCGGCGTTGGCAGAAGGTGACGGAGAACGACGGGGTGGCCCGCCGAGGGGAGCCGTCTGAGCAACGCGGGCGGCGAGGGCAGCACGGCGCTTAGCACGAGCGCGGCGCGCGTCCTCCATGGAGATGATGAAGCAACGAAACGCGGGGCGACGGAAGGGAAGCTTCAATGCACCCCTACCTGGCGCGCCAAATGTCGGATCACGGGTTCCGGCAAAACCCTCAAGGTTCGAACACTGGGGTGCGCACGAATATTCCCCCCTACCGATCCACGTCCTAGTTTTGCTAGGATCTCTCGGAATAACTCGACGAACTCATAACACAGGGGACACAAGATTTATACTGGTTCAGGCCACCGTTGTGGTGTAATACCCTACTCCAATGTGGTGGTGGATTGCCTCTTGGGCTGAGGATGAACAATACAAAGGGGAAGAACAGCCTCCTAAGGTTGAGGTGTTCTTGTGCTTGGCGAACTTGTGTGGGTGAGGATTCGATGCCTTCTACTGTGGTGGCTAGTCCTATTATAGAGGCCCTGGTCCTCTCCCCAAATATTGAGCGGGAAGGGAGCCAACAACAGCCAATTTGGAAGGGGACAGATATTACAGCTTATCCTGACAAAAGTAGTCTTCGTCTGCAAAAGGCTCTGGTGGTGACGCCGCCTTTGCCTCCATGGTGACCTCCATATTGCCGTCCTGCTGGTCTTGGTCTCGTTGCACTGATATGGAAACCTTTGCTTGACGCCTCGGTACTCCGCGCCTGTGCTTGCCTGCTTTGCACCAAAGAGGAAACAAGGACGCTGCGCGTGCTAGCGCCCGCCTGGTCTCGATCGTCATGGCTCACGTCACGAGAACATCGCGAGGTTTGCCTTGCCTTGACGATCTCTCCGCCCCTCGCGAGCCTGCCTAGCGAGGCCGCTCCTGAGGAGGTCTTGCATCGTCCGCCTCGCGAGGGTCTTGGATGCCTTGTTGATGAAGATGGGTCGTACGGGCCTTCTAGCAAAGCCACGCCATGGGCCGCAGGCAGGCAAGTCTGGGAGCCCCGTTCGCAGGACGCCGACAACGGCCAAATTTGAAGGGAGACAACCAGTACAAGTTATCCTGACTAAAGGTGGTGTTCACCTGCCAAAGGCTCTAGTGATGACGCCATCCTGGGCTTGATAACCCACAAGTATAGGGGATCTATCGTAGTCCTTTCGATAAGTAAGAGTGTCGAACCCAACGAGGAGCAGAAGGAAATGATAAGCGATTTTCAGCAAGGTATTAACTGCAAGTACTGAAATAAGTGGTAACGGATAGTTTTGTGATAAGATAATTTGTAACGAGCAACAAGTAACAAAAGTAAACAAAGTGCAGCAAGGTGGCCCAATCCTTTTTGTAGCAAAGGACAAGCCTGGACAAACTCTTATATAAGGAAAAGCGTTCCTGAGGACACATGGGAATATCGTCAAGCTAGTTTTCATCACGTTCATATGATTCGCGTTGGAGTTTCGTCCCGAAAGGTTGCTTATCAATTTTTCCTCGATGAAAGACCTCATATAGCAGAAGATGGGCATCGGAGAGCCAACAAGGGGCCCACGAGGTAGGGGGGCGCGCCCTGGGGGGTAGGGCGCGCCCCCACCCTCGTGGACAGGTGGGCCCCCCTCTAGTGAACTTATTTCGCTGGATAATTTTTATTATTTCCACAAATGACTTCCGTGGAGTTTCAGGACTTTTGGAATTGTGCAGAATAGGTCTCTAATATTTGCTCCTTTTCCAGCCCAGAATTCCATCTGCCGGCATTCTCTCTCCTTATGTAAAACTTGTAAAATAAGAGAGAATAGGCATAAGTATTGTGACATAACATGTAATAACAGACCATAATGCAATAAATATCAATATAAAAGCATGATGCAAAATGGACATATCAACTCCCCCAAGCTTAGACCTCGCTTGTCCTCGAGCGGAAGCCGATAACGATAAATATGTCCCCATGTTTAGAGGTAGAGGTGTCGATAAAAATAAAATACGGACATGAAGGCATCATGATTATTCTCATAACAGCAACATATATAGATATTGTCATATGATTTCTTATGCTCAAGTAATAATCTATTCACAAAGCAGAGTACGAATCATAAACTTTATTGAGAACCAACAAACTATAATCTCAGTCATTGAAGCAATTGCAATTTATCATAACATCAGAAAGAGTCTATGTCAGAGCTTAATAGCAAGTCCACATACTCAACTATCATTTAGTCTTTCATAATTGCTAACACTCACGCGATACTTGTGGTCATGGAGTTTTAATCGGACATAGAGAAAGATAGGGGCTTATAGTTTCGCCTCCCAACCTCTTACCTCAAGGGTAATGTCAACAATAATAACTCATGCTCCCCTACATCCAATTAGATATATCTATCAGGGTCTTTCCAACATACTGTGCTTGCCAAAGGATAAAATGAAAAAGGAAAGGTGAAGATCACCATGACTCTTGCATAAGGTAGAAGATAATAGTAACAGATAGGCCCTTCGCAGAGGGAAGCAGAGGCTGCCATGCGCTTTTATGGTTGGATGCACAAAATCTTAATGCGAAAGAATGTCACTTTATATTGCCACTTGTGATATGAACCTTTATTATGTAGTCCGTCGCTTTTATAACTTCCACATCACAAGATCGTATAAAGCTTATTTCTCCCACACCAATCAATCATACATATTTAGAGCAATTTTTATTGCTTTGCACCGATGACAACTTACTTGAAGGATCTTACTCAATCCATAGGTAGATATGGTGGACTCTCATGGCAAAACTGGTTTAAGGGTTTTGGGAAGCACAAGTAGTATCTCTACTTGGTGCTGAGAATTTGGCTAGCATGACGGGGAAAGGAAAGCTCAACATGTTGTATAATCCATGACAACATACTTTATCTCAGATATAAGAAAAACATAACCCATTACGTTGTCTTCCATGTCCAACATCAACTCTTTAGGATGTCATATTTTAATGAGTGCTCCCAATCATAAAGGATGTCAATGATAATATATTTATATGTGAAACCTCTCTTTCCTTATTACTTCCTATTAATTGCAACGATGACCAAAGCTATGTCTGCCAACTCCCAACAACTTTTAATCATCATACTCTTTCTATGTGAAGTCATTACTCTCAATAAGATCAATATGAACCCTTTGTTTCTTTTTATTCTTTTTCTTCTTTTCTTTTATTCACTCAAGATCATAGTAAAAACAATCAAGCCCTTGACTCAACACTAATCTTTATTATATATAGCTCACGGACTCGATTAGATAGAGAGATCATAAAGCAAAACTCAGAACTAGATCATGCCATAAACTTTATTCTACTAGATCAAGATACTACTAATAGGATCGAACTAAGAAAAACGGTAAAGACAGGAGTGTGATGGTGATACGATACCGGGGCACCTCCCCCAAGCTTGGCAGTTGCCAAGGGGAGTGCCCATACCCATGTGATTATATCTCCTTCTTTGGTGATGGTGTAATATTCTTGGCGATGATTCCTCTCAGGATACGATTCTCCTCCTCGAGCTTATTAACTTGCTGCTTGAGGTCCATTATTTCCTTATGAAGCTTTCCTGTAATGGCTAAAGCTCCTTGCACCCAAGGGTGTTTCATAGCTGCGGGAGAACAAGTGACACTCCTCTTCATATTTTCATAAGAAAGAAATCTAACACTGGAAGGGATAACCGAGTTTGGAATAGTTAAGCTCTGTAGTTCCCCCATCGTGAACCCAGCTCGAAAGCAAGAAATGGCTTATTGATCCACCATGGCATCTACCCTCATCAAATCAGCCTCCATCTCTTCCTCCGTTGCTGGCCCAAAGTGGTCAGTGTCGCTGTTTGCCCTTGGTTCTGATGCCGGATGAGACACCCGGCTCTCCCCAACTGACTCTTGAGAAGACATCTTGCTCTAATCTGCAGCAACAACAGCTCGAAACAAAAACAGAGGATATTTGCGTGATACGGTGGTCAAAACCTTCGGGAGAATATATAATGAATTTTTACCTACCAAAATACGTCGTGCAAGAAAACGGAGTCCGGAAGGCATACGAGGTGCTCACGAGGTAGGGGGCGCGCCCAGGGGGGTAGGGCGCGACCTCCACCCTCATGGGGCCCTCGTGTCCTTCCCGGACTGCTACTTATTTTTCTATTTTTCTAAATATTCCAAAACGGAGAAATAATGCCTTAAAAATTATTTTGGAGTCGGTTTACTTACCGTACCACATACCTATTCCTTTTCGGAGTCTGAAACATTCTGGAAAGTGTCCCTTATGTATTCCTCCGGGGTTACGGTTTCAATAATATTGGTTTCAACATTTATGGGATTACCTGAGATGTAATGTTTAATTCTTTGACCGTTCACCACCTTCGGATTCGTGCCTTCGAAGTTGTTGATTTTTATGGCACCGGAACGATAGACCTCCTCGATAACGTAAGGGCCTTCCCATTTAGAGAGAAGTTTTCCTGCAAAAAATCTTAAACGAGAGTTGTATAGCAATACATAATCACCTACATTAAACTCACGCTTTTGTATCCTTTTGTCATGCCATCTTTTAACTTTTTCTTTAAACAACTTGGCATTTTCATAAGCTTGGGTTCTCCATTCATCAAGTGAGCTAATATCAAATAACCTCTTCTCACCGGCAAGTTTGAAATCATAGTTGAGCTCTTTAATAGCCCAATATGCCTTATGTTCTAGTTCGAGAGGTAAGTGACATGCTTTTCCATAAACCATTTTATACGGAGACATACCCATAGGATTTTTATATGCAGTTCTATAGGCCCACAATGCATCATCAAGTTTCTTGGACCAATTCTTTCTAGACCTATTGACAGTCTTTTGCAAAATTAATTTGAGTTCACTATTACTCAATTCTACTTGACCGCTAGACTGGGGGTGATAAGGAGATGCAATTCTATGATTAACGTCATACTTAGCAAGCATTTTACGGAAAGCACCATGAATAAAATGTGAACCACCATCAGTCATTAAATATCTAAGGACTCCAAACCTCAGAAAAATAACTTCTTTAAGCATTTTAATAGAAGTGTTATGATCAGCACTACTAGTTGGAATAGCTTCTACCCACTTAGTAACGTAATCAACAGCAACTAAAATATGTGTATACCCATTAGAGGCAGGAAAAGGTCCCATATAATCAAAGCCCCAAACATCAAATGGTTCAATAACAAGTGAATAATTCATAGGCATTTCTTGACGTTTACTAATATTACCAATTCTTTGACATTCGTCACATGACAAGACAAACTTACGGGCATCCTTGAAGAGAGTAGGCCAATAGAAACCGGATTGCAATACCTTATGTGCAGTTCTATCTCCAGCGTGGTGTCCTCCATAAGCTTCGGAGTGGCACTTGCGTAGGATCTGTTCCTGTTCATGATAAGGTACACAACGTCTAATAACACAATCTACTCCTTCTTTATAAAGATGTGGGTCATCCCAAAAGTAATGTCTTAAATCGTAGAAAAACCTTTTCTTTTGCTGATATGTGAAACTAGGTGGTATGAATTTAGCATCAATGTAATTAGCATAATCAGGATACCAAGGAGTACTACGGGAAGTATTTATGACATTTAATTGTTCATCAGGGAAGCTATCATCGATAGGTAGTGGGTCATCAAGAACATTTTCTAACCTAGACAAGTTGTCTGCAACGGGGTTCTCAGCTCCCTTTCTATCAACAATATGCAAATCAAATTCTTGTAGCAAGAGAACCGATCTAATAAGTCTAGGTTTAGCATCTTTCTTTTCCATAAGGTATTTAACAGCAGCATGATCAGTGTGAATAGTTACTTTAGAATCAACAATATAAGGTCTGAACTTATCACAAGCAAATACAACTGCTAAGAATTCCTTTTCAGTAGTAGCATAATTTCTTTGAGCATTGTCTAAAGTTTTACAAGCATAATGGATAACATTTAATTTCTTATGAACACTTTGCCCTAGAACATCACCTACAGCATAATCACTAGCATCACACATAATTTCAAAGGGTAAATTCCAATCAGGTGGCTGAACAATAGGTGCAGAGATCAATGCTTTCTTAAGTATTTCAAATGCTTCTACACAATCAGCATCAAAGAAAAATGGTATATCTTTTTGCAATAAATTAGTCAGAGGCCGAGAAATGTTTGAGAAGTCCTTAATGAACCTCCTATAAAATCCGGTGTGACCAAGGAAACTTCTTATACCTTTGATGTCCTTAGGACATGGCATTTTTTCAATAGCATCAACCTTGGCTTTATCAACTTCAATACCTCTTTCAGAAACTTTATGCCCCAAGAAAATACCTTCATTAACCATGAAGTGGCACTTTTCCCAATTCAATACAAGATTAGTTTCTTCACATCTCTGCAAAACTCGATCAAGATTGCTCAAGCAGTCATGAAAAGAGGATCCATAGACGGAAAAGTCTTCCATGAAAACCTCACAAATCTTTTCACAAAAGTCAGAGAATATAGCCATCATGCATCTTTGAAAGGTAGCAGGTGCATTAGATAAACCAAAAGGCATACATCTATAAGCAAAAGTACAAAAAGGGCATGTAAAAGTAGTCTTTGATTGATCTTTAGCTGACACAGGAATTTGAGAGAAACCAGAATAACCATCTAGAAAGCAATAATGTGTATGTTTGCATAATCTTTCTAGCATTTGATCGATAAAAGGTAAGGGGTAATGATCTTTCTTAGCAGCTTTATTTAATTTACAGAAATCAATTACCATCCTCTAACCTGTAATAATTCTTTGCGGAATCAATTCCTCTTTATCATTAGGAACAACAGTAACACCGCCCTTCTTAGGGACACAATGGACAGGACTTACCCACTGACTATCAGCAACGGGATAGATTATACCTACCTCCAGAAGCTTTAGTATTTCTTTTCTTACCACTTCTTTCAATTTAGGATTAAGCCTTCGTTGAGGATCATAGACTGGTTTGGCATCTTCTTCCAAATTTATTTTATGTTGACATAGAGTGGGACTAATGCCCTTAAGATCATCAAGAGTATAGCCAATAGCCGCACGGTGCTTCTTCAGAGTTTTCAATAATCTCTCTTCTTCATGCTCTGAAAGGTTAGCACTAATAATAACAGGATATATCTTCTTTTCATCAAGATAAGCATATTTAAGATTATCAGGCAACATTTTAAGCTCAAACACGGGATCACCCTTGGGTGGAGGAGGATCCCCTAGGATTTCAACAGGCAAATTGTGTTTCAGAATAGGTTCCTATTTAAAGAATACTTCATCTATTTCCCTTCTTTCATTCATAAACATATCATTTTCATGGTCTAGCAAATATTGTTCTAAAGGATCACTAGGAGGTATGGCAATAGAAGCAAGACCAATAATTTCATCCTTACTAGGCAATTCTTCTTCACGGTGTTGTCTACTAAATTTAGAGAAATTAAACTCATGAGACATATCATCCAAACCAATAGTAACAACATTCTTTTCGCAGTCTATCTTAGAATTAACAGTATTCAAGAAGGGTCTACCAAATATAATGGGACAAAAGCTATCTTGTGGGGAACTGAGAACAAGAAAATCAGCAGGATATTTAGTTTTCCCACACAAGACTTCAACATCTCTAACAATTCCCACTGCTGATATAGTATCTCTATTGGCAAGCTTAATTGTAACACCAATACCTTCTATCTCAGCGGGTGCAATATCATGCATAATTTCTTTATACAAGTCATAAGGTATAACACTAGCACTAGCACCCATATCACATAAGCCATGATAACAATGATCTCCTATTTTAACAGAAATAACAGGCACGCCTACCACAGGTCTATGTTTATCTTTAGCACAAGGTTTGGCAATTCTAGCGGTTTCACCGCAGAATTGAATAACATGCCCATCAATATTATCAGACAAGAGATCTTTAACAATAGCAATATTAGGTTCAACTTTGACTTGCTCAGTAGGTGTATAAGTTCTAATATTGCTTTTACGAACCACAGTTGAAGCTTTAGCATGATCCTTTATTCTAACAGGGAAAGGTGGTTTCTCAACATAAGATGTAGGAACAATAGGATTGTTATAAATGACAGTCTTTTATTCAACTTTAATAGGTGCAGGTACTTTTACTTCTATGGGAGGATGCTATTTAAACCACTTCTCCTTGGGGAGATCAACATAAGTAGCAAAATATTCACAAAAAGAAGCTACCATCTCAGAGTCAAGTCCATATTTAGTGCTAAACTTACGGAAAATATCGATATCCATAAAAGACTTAACACAATCAAACTTAGGTGTCATACCTGACTCCTTACCTTCGTCGAGATCCCAATCTTCAGAGTTGCGTTTGATTCTATCCAATAAATTCCGTTTGAATTCAATAGTCTTCATCATAAAAGAGCCAGCACAAGAAGTATCGAGCATGATGCGATTGTTTTCAGAAAGCCGAGCATAAATTTTTTGAAGAACTATTTCTGTTGAGAGCTCATGATTGGGGCATGAATATAACATTGATTTAAGCCTCCCCCAAGCTTGAGCGATGCTTTCTCCTTCACGAGGCCAAAAATTATATATATAATTGCGATCACGATGAACAAGATGCATATGATAATACTTTTGATGAAATTCCAACTTCATTCGTTTATAGTTCCATGATCCTGTATCATCACATAGCCTACACCATGTCGATGCATCTCCCTTCAAAGATAAAGGGAATACCTTCTTCTTAACAACATCATCGGGTATACCTGCAAGCTTAAATAATCCACAAATTTCATCCACATAGAGTAGATGTTCATCAGGATGCTTTGTTCCATCTCCTGTAAAAGCGTTATCAAGCATTTTTTCTAAAATACCCGAAGGAACTTCAAAGGGAATAATTTCATTTTCAATAGGTTCAGTAGGTTGAGGAGCAATTCTTTGCTCTACTGGTTGAGGTGAAGATACCCCGAACAAGCCCCTCAGAGGATTACTTTCTATAGTAACAAGTGACAGTAAATTTCAGCACACTATATAAATTTTTCCTTACCAAATTCCACCTATCAAAGGCGCTTCACTCCCCGGCAACGGCGCCAGAAAAGAGTCTTGATGACCCACAAGTATTGGGGATCTATCGTAGTCCTTTCGATAAGTAAGAGTGTCGAACCCAACGAGGAGCAGAAGGAAATGATAAGCGGTTTTCAGCAAGGTATTAACTGCAAGTACTGAAATAAGTGGTAACAGATAGTTTTGTGATAAGATAATTTGTAACAAGCAACAAGTAACAAAAGTAAATAAAGTGCAGCAAGGTGGCCCAATCCTTTTTGTAGCAAAGGACAAGCCTGGACAAACTCTTATATACGGAAAAGTGCTCCTGAGGACACATGGGAATATCGTCAAGCTAGTTTTCATCACGTTCATATGATTCGCGTTCGGGCATGGCATCATTTTCATGATCTGAAACAATAGGTTCATTGAGAATGAGAACAACTAAAGACTCTATTGCCATGACACATAAATGTCTGTGTTTTGGCGTCGACGATTTGTTATGCACTCGCATGAACCGGGATCAATAGAGCCTGATGACAATTTTTTTGTATTTACTTTTATTGGATGTGCAAGTATATGTTTCCATCATGTATGCCCTAACCTGCGTATATATGTTAGTTCAACATTGCCTAATCCTTATCCATCTACGTATGGTGCTTGTTACCTTTTCAGTTATCATGTCCTAGTAGCCCGTCAGTATGCGTTCACGATGGGACATAAACATAGTCAGATTCAAAATAAAAATAAAATAGATGAGTCAAATTCACCTTAAAAAATAAAAAGGCAGTGTGTGCATAGTTTAGAGAGCAAGCACATTTTTCTTTATAAGAAAGGAGAGGAGGTAATATCATCGGGAGTCATAGAACTTGCGCTTGATGTTCAGTTTGGTGCTAAAACTTTGAAAATACGGATTTGTGGTCACATAACTTGACAAAGGTGTGCAAATACGGTGCTTTCTTTCATATCGGGCTGCATAGCATGCACATGTGGCACGCCAGCATGACATAGGCCCATCTGTCAGTGTCTTGAAGAGGACTTTTTGCAGATTGCTCCATCGCATTTTATTTATTTACGTATAAAGTCCCTTAAATAAAATGAAAAAAAAATCTGAAGAGTCGAACCGAGGATCTACCTCTTAGTGACTCGGATAGACAGCCACCAGCACAATCACGATGGACGTCTAATTAGCACCACTTATACTTTATTTATTTACAATCAAGACGGACCGTACAAATTAAATTTTTGAAACCTAGAAGAAATAGGGAAGTTTGGGTCACACCAGTGAGCTCCTGATCAAAACTCGCGTGTATGTTGGCTAACCACCAGTCCAGGACTACACCTTATGTTTTAAAGGGATATATATATTTATGTTGTCGGTTCTTATGTAATGCCTATCGAAAACTATATTAATGGAAAGATAATACTCCGTAGTAAGTTTAAAGGCACTATCTGAAAGAGGCTTGTGTGGCTCTAGTTTAACAACTTTTTTGCGGTGGTTAACTCTATGCCAATGTATCCTGCAAAAAAAAAACTCTATGCCAATGTGACTTAGGTGAGCCAAGAAGCTAAACAAGTTGACAAGCTACAATTGAGGATCAGGCTGCGCTTAATGAACTTCTGCTGTACTCAGCTTCTTTCTAAATTTGTTACTGAAAAAATATAGTACATAAGTAAAAAAAATAGTTAGCCAGAAAATGGGACAAAACTGATTGAGCAATAAGAGTCTACTATATACTTGTAAACATTCCAAGAAAGTAAAAAAACAAATGCTTCATTATTCAAGCACCAATTTTCTTAGAAATCATTTTTCACCAAGCCATCTATGTCATGAAATTGCGCAAGCATACGGAGGGTCAAATACTGTTCAAAAAACATTTCAAAAAATATTGTTCAAACAAAAATACATTTAAGTGTTACATTTCTGGAAAAAATCACAGGGGTAGCAAAATTGACCTTTTTCAATGAAAATATACAAGCACACAGACATCTGGATATTTGTGGATATGGTTTTTTCGCCAAAATTGTCTTACTAGTACACATGCGGCGAGCGACCTGTAGGAAAAAGGTTCAAACCGCGTGGCTCCCTTTTTTCGTTTTAGAGATTTCAACTTTAATAAGTATGATCTTCAAAGGAAATATAAATTTTAGTTGTGCATGTTAGATGTGAAAATCAGTGGTCTGGTGGCTATCCATGCTAGCCAGTTTGCACTAGATGGTGACTTCGAACGACGCTGCCCAGCTTTTTCCTTTATTTGAGGGATTTTATACGTGAACAGATAAAATGCATGGGATTTATCTAAAAATAACGCTTCAGCCACTTACAGATGGGCCTATGCCTCGCTGGCACGCCACATAGGTAGGTCATATGGCCAGATACAAGAGAAATGACCGTATTTGCACATCATGTCAAGTTATGTGACCATAAATCCGTATTTTTAAAGTTTTAGCACCAAACTGAACATCGAATGCAAGTTCTATGACTCTTGATGATATTACCTTAAAGGAGAGCAAGCCCAATGTGTGAGGATCCAGAATGCACCTTTAATTAAAAATTGGAAAACAACCGATCTATACTGCCACGCTAGCTACTTAACACGTCGGCTTGCTGGAAAAAAAATTGGCTGGCTAGAAGCAACCAGACGCCTCGCTGCTGCTCGCTCGCAGATCCTTATCTCTCCTCTCCTCTGTTTCTTTTCTCTTCTGCGAGCCTTTCGCCATCCCGACCTCCCCCATCACTGGGATGCGTGCCGCTTCCGCCTGAGCCCACATCGCCGTCGGAATCCCACACCCCGCCCCTCCCCCCTCCCCAAACCAAGTTCTAGCACCGCGGGATCACCCCCTCCCTTCCCTCTGCGTGGGAAGTTCTGCCAGCATCGGCTGGGGCGGCGGCGGTTTGCTCCTCGGCGCACTAGCTGGGCGGTGGCCTCCCCGTGCCTTGGTGGTGGAGCCCCTCCTTCCGGTGGGTGGCTGATGGCGACGGGGGCTGTAGGGCCGCGGTGTGCAGTGGTTGAGCACCAGATCTGGCGGGCGGCCAGCACGTGCGGGGGCTGGCTGGGCCCGTTGCCGGCGAGCACAAGCCACTGCCGTCCGCCGCTTCCTCTCCTGCTGTGCCCTGCACCTCCTCGCGTGCCCCCTTCGCCTCCCCTGCTTGCGCCATGGAGGCGGCATAGCCGCCGTGACAGGAACTAGCTACCACTAACTCTGAATTCTCTCGCGACAGTAAGAATTGCTCGAATTTTGGGTAATTTTGGGGATCGATTTCATTCACTTGGGCAGAAGTAGCTAGGGTTTCTGGCCAGCCGGAACACGGCGGCTTGATGGCCAAGCCCAGATTCAATCACGATGCCCTCTCCACAATCCGGAGGCGAGCTTAAAAGGGGGTTTTAGCGAGGTAAAAAGGAGCGACAACGACATGTACAGTAAAACGACAAAACGCGGTAACTTTCAAAAAGTAAGTGAAACGGCAGCAGCCGTCCGTTCTCAGATCAACGGTTGTGACGACGATCTGGGCCGCGAAGCGGTACCACTCTTCCGCGTCCCTTGGATGGTAGATCGACGGCTGACGTTGGACTGGGCAAACTGAATCGCTACTGTTGCATTTCTTGTGTCAACAATAGAGCAGGCCTGACAATTCCCCCCGACAGAGTCCAGACTTGCCCTCAAGGATGGAAACCAAGGAACACCTTTTGAATGAAGGCTGAATCCTCCCAAGTAGCGTTTTCCACTGGTAGGTTGAGCCACTTGATGCGCCATTGGACCACGGGAATGCTGATATCTCCTTGAACTCGAGGGACCAGTTTCCTTTCCAGAATTGCTTCAGGTTGTATCAGGATGTTTCCATGCTCATCTAGCAGTGGTAGTTTTGGGTTTGGTACTGCTTCAGGACCGAGATGCTTCTTGAGCTGGCTGACATGGAAGGTGGGATGTAGTTGACAGCCCTCAGGTAGTAATAATCTATAAGCCACTGCTCCAATTTTCTCCATGACTCTGAAAGGACCATAATATATGGAGTGCAGTTTCAGGTGTCTGTGGATACTCAAACTGGTATGCCTGTATGGTTGTAGCTTGACATAAACCATGTCACCCACTGCAAGTTGTCTTTTTGACCTCTTTCTGTCAGCAAAGAATTTCATTCTTTCCTGGGCCTTGAGCAAATTGTCTTTGATCTGCTGTGCTATTGTGTTTCTTTCCACTTGAGCTTGGTGATCATCTCCTTCTGCTGGTGGGAGGAGAAGTTCAGAAATCATTGGGGGAGGCCTAGCATATAGAGCTTGAAATGCTGTCATTTTCAAAGAAGTGTGGAAGGAGGTGTTGTACCACCATTCAGCCATGGAAAGCCAAGTATGCCATTTCTTGGGATGAGCAAAAGCCATGCACCTCAAATAGTTTTCCAAACACTGATTTACTCTTTCTGTCTTACCATCAGATTGAGGGTGGTAAGATGTGCTCATGTGCAGTTTAATCCCCATCTTGTTGAACAGACTCTACCAAAGGTGGCTAGTGAAAATTCTATCTCCGTCAGTCACTATGACTGAAGGTAATCCATGTAATTTGAAGATGTTGTCTGTCGGTGTACTAGAGTAGGGGTACCCTAGTGCCCCGAACTCGTGCACGGATAGTTGCAGCACCCCGCGGCAGGGCTGGCCTGGTGACCATCAAGATCTTACACGGCTCCTTTGGAGCCATTCGAGAACAAAGCAATCAAGACCTCGGCAAGAGGAGCTTGCCGGGAAGGCCACTCAAGGCACAAAGGAAATAAGGCCCCGACAAGAGGAGCTTGCCGGGAAGGCTTGGTGAGCGACAAGCTCCCGAGCGCGACAAGAACCTTGCCGCGGCAAGGTGCTCGCCGCGGCAGGCAACCTCTCTTCATCTCTGCTCCAGCTCATCCGCCAACGTGTCGCCATGGGGCTTCCCCAAGCACGCATGTCGATGGGCTGTGCAGCCAGCGTGGAGCAGCGATAAGCGGCGCTGACAAGCTACCATCGTGGCAAACGGAGGCGCTCTTGACGGTCCTGTTACCTTTGTTTCAGCGACCGAGGCGGGCATTTATGACTCTTGTCCCTTGCCGTCGAATTAGGTATAGATCATCTGACCTTTGTATAAAGCGGTGTACCAACCTCTGTTTTTACTATCTTACCGTTGTCTACTTGCCACATGTGGTGACCCCTTGAGCCTATAAAAGGAGGCCCAAGTGCAACGTAGAAAGGGTTCGGTTTAGCTCCAGCTTAGTTCATTCGACTCACGCATACACTCGAGCTAGGTTTTGTAGCCCTCATTGCTCCCTAGCAAGAACACAATATAATCCACAAAGCAGCAGTAGGAGTATTATCTCTCCGGAGAGCTCCGAAGCTGGGTAAATCTGCTCATGTGCATCGCTTCGATCCGCTCTTTGTGCAATCTCCGCCCCCTCCGAACCACAAGGGATCCAGGTCCCATAGGTGTTCGTGGGCCACGATCAGCTTCCCCGACATCTTTGGCGCGCCAGGTAGGGGGCGTCGAGGTTGTGTGAACCTGATCCAGCGGTCACACGAGCAACTTCATCATCATCTTCATCAACATGGCGCCGAAGAAGAAGTCTTCGGCAGCAGCAGAGCCGTCCGCGTCGAACCCACCGCCACCGGAGCTGTCAGGTGGTGGGGGAAACGCTGGCGGAGGAACGGACGTCGTCGAGAGAGCCCACAACGCCGCCAGGTCCAAGGACAAGGCAGCGCAGCGTTACGCGTCGAAGTCGCACCGCGTCCTTCTCAGGAGGCGCGGGACCGACAGCGTCATGATCCTCGCGGCACCATACGCTCGTTGGATCAAGGCCAAGCTGGAGGATCCCGAGGCCCTCGAGACCCGCATGCACATCAAGATGCCGACACTGAAGCGAGTACGGTCGCTATGGATGCTTCTCCTCCTAACTTGGTTAGGAGTCCGAGCACATCCCGTTCCTCGCTACGTATGCCCTTGCCACCCACCACACCAGCAGAAGCCTTGGCAAGAGCTCAGCTACTTCTAGACTACCCTCCAACGGCCGACAAGGTCGACGAATGGAGGGCCACAATTCAGAGTCTCATCGGCTTTGCCAACGGCGACGTCCCGCGGCAACCAAGCGCCTCGCAGCCGTGGCAAGGCGACAAGGCACGAGCCGATGGCGACGAGACTTGCGGGGGTGCAGCCACCGTACACTCCCCTTCCCGAAGGCCAAGATCGCCGACTCGTCGGATCCACCTCGGCAGCGACTCCACAGCGTCGTCGGATCCGCGAGCTCGTCGCGACCAGCGCCAAGTTCTTCGAGAACGGCAAGAAGAAGACGCTCGAACCCGTATCGAGCGCCGAAGAGAAGCGCGTCGTCAATCCGACCAGCGCGCCGGGCCCACTGTCGATATTGAAGGAAATATGCCCTAGAGGCAATAATAAAGTTATTATTTATTTCCTTATATCATGATAAATGTTTATTATTCATGCTAGAATTGTATTAACCGGAAACATAATACATGTGTGAATATATAGACAAACAGAGTGTCACTAGTATGCCTCTACTTGACTAGCTTGTTAATCAAAGATGGTTATGTTTCCTAACCATGGACAAAGAGTTGTTATTTGATTAACGGGATCACATCATTGGTTGAATGATCTGATTGACATGACCCATTCCGTTAGCTTAGCACCCGATCGTTTAGTATGTTGCTATTGCTTTCTTCATGACTTATACATGTTCCTATAACTATGAGATTATGCAACTCCGTTTACGGAGGAACACTTTGGTACTACCAAACGTCACAACGTAATGGGTGATTATAAAGGAGTACTACAGGTGTCTCCAAAGGCAGATGTTGGGTTGGCGTATTTCGAGATTAGGATTTGTCACTCCGATTGTCGGAGAGGTATCTCTGGGCCCTCTCGGTAATGCACATCACTAAAGCCTTGCAAGCATTACAACTAATGAGTTAGCTGTGAGATGATGTATTACAGAACGAGTAAAGAGACTTGCCGGTAACGAGATTGAACTAGGTATTGGATACCGACGATCGAATCTCGGGCAAGTAACATACCGATGACAAAGGGAACAACGTATGTTGTTATGCGGTTTGACCGATAAAGATCTTCGTAGAATATGTAGGAGCCAATATGGGCATCCAGGTCCCGCTATTGGTTATTGACCGAGAATAGTTCTAGGTCATGTCTACATAGTTCTCGAACCCGTAGGGTCGGCACGCTTAAGGTTTCGATGACAGTTATATTATGAGTTTATGAGTTTTGATGTACCGAAGGAGTTCGGAGTCCCGGATGAGATCGGGGACATGACGAGGAGTCTCGAAATGGTCGAGACGTAAAGATCGATATATTGGACGACTATATTCGGAGTTCGGAAAGGTTCCGAGTGATTCGGGTATTTTTCGGAGTACCGGAGAGTTACGGGAATTCGTATTGGGCCTTAATGGGCCATACGGGAAAGGAGAAAAAGGGCCAAAAGGGTGGCCGCCGCCCTCCCCTTGGACTAGTCCGAATTGGACTAGGGAGGGGGGCGCCCCCTTCCTTCCTTCTCCTTTTCCCTTCCCTTTCCTTCTCTCCTACTCCTAATACATGGAAGGGTTCCTAGTTGGACTAGGAAAAGGGGAATCCTACTCCCGGTGGGAGTAGGACTCCCCATGGCGCGCCATAGTAGAGGGCCGGCCTCCTCCTCCCTCCCTCCTTTATATCACGGGGCAGGGGCACCCCATGGACACACAAGTTGATCTCGGATCATTCCTTAGCCGTGTCGGTGCCCCCTCCACCATATTCCACTTGGTCATATCGTCGCGGAGCTTAGGTGAAGCCCTGCGCCGGAGAAGTCATATCGTCATGGAGCTTAGGCGAAGCCCTCGTCGGTGGAGCATCATCATCGTCACCACGCCCGTCGTGTTGACGGAACTCATCCCGACACTTTGCTGGATCGGAGTTCGGGATCGTCATCGAGCTGAGCGTGTGCAGAACTCGGAGGTGCTATGCATCACCATGATCTTGCGTGTGCGTGGGAAAATTTTGAAATTACTCGTTCCCCAACAGTGGCATCCGAGCCTAGGTTTTATGGTTTGATGTTTTGCACGAGTAGAACACAAGTGATTTGTGGGCGATACAAGTCATCTGCCTACCAGCATGTCATACTTTGGTTCAGCGGTATTGTGAGATGAAGCGGCCGGACCGACATTACGCGTGACGCTTACGAGACTGGTTTCACCGTTCACGAGCACTCGTTCTTAAAGGTGGCTGGCGGGTGTCTGTCTCTCTCACTTTAGTTGAACCGAGTGTGGCTCGCCCGTCCTTGAGAAGGTTAAACGGAGTCTATTTGACGAAGTATCGTTGTGGTCTTGATGCGTAGGTGAGATTGGTTCTTGCTTAAGCCCGTAGCAGCCACGTAAAATTTGCAACAACAAAATAGAGGACGTCTAACTTGTTTTTGCAGGGCATGTTGTGATGTGATATGGTCAAGGCGTGATGCTATATTTTATTGTATGAGATGATCATGTTTTGTAACCAAAGTTATCGGAAACTGGCTGGAGCCATATGGTTGTCGCTTTATTGTATGAAATGCAAGCATACATAATTGCTTTACTTTATCACTAAGCGGTAGCGATAGTCGTAGAAGCAATAGATGGCGTAAACGACAACGATGCTACGATGGAGATCAAGGTGTCGCGCGGTGGCGATGGTGATCACGACGGTGCTTGGAGATGGAGATCACAAGCACAAGATGATGATGGCCATATCATATCACTTATATTGATTGCATGTGATGTTTATCCTTTATGCATCTTATTTTGCTTTGATTGGCGGTAGCATTTTAAGATGATCTCTCACTAAAATTATCAAGTAGTGTTCTCCCGGTATGCACCGTTGCCAAAGTTAAATCGTGCGAGACACCACGTGATGATCGGGTGTGATAAGCTCTCGTCCATCTACAACGGGTGCAAGCCAGTTTTGCACACGCAGAATACTCAGGTTATACTTGACGAGCCTAGCATATGCAGATATGGCCTCGGAACACGGAGACCGAAAGGTCGGCGTGAATCATATAGTAGATATGATCAACATAAGATGTTCACCATTGAAAACTACTCCATCTCACGTGATGATCGGTTATGGTTTAGTTGATTTGGATCACGTGATCACTTAGATGACTAGAGATGTCTGTCTAAGTGGGAGTTCTTAAGTAATATGATTAATTGAACTTAAATTTATCATGAACTTAGTCCTGGTAGTATTTTGCAAATTATGTTGTAAGATCAATAGCACGCGTTGTTGCTTTCATATGTTTATTTTGATATGTTCCTAGAAAACTGTGTTGAAAAATGTTAGTAACACTGATGCGGATTTGATCCGTGATCTGAGGTTTATCCTCATTGCTGCACGAAGAATTATGTCCTTAATGCACCGCTAGGTGACAGACCTATTGCAGGAGCGGATGCATACGTTATGAGCGTTTGGCTAGCTCAATATGATGACTACTTGATAGTTTAGTGCACCATGTAACGGCTTAGAATCGGGACTTCAAAGGCGTTTTGAGCGTCATGGACCATATGAGATGTTCCAGGAGTTTAAGTTAATATTTCAAGCAAATACCGAGTTGAGAGATATGAAGTCTCCAACAAGTTCTATAGCTAAAAGATGGAGGAGAATCGCTCAACTAGTGAGCATGTGCTCAGATTATGCATGTACTACAATCGCTTGAATCAAGTGGGAGTTAATCTTCCAGATAAGATAGTGATTGACAGAATTCTCTAGTCACCAAGTTAGTAGAACTTCGTGATGAACTATAGTATGCAAGGGATGACGAAAATGATTCCCAAGCTCTTCGTGATGTTGAAATCGACGAAGGTAGAAATCAAGAAAGAGCATCAAGTGTTGATGGTTGACAAGATCACTAGTTTCAAAAAAAGGGCAAAGAGAAAGAAAGGGGAACTTCAAGTAGATTGACAAGCAAGTTGTCACTCCCACGAAGAGGCCCAAAGCTGAACCCAAGCCTGAAACTTAGTGCTTACACTGCAAAGGGACTGGTTACTGGAAGCAGAACTACCCCAAGTATTTGGCGGATAAGAAGGATGGCAAAGTAAACAAAGGTATATTTGATATACATGTCATTGATGTGTACTTTACTAGTGTTTATAGCAACCCCTCGGTATTTGGTACTGGTTCAGTTGCTAAGAGTAGTAACTCCAAACAGGAGTTGCGAATGAACGAAACTAGTTGAAGGGAAGTGACGATGAGTGTTGGAAGTAGTTCCAAGATTGATATGATCATCATCGCACACTCCCTATACTTTCGGGATTAGTGTTAAACCTAAATAAATGTTATTTGGTGTTTACGTTGAGCATGAATATGATTTGATCATGTTTATTTCAAAACGGTTATTCATTTAAAGTCAAAGAATAATTGTTGTTCTGTTTAAATGAATAAAACCTTCGATGGTCATACACCCAATAAAAATAGTTTGTTGGATCTCGATCGTAGTGATACGCATATTCATAATATTGATGCCAAAAGATGCAAAGTTAATAATGATAGTGCAACTTATTTGTGGCACTGCCGTTTGGGTCATATCGGTATAAAGCGCATGAAGAAACTCCATAAGGATGGATTTTTGGAATCACTTGGTTATGAATCATTTGATGCTTACGAACCGTGCCTTTTGGGCAAGATGACTAAAACTCCGTTCTCGGAACAATGGAACAAGCTCTTGACTTGTTGGAAATAACACATATATACCGATATATGCGATCCAATGAGTGTTGATGCTCGTGGCAAGTATCGTTATTTTCGACCTTCACAAGATGATTTGAGTAGATATGGGTATATCTACTTGATGAAACATAAGTCTGAAATAGTTGAAAGGTTCAAAGAATTTCAGAGTGAAGTGGAAAATCATCGCAACAAGAAAATAAAGTTTCTGCGATCTGATCGTAGAGATGAATATTTGAGTTCTGAGTTTGGTCTTCAATGAAAACAATGTGGAATAGTTTCACAGCTCCGCCACCGGAACACCACAACGTTATGGTGTGTCGAACGTCAGTAACCGTACTTTATTTTGATATGGTGCGATCTATGATGTATCTTACCGATTTACCACTATCTTTTGGGGTTATGCATTAGAGACAGCTGCATTCACGTTTAATAGGGCACCATCTAAATCCGTTGAGATGACACCGTATGAACTATGGTTTAGCAATAAACCTAAGCTGTCATTTCTTAAAGTTTGGAGTTGTGATGCTTATGTGAAAAAGTTTTCACCGATAAGCTCTAACCCAAATCGAGAAGTGCGTCTTCATAGAATACCCAAAGGTGACTATTGGGTACACCTTCTATCACAGATCCGAAGGCAAGTTTTTCGTTGCTAAGATGGATCCTTTCTAGAGAAGAAGTTTCTCTCGAAAGAAGTGAGTGGGAGGAAAGTAGAACTTGATGAGGTAATTGTACCTTCTCCCTTATTGGAAAGTAGTTCATCACGGAATCAGTTCGATGATTCCTACACCAATTAGTGAGGAAGTTAATGATGATGATCATGAAACTTCAGATCAAGTTGATACCAAACCTCGTGGGTCTTCGAGTAAGATCCGCACTGAGTGGTGCGGTAATCCTATTCTAGAAGTCATGTTACTAGACCATGATGAACCTACGAACTATGAGGAAGCGATGATGAGCCCAGATTCTGCGAAATGGTTTGAGACCATGAAATCTGAGATGGGATCCATATATGAGAACAAAGTGTGGACTTTGATGGAGTTGCCCGATGATCGGCAAGCCATATTATATAAATGGATCTTCAAGAGGAAGACGGATGCTGATAGTAGTATTACTATCTACAAAGCTCGACTTGTCGCAGAAAGGTTTTCGACAAGTTCAAGGTGTTGACTACAATGAGATTTACTCAAGCTGTAGCGATGCTTATGTCTGTCCGAATCATGTTAGCAATCGCCACATTTTATGAAATCGGCAAATGGATGTCAAAACTACATTCTTTAATGGATTTATTAAAGAAGAGTTGTATATGATGCAACGAGAAGGTTTTGTCAATCCTAAAGGAGCTAACAAAATGTGCAAGCTCCAGCGATCCATCTATGGACTGGTGCAAGCATCTCGGAGATGGAATAAGCGCTTTGATAGTGTGATCAAAGCATATAGTTTTATCTGAGACTTGCGGTGAAGCCTGTATTTACAAGAAAGTGAGTGGGAGCACTACAGCATTTCGATAAGTATATGTGAATGACATATTGTAGATCGGAAATAATGTAGAATTATTCTGCAAAGCATAAAGGAGGTTTTGAAAGGAGTTTTTCAAAGAAAGACCTTGGTGAAGCTGCTTACATATTGAGCATTAAGATCTATAGAGATAGATCAAGACGCTTGATAAGTTTTTTTTCAATGAGTACATACCTTGACAAGATTTTGAAGTAGTTCAAAATGGAACAGTCAAAGAAAGAGTTCTTGCCTGTGTTACAAGGTATGAAATTGAGTAAGACTCAAAACCCGACCACGGCAGAAGATAGAAAGAGAATGAAAGTCATTCCTATGCCTTGGCCATAGGTTCTATAAAGTATGCCATGTTGTGTACCAGATCTATTGTATACCCTGCCTTTGAGTTTGGCAAGGAGTACAATAGTGATCTAGGAGTAGATCATTTGGACAGCGGTCAAAATTATCCTTAGTGGAATAAGGATATGTTTCTCGATTATGGAAGTGAAAAAGGTTAAATCGTAAAGGTTACGTCGATGCAAGTTTTGACACCGATCTGGATGACTCTAAATCTCGATCTAGATACATATTGAAAGTGGGAGCAATTAGCTAGGGTAGCTCCGTGCAGAGCATTGTAGACATAGAAAATTGCAAAATACATAACGGATCTGAATGTGAAAGACCTGTTGACTAAGATTATCTCACAAGCAAAACATGATCACACCTTAGTACTCTTTGGGTGTTAATCACATAGCGATGTGAACTAGATTACTGAATCTAGTAAACCTTTTGGATGTTGGTCACATGGCGATGTGAACTATGGGTGTGAATCACATGGTGATGTGATCTAGATTATTGACTCTAGTGCAAGTGGGAGACTGAAGGAAATATGCCCTAGAGGCAATAATAAAGTTATTATTTATTTCCTTATATCATGATAAATGTTTATTATTCATGCTAGAATTGTATTAACCGGAAACATAATACATGTGTGAATATATAGACAAACAGAGTGTCACTAGTATGCCTCTACTTGACTAGCTTGTTAATCAAAGATGGTTATGTTTCCTAACCATGGACAAAGAGTTGTTATTTGATTAACGGGATCACATCATTGGTTGAATGATCTGATTGACATGACCCATTCCGTTAGCTTAGCACCCGATCGTTTAGTATGTTGCTATTGCTTTCTTCATGACTTATACATGTTCCTATAACTATGAGATTATGCAACTCCGTTTACGGAGGAACACTTTGGTACTACCAAACGTCCACAACGAATGGGTGATTATAAAGGAGTACTACAGGTGTCTCCAAAGGTAGATGTTGGGTTGGCGTATTTGAGATTAGGATTTGTCACTCCGATTGTCGGAGAGGTATCTCTGGGCCCTCTCGGTAATGCACATCACTAAAGCCTTGCAAGCATTACAACTAATGAGTTAGCTGTGAGATGATGTATTACTGAGCGAGTAAAGAGACTTGCGATAACGAGATTGAACTAGGTATTGGATACCGACGATCGAATCTCGGGCAAGTAACATACCGATGACAAAGGAACAACGTATGTTGTTATGCGGTTTGACCGATAAAGATCTTCGTAGAATATGTAGGAGCCAATATGGGCATCCAGGTCCCGCTATTGGTTATTGACCGAGAGGTGTCTCGGTCATGTCTACATAGTTCTCGAACCCGTAGGGTCCGCACGCTTAACGTTTCGATGGCGCTTATTATGAGTTTATATGATATTGATGTACGAAGGTTGTTGAGTCCGGATGAGATCACGGACATGACGAGGAGTCTCGAAATGGTCGAGACATAAAGATTGATATATTGGAAGCCTATGTTTGGACTCGGAATCACTCCGGGTGAAATTGGGAATTTTACGAGTGCAGAGGGTTACGGAACCCCGAAGTCAATGGGCCATGATGGGCCTTAGTGGGAAAGAAAAGGGGGCCATAGTGCTGGCGCACCTTCCCCCCTTCCTAGTCCTATTAGGACTAGGAGAAGGCCCCTCTCTCTCTCTTCCCACTTGGGAAAACCTAGTTGGACTAGGATTGGGGGAATCCTACTCCTAGTAGGAGTAGGAAACCCCGTGCGCCTCCTCTCTCGGCCGGCCAGCCCTCCCTTCCCTCCTTTATATACAGGGGCAGGGGCACCCATGACACACAAGTTGATCATTGAGATCGTTCCTTAGCCGTGTGCGGTGCCCCTTCCACCAAACTACACCTCGAATATACCGTTGCGGAGCTTAGGCGAAGCCTGCGCCGGTGGAACATCATCATCGTCACCACGCCGTCGTCTTGTGAAACTCTCCCTCAACACTTTCGGCTGGATCGGAGTTCGAGGGGCGTCATCGAGCTGAGCGTGTGCAGAACTTCGGAGGTGCCGTGCGTTCGGTACTTGGATCGGTTGGATCGGGAAGAAGTACGACTACTTCCTCTACGTTGCGTCAACGCTTCCGTTGCTGGTCTCGAGTGCGTGAACAACACTCTCATCTCGTTGCTATGCATCACCATGATCTTGCGTGATCGTAGGAAAATTTTTGAAATTACTACGTTCCCCAACAGTTGGAAGCAGCAGGCCTTGTCAGAGGAGTACTCCATCCCACGTGGTTGGCCAATCCGGTAGTTGTACGCAAGGCAAATGGGAAATGGAGACTTTGTATTGACTTTACAGATGTTAATAAAGCTTGTCCCAAAGACCCATTTCCCTTGCCACGTATCGACCAGATTGTTGACTCCACGGCTGGATGTGATCTGCTTTCATTTCTTGATGCATATTCAGGATATCATCAGATCTTCATGGCAGAAGAGGATGAAGAGAAAACCGCATTTATTACACCATGTGGCACGTACTATTTCATACGGATGCCTTTCGGTTTGAAGAATGCTGGTTCAACCTTTGCAAGAGTAGTCCATGATGCCTTTGAGCCACAAATACACAGAAATGTAGAAGCCTACATGGATGACATAGTGGTCAAGAGCAAGGACAAAGCAACTCTGATTCAGGATTTGGACGAGACATTTGCAAATCTGCACAAGATCAACCTCAAGCTCAACCCCGAGAAGTGCGTGTTTGGAGTCCCTTCCGGCAAGCTTCTCGGGTTCTTTGTGTCTCAGCGGGGAATTGAAGCCAATCCCGACAAGATCAAGGCCATCGAGCAGAGCGTCAAGGATGTCAGAAGGCTTGCCGGTTGCGTGGCTGCTCTCAGCAGGTTCATCTCTAAGTCTGCTGAGCGCGCCCTGCCATTTTTCAAAATCTTGAAAAAGGCAGGTCCAATGAAATGGACTCCCGAAGCGGAGGCTGCGCTGCAGGACTTGAAGAGATACCTGTCCTCCACTCCAATACTTGTCGCACCTAGGCCACAAGAGAAGTTGCTGCTGTATATAGCGGCAACCAATCAAGTGGTTAGTGCTGCGTTAGTAACGGAGAGGGAGGCAGATGATGAGCCGGCAACCAAGGCAGGTGCATCCAGCGACAAGCAGGGGGCTTCGCCGTCAAGCTCTGGTCCCGACAAGGACAGATCAGCGCAGGGTTGCGACAAGATACAAAAAAGGATGGTGCAGCGCCCAGTCTACTTTGTCAGTTCCCTTCTGCAGGGGGCTAGGTCAAGGTACGCTGGTGTGCAGAAGTTGCTTTTCGGCCTACTCATGGCCTCGAGAAAGCTGCGATATTACTTCCAAGCACATGAGATAACAGTTGACACTTGCTTTCCGCTGAAGAGGATTTTGCAAAACCCAGAAGCAACAGGCAGAATTGTCGAGTGGGCACTGGAGCTGTCAAGCTTTGGTCTCAAGTTTGAAAGTACTTCAACTATCCAAAGCGAGCATTGGCAGAATTCATAGCGAGTGGGCGCAAGCGCAGGATGAAGAAATTCCAGGCGAGCATCCCGTCAAGGAGGCAAGTAAAGAGTGGCTGATGTACTTTGATGGTGCCTTCTCGCTGCAAAGGCGCCGGTGCAAGGCGTCTTGCTTATCGCACCCACCGGAGAGCACCTCAAGTACATAGTCCGGATGCACTTTCCCAAGGAACAAGCAACAAACAATACTGCAGAGTATGAAGGTTTGCTTGCGGTCTCGAGATTGCGGTAGACCTTGGGATCAAGAAGCTCATTGTCGGGGGACTCGCAACTTGTCGTCCGCCAAGTAAATAAAGATTATCGAGTCCGTTGATGGAAGCCTCGTCGATGAAGTAAGGAAGCTAGAAGAGCACTTTGAAGGCCTGCAAATGGAACATGTTCCAAGAGCTCGAGAATGATATAGCTGATGGCCTCTCCAAATGTGCCGCACTTAAGTTACACAATGGAACCAGGAATTTTTGTGCTCAAGCTGACTCAATAACCGTAACACCATCAACAGACCAAACAAGAAGAGAAAATTGGTTTCGGCGACTACTTCCCGCGAGCTCCACGGTGCCGCCGCCAAGAAAGTCCCTAGAATCAATGCAAATATCAGCGAGGAGCAGTCTGCTCCGACAAACCCCAATGGTTTGTTTCGTTGAAGCAGACGCTCCCGACAAGCTTTGCTCCGGCAAGCTTGCGGGGATCATCAAGCTCGGCAGAACCGCGGTTCCTGCCAGAGAAAATAATGTTCCCACGATGGCGATGAGCCTTGAGTCCTTGTTGTCGAGCCACGAGCTCCGGCATGGGCGCAACAAATCGTCCATTTCCTTGAGACGGAGAACTTCCGAAGAGCAAGAAGAAGCGGAAAAAAGTAGCCCAGCAGTCAAGTATGTACCAGTTTGTTGACAACATCCTGCATGAAGAAGATTCAACGGTGTGAAATTGAAGTGTATTTGCGAGAAGATGGGCGAAGCTGTTGGCGAGATACATGGAGGCATATGTGGTCACCACATTGGCGCAAGAGCACTTGCCGCAAAGCTTTCCGACAAGGTTTCTTCGGCGAAGCCCTCCAGATGCAACTGCACAAGTAACCAAGTGTGAAGCGTGCGGTTCCATTCCAAACAGATACACCAACCAGCTCAAGCTCTCCAGCGATCCCTTTATCCCGGCCCTTTTCGGTGCAGGGCTCGACATCCTGGCCCCTTCCCCAGAGCTGTCGGGGCTTTGAGTACTTATGCGTCGCAATCGACAAGTTCACAAAGTGGCGGAAGTGGAACCAGTGAGGAAGGTGATAGCACGGTCGGCAGTCAAGTTCTTGGTCAATCGTTTGCCGCTTTGGGATTCCTAACAGAATCATCACCGACAACGGCACACAGTTCTCAAGCCGCACTTTCATGCAGTACGCCCAAGATCTTGGCGCCAAGATCTGCTTTGCTTCTGTTGCTCATCGGAGAAGCAACGGTCAAGCGGAGAGAGCAAACGCTGAAGTGCTGCGGGGACTCAAGACCAGAACTTTCGACAGGATGCGCAAGTGCGGAAGAAACTGGATCGAGGAGCTGCCAGTGGTTCTTTGGTCAATCAGGACGACGCCAAATCGAGCCACTGGCCAGACACCTTTCGCTCTAGTCTATGGAGCAGAGGCAGTTCTCCCCACAGAACTCGTATACGGGTCACCACGAGTGCTCGCTTATGATGAGCTCGAGCAAGAGCAGCTGCGACTAGATGACGCGCTGCTCCTCGAGGAAGATCGTCTTCAGGCTGCTGTACGAGCTGCTCGTTACCAGCAAGCTTTGCGTCGCTACCATAGCCGCAAAGTTAATGCCAGAAGCTTCGAGGAAGGCGACCTTGTTCTTCGGCGCGTTCAGTCCGCCAAGAATTCCAACAAGTTGACGCCGAAGTGGGAAGGCCCTTATCGGGTGAAACGAGTCACTAGGCCCGGCGCTGTCCGCCTTGAGACCGAAGATGGTTTCGAGTCCGCTCAACAACTTAAGTGTGCTGCAACTAGTTGCGACAAGGTTGCTTGTCGGAGGCGACATCGCCAGCAGGCTGCTGAAGTTCCGCACTCAGCGCTCGCGGCAAAGGTGTTCGCACTGACAAGTTCCCTCAAAAGCGTAGGGCATAAACATACAAGGGAAGAAATCGAGTAAAGGAAATAACATTGCATTCGATTGCCTAAGATAGTGTATATTACATAATAACTTGTCGCGGATCTAATAGGTTTTTCACCTAAACATGATCTACAGCGACAAGAGAAAGATAAGCTTGGCGGCCTAGTCCACGCGGTCGCCATCGAGCCTCTTGACTCCGCTCACCTGTCCACAATGGGTGCGACAAGGGCCTTGAGCGCTTCAACATCAGCAGATGGAGGCAGAGACTTGAGGACTTTGGTGAAATCGGCGCTGGGTTGCGGAAGGCCACCTTCATCGGCACCTTCTCGAGAGCCCCGCGCAAACTTGGCGCGACTCCTCCGCCGATTGCTTTGGGATCTCCTCCGAGCCGCTGAGACCCGTCAAGACGCCCTTGAAGAACAGGTTGAGTTTGGCGCTGGGTTGGAGGTTCTCATCGGTGGAGTACCCAAGATCCACCATCCCCACTCCATCAGCTCGTTATGGATGCGGCGGCGGTGTCCACAAGACCTTCTGTCCAGTGCATTATGCTATCTCTGAGATTATTCTGGGCAGTCACAGCATTCGACAACAGTTCTTCATTGGCCTTATCTTCTCCAGCAGGCCCGCTTCCCGCTCCTTGGCGCCTTTCAACGTCTCTGTCAAAGTGGTCAGTTTCAGCTCCAGATCCGCCTTGGAGTCCTTGGTGGCGTCGATCTCCTTGATCTTCTTAGCGAGGCGCCCCTGCAACTCACTGAGGGTGTAGGCGTCCTTCTCACGCTCGCGCTTCAACCCAGTGACCTCCTCGGCGCTCTTCTGGAGGGTGGACTCCAGCTGAGCCACCCTCGTCTCCAACTCCTTCTTGGCGGCCTCGGCAGCCGCAGCAGCATCCTTTGCCTCCTAAAGTGGCCCGCCAATCGTTTGCTCGCGCACGGCGAGATCTTCCTCATAGCTGTCGAGGTTGATCTTCCGCTGCGCCAGCTCACCTTCTCGCGCGGAGAGCTTCTCGCCGGCAAGCCTCTGCTGCTCCTCGACCTCGCCCTTCTCCAAGATGAAGGCCGTGCGCTCCTCAGCAAGCTGCTCCCGCGCCTCTGCTATATACCGGAGAGTTTCTTTGTTGGCGCGTCGGAGCTCTTCCGCGCGTTTCTCCAAGTCAGCTCCCTCCCTCACGATAAGCGCCTCCCTGGACTCCAGCTTGGCTTGTCGGGCGCGGTAGAGCGACAGCAACTTCCTTAGCAGCTGCTCCTCCTCAGGCTCGCCGCTGCTGCTGCTCGGAGCATCGACCAGCGACAGCCCGGCGGAGGCAAGCAGTTCCACGTCGAAGGTCTCCCCTCGGCGGTGCCACAGGCTTGATGCCCAGGGAGCTTGATAAAGACACCCTCGCCGGCCTTCAGATAGGTGCCGGGCTGGGGCTCTTCGGAGTCTGGTGCGGCATCGGTGGCGGGAGGATCGGTGGTCGGTGCAGCGCCTGGCGCTCCTGCGGCCTCAGGGCCGTCAGTGCGATCGCCAGATTCCTCCCCAGCCTCTGCGCCCGCAGCCTTGGCGGCCTCCTCGCCGGCGGGCCCGTCAGCGCCAGCCTCCTCCTCCATGTTGGCAGCGTCGACATTGTCGCCGCGAGCGTCCTCCTCGCCGGCAGCCTCAGTCTCCATCGGATCTCCGGCAGATGGATCTGATGGTCAGAATAAGAAAGAACAAGTCAAGCAAATGTTCGAAAATGAAGAACAGAAGGAAAGAGAATCCAAGGGAGATTTTCAAACAAGAAAATTACCCGCAATGGGATCTGTTGCCGCAGTCTCCACAACTGGAGGGTCGTCGGCGCTGGCCCTTGTCGGGGAAGCTCCCCTTGTCGGAGAGGCCTCCCTTGCCGGAGAGCGCTCCCTTGGCGGAGAGTTCTCCCTTGGCGGCGTAGTTGAAGCAAGCAGAACTTTGGGAGTGACCTCCGGTGCTTCCTGATGAGGCTGCTCTGCTCCTACAAAATTCAACAAACCAGATATCAGCGACGGAGAAGCACCCAAGCACACCTAACCATGAGAAATAAACCAAACACTTACGCTGGGGGCTGTGCTGGGGGCTGCTCTGTTGAAGGGTTACCGGGTCCGGCAAGGGAGTTCCGGACGTGCCCCCTGTCGCCACAGGGGAATCATCTGAGACGACAACCACCGGGGTCTTGGCCCTCTTCGACGCCCTCTGAGCTAGTGTCCTGAAGAAGGAGAAGGTTCAGAGTGAAGCCAGTCAGATATAAGAAAAAGCAATAAATTGAAGCATTGCAAGTAGCAGCGACAAGATCTTACTCTTCCTCTTCTTCCTCGGAGCTGAGGGCGGAGAGATCAAATTCCGCTCCGGCGCGACGAATTGGAGGAGATGATTCCCTCGGACGCTTAGCGGATGCAGGGGCCGCGACTCCAGAAGACCCCGCTCCCATTGCTGTGGCGGTAGGAGGCGCTCCAGCGCAAGATGCTTGCCGCGGTGGAGCGCGATTGGCATGCAGGCGGCTGCTTTGGCCGTCTGCCGCCCGCCACTTCTCTGTCTTGCGGAGGCGTCTCCTTGGCGGGGCCGCGGGCTCCTCCTGCGGCAAGCTGCTTGGCGGCGGAGGGAAGCGCCACCGCCGGCTCTTCTGATTGGCGTCGGGCTCGGCCTGTTCCTCCTCACCGACAAGCTCTTCTCGGTCGGCAAGGCTTGCCGCCTCGGCTATTCCGCCTCCTCGGCGGTAAACCCAAACACGCCGGTGGCGGCAGCCTCGCCGCCTCCAACCTTAATGGCGTCGCGCCATCTCTGATCGGTGGTGTCGCGGGTGAGCCGTCTCTGCTTTCGTCGGCGCGGATCGGCACCTCCACCAAGTTGTCGAAGAACTGCTGAACGACGTCGTCGGCGGGCTCTGCCAAGTTGGAGCGATTCCATGGGAATCGCTGGCGGCATCATCGCGGGATGCTGTCAAGCGACGAGTTGTTGCACAAGGGCACGACTCCCTCGGCAACATGCACCACTCGGGTGATCCGCATCGAGCTTGAACAACTCCGCAGCATGCCGTCCAGCTCCAAGGTAGTAAAATTCCAGTTCAGACCCGGGCGCAGCCTCATGATGTCCGCCGCATTCTGGAATTCCCAAGCAGGCCTTCTCCTCTCCTGCAAGGGCGCAATGCGGCGGCGAAGGAAGTCCGCGCCAACTGCTCCTACGGTAAGCCCTGCTTGCCGGAGACGCAAAATCCTAGTCACGGCAATCTTCAACTTGTCGTCCTCCGGCGCCAAGTTGCTCCAATCATTGCCGCGAACTATGGGGGTTTGGCGCAGGGCGGTGAAAGGCTGTGGCTCCTCTTCTAAGATCCAACACCAGTCAGCTCTCCACTCCTCCCACTTACTACGCAGCTCTCCGTCAAGATATGCTTCCTTCTTGCCGATTCTAGAGACCCATGCAATCCCTCCGGCAAGCGGCTCTCCTCTCTCTACGCGGGGCATGAAGTAATGGCGGAAGAGTGCTACATTTGGGTGGACCCCGACAAAGTTCTCGCAGAGGTGTGCGAAAACGGCCAAGGTGAGGACGGCGTTGGGGGTGAAATCAAGGAGGCGGAGGCCATATGTGTTCATGACATCACGAAGAATTCAGAAAAGGCGGGCGAGCCCGCAGATGGAAGAAAAGCGCCAAGAAAGGGTACCCGATGGAAACATTCTCAGATGTGGCGGCGGAGATGACTCTCGTGCGCGGGTGCGCCTGGGTCTCCGTCGACCAGAAGAGATAGTACAGCTCCCGCAGCTCCTTCCTGTCAAGCAGAGGATCGAAGAGGGCCCGCTCCTTCCGCAGCGCCACGAGCCGCTGCGCCTCGGCCGATTTCACGCCTTTTCCCTTGTCGGCCTTCGGAGCCATGGGGAGAGGTGGTGGAGGAGGTCGACGGCGTTGGTGGCACCGGTGGTAATGGAAGGGGCGGAGCGTCGCTCTCTTTGGGCTCGAGAAGAAAAGGGGGAAGCAACGGGGGTTTCTGATGTGACAGCAAGGGCAAGTGGGCGTCCTGCCCCTGTTCCCCCTTCTTATAAAGGGGAGAGGGGACGGGCGTTCCGATTTTCCCATTAAAGAAAGCCCCACGATCTCCCCCACGACGCCACGTCCGGTACGTGACGTTCGTGGGAGGCATGGTGGGTCCAGGGGCGAGTAATGGTGTAATCCAGACCGCGCGTGCCCGTGCACTGTTTTGGGCTTGGCCCAACAGAACTCGGCGCCGTGTGTGGCCCAGGCCCGGAGGCTCCTGTCGGTGTACTAGAGTAGGGGTACCCTAGTGCCCCGAACTCGTGCACGGATAGTTGCAGCACCCTGCAGCAGGGCTGGCCTGGTGACCATCAAGATCTTACACGGCTCCTTTGGAGCCATTCGAGAACAAAGCAATCAAGACCCCGGCAAGAGGAGCTTGCCGGGAAGGCCACTCAAGGCACAAAGGAAATAAGGCCCCGGCAAGAGGAGCTTGCCGGGAAGGCTTGGTGAGCAACAAGCTCCCGAGCGCGACAAGAACCTTGCCGCGGCAAGGTGCTCGCCGCGGCAGGCAACCTCTCTTCATCTCCGCTCCAGCTCATCCGCCAACGTGTCGCCATGGGGCTTCCCCAAGCACGCGTGTCGATGGGCTGTGCAGCCAGCGGGGAGCAACGATAAGCGGCGCCGACAAGCTACCATCATGGCAAACGGAGGCGCACTTGACGGTCCTGTTACCGTTTCAGCGATCGAGACGGGCATTTATGACTCTTGTCCCTTGCCGTCGAAATTAGGTATAGATCATCAGTACACCGTATAAAGCGGTGTACCAACCTCTGTTTTACTATCTTACCCTTGTCTACTTGCCACATGTGGTGACCCCTTGAGCCTATAAAAGGAGGCCCAAGTGCAACGTGAAAGGGTTCGGTTTAACTCCACTTAGTTCATTCGACTCACGCATACACTCGAGCTAGGTTTTGTAGCCCTCATTGCTCCCTAGCAAGAACACAATATAATCCACAAAGCAGCAGAGGAGTATTATCTCTCGGAGAGCTCGAAGCTGGGTAAATCTGCTCGTGTGCATCGCTTCGATCCGCTCTTTGTGCAATCTCCGCCCCCCTCCGAACCACAAGGGATCCAGGTCCCATAGGTGTTCGTGGGCCACGATCAGCTTCCCCGACATTGTCAGTAAAAGCTTGGGCTATTGTTCTGACTGTGATGGGATGTTTCATAGCTACAAAGTGAGCATACTTGGTAAACCTGTCCACAACCACAAGAATTAAGTTTTTCTGCTCAGATTTGGGTAGTACTTCCACAAAATCCATGATAATGTGAGTCCAAGCAAAATCAGGTACTGGGAGTGGTTGTAGCAAACCAGGAGGGGCCACATGTTGTGCTTTGTTCAGTTGACATACAGGACACTGTTGCACAAATGTTTGTACATCTTTTCTCATGCCAGACCAAGTGAAAAGGATCTTTAGCCTGTGATAAGTGGCTCTCTCTCCAGAATGGCCACCCAGTTCAGACTTGTGGAAAGAAGTGAGCAGTGAATTCCTTAATTCAGTGTTATTGCCAATAGCAATTTTTCCCTTGAATCTGAGTACTCCGCTAGTAAGTGTATAAGGGGCCTGACCATTTGGATCAATTGCTAGTTTAGTAATGAGCTCAGAGCACTTAGCATCATCCTTATAGCTGTTGACTACTTCAGTAATCCAAGTGGGAATTGCAGTACTGGACCCCAGGGCAAGGAGAGCATGTTTAACTCTAGAAAGAGCATCTGCTACTCTGTTTTCCTTCCCTTTCTTGTACTCCACTGTAAATTTGTATCCCATTAACTTGATGAGGAGTTTGTGTTGTACTCCTTCAGTTACTTTTTGCTCTTGGATGTACTTCAAACTCTGTTGATCAGTTCTGATTATGAGAGAGGATGATGCAAAATAGTGTTTCCACTTTTTAATTTCTTCAATGATTGCAAGTGCTTCTTTGTCATATGTAGACCATCCTGCAGCTTTTGGGCCAAGAGCTTTACTCAAAAATGCAATGGGTTGGCCTTTTTGCATGAGTACAGCCCCAATGCCATAGCCAGATGCATCAGCTTCAAGAACAAAAGGCAAGGAGAAATCTGGTAAGGCCAGAACTGGTGCAGTGGTCATTTTGTTTTTCAGTAACTGGAAGGTAGTGGCTTGTTTTTCTGTCCACTGGAAAGCATCCTTTTTAAGTGCATCAAACAGGGGTTTGCAGATCAATCCATAGTTTTTCACAAATCTCCTGTAATATCCTGCTAGTCCCAAAAATCTTCTCAAGTGTGTCACATTCTGAGGTGTGGGCCAGCTCACAATGGCTTCCACTTTAGCAGGGTCTGTTGAAACCCCCTGGTCAGAGATTACATATCCCAGATACTCCACTTTAGATTGTGCAAAAGTGCACTTAGAAAGCTTGGCATACAGCTGGTGTTTTCTGAGGGCTTCCAGCACTAAAGCAATGTGTTCTAAGTGTTCTTTGTAAGATTTACTGAAGACTAGAATATCATCAAAGAAAACTAGCACACACTCTCTCAACAATGGACCCAAAACAGTCTGCATAAGCTCTGTAAAGGAAGGAGGTCCATTTGTGACTCCAAAAGGCATGACCAGAAATTCAAATAGTCCAATGTGTGTGCTAAATGCAGTTTTTCCAATGTCTTCTTCTTTCATCCTGATTTGGTGGTATCCACTTCTCAGGTCCAGCTTTGTAAATATCTTTGCTCCATTTAATTCATCTCGGAGATCTTCAATCATTGGGATGGGATATTTGTTTTTAATTGTGTGGGCATTGAGTTTCCTATAATCAATGCACAACCTCCAAGTCATGTCCTTCTTATTTACTAGAATTGCAGGAGAGGAGTAAGGACTATGGCTTAACCTTATAATTCTTTTCTTAAGGAGGTCCTTGATAATTTCCTCTAGAGCATTTTTCTGATGGTGTGACAATCTATATCCTCTTTGGTTGATCACAGGAGCTCCAGGCTCTAAGTTGATTGCATGATCACAATCCCTTTTTGGAGGTAGGCCAGTAGGTTCTTCAAAAACATCCTTGTAGTTTTCAAGAATCTTTTCCATTTCTGGTTTTTGTACAGTTTCCAACAGAGTCTCCACTTGCACTGGTTGCATCCACATGAGTGCTCCAGATAGCATATTATCTAATATTTGCTTCATATCCTGCAAGAGAGGGGTGCAAGGGGTGTTGGGCAGACTCTCATCCAGGAAAGTTATTGATTCACCATTGAGTTTAATTCCCAAGGACATGTTTGGTAAATCAAAAGTGACAGGACTGTGTTTGTACATCCAATCTGCTCCCAGAATTATGTCATATCCAGTGAGCTGCAAAAACCTGAAATCAGAAACCAATTCAACTCCTTGGATGTTGTAGGAAGTTTCGTGAAGAGAGAAGTCACTATATAATTTTCCCCCATTTGCTACAGTCACTTGAACTTGTTTCACTGGAGTAGCAGGACAACTAGACTGTGCAGCCAGGGCAGGGGAGATGAAAGTAGTAGTGCTTCCACTATCAACCAGGGCCAGTCCACAGTGTTTCCAATTTTGACTTGCAAGGTGAAGGTGTGTTTCTTCTTATCTTCAGGTAAGCCAGTGGCTGCATGCATTGAAATTTTGAGTTCAGTGTTGTCAGGAGGCTCCTCTTCCACATCAGACTGGACCTCTTCTGCATCCACTATATATATGATCTCAGGATGCCCAGCTTGTTCCTGTAGGGCCTGAATCTGAGCCTTTTGGGACATTTTGCAAACTTGTTTATGACCAGGGAACCAGGGTTCTCTGCACTTATAACAAATGCCCTTCTCTCTTGCTTGCTGTATCAGAGAAGCATGAGTTATACTGGTGGCCATTGGAGGTTTTGGCAATTCTCCCTGTCCACTTTTTCTGAAACCAGGGGAATAAGATTTCTGAGGAATGGGGGGTGGGCAAGATTTTTCAATCCTTCTTGCTAGCCACATAGCTTTCTGCATATCAGCAGGTTCTAAGCACTCTAAGTGACTTTGAATGTAGGGATTTAGTCCTGAGATGAAACTGTGCAAGTAGTAGCTGTTAGGGACTGCTGGGTTGTCTCTTCTCATCAGATTCATTTGCTACTCAAATTCAGAGATATATTGAGCCACAGTAGTCTGTTGAGTCAACTTGTGGAAAGCTTTCACATTTTCGCATACAAATGTGACAGCAAACCTTTGTGTGAGTGCAGAACAGAATTTGTGCCAAGGCATATTACTGACAATAAACCCAGTTCCTCTCCACCATTGTATAGCTTCACCCTTCAGATATGAGACTGCTATTTCAGTTCTTTGTTCAATTGGTGTTCTAGCAGCTGAGAAGTATTGTTCTATGTTTTGTATCCAAGAATCTGCATCCACTCCTTCGAATTCAGCAATGTTTAGTTTGGCAGGTTTTACAGAAAGTATATTTCTTCTGGTTTCAGGAGCATAAGGCTTGTGCTTGTCTCTTCTGAACTCTGCCTCCTGGATTTCCTCAACTGTCATTAAGTGTTGCACTCCCTGAACTTGCTGCTGCTGTGGTGTATGAAACTCCTGCTTGTTGGCAGCATGATTTGGGTGCCTGTAATGTCCTTTTGGGGTGCCATCTAAGTTCAGTTCTCTGCCTGTAGTTTTGTCCACTAACACAGCAGATCCCCCTATAGCTGGTTCCTGTTTCTCCAAGTGATTGCTTGGTAATTGTTTTGGCCTGCCTGGTGGGACATCAGTGCTACCTTGTCCAGAGGGTGGATCTGGCTTTTCCTCGTCCTCTTCTTCTTCTTCTCCAGGCTGTTCCATGGCCATCTTCTGTAAGGTGTTCTGTATTTTCTTGAAGTTTCTCTGTATGCTGGCAAAATTCTTGTTTACTGACTCTGTAAAATTGTAGAACTCCTTCCTGTCCTCTTCTCTCTCGTGCCTCAGAGTTTTGATGTCCAATTGTAGTGACTCTAGTTCCAACAGATCCGTGTCTTGGGTTTCTCCCGCCATGTCTGCAGGGCTTTTGTTGTTCCTTCCTTGCAGATCCGGCCTGGGGATTGAGTCGGGGAGGGTGGGGAGGGATTTTACACCGATTGCCCAGAACCAACCCACACAGATAGCAACTTTTTTCCTGCACTTGCTGTTACGCCGCGCCGCCAGAGCGAGCAGCACTGAGAGGGAGGGTTGGGTGGGATTTTACTCTGAAGAAATTTTCTCCAGTAACCACTACTCCTTCTTCTCTGCTGCCGATCGGTCTACCCCCGCCAATCGCCGCCTCACGCCGCCGCCAATCGATCAGATCTGGGACACAGATCTCGCCGCCAAGGACAACAACGAACGCATCTGATACCAATTGACAGGAACTATCTACCACTAACTCTGAATTCTCTCGCGACAGTAAGAATTGCTTGAATTTTGGGTAATTTTGGGGATCGATTTCATTCACTTGGGCAGAAGTAGCTAGGGTTTCTGGCCAGCCGGAACACGGCGGCTTGAGGGCCAAGCCCAGATTCAATCATGATGCCCTCTCCACAATCCGGAGGCGAGCTTAAAAGGGGGTTTTAGCGAGGTAAAAAGGAGCGACAGCGACATGTACAGTAAAATGACAAAACGCGGTAACTTTCAAAAAGTAAGTGAAACGGCAACAGCCGTCCGTTCTCAGATCAACGGTTGTGACGACGATCTGGGCCGCGAAGCGGTACCACTCTTCCGCGTCCCTTGGATGGTAGATCGACGGCTGACGTTGGACTGGGCAAACTGAATTGCTACTGTTGCATTTCTTGTGTCGACAATAGAGCAGGCCTGACACGCCGCCCCCTTGCCTCGCGCCTCACCGCTGCCTGATTCCGCTCGTCCCCGACACACCTGTGCGTCGCCACCCTTCCCTTCACCAGCAGCTAACAGGCCATGGCACCACCGCAGAGGTGCTGCCACTCCGAAAAAATCAACGCATCAGCCGTGATGTGAAAAATGAGAAAAAAAAACAAATGAACGCATCAGCCTCCCTCCTCCAGATTACGCGTGTCTAGCGGCCCGACGCACCGCTGTCTCCACATGACCTTATCTTCTCGCACAGTCGTCTTCCCCGATCCCCTTCCTGTCGTTCTTCGCTTGCGTTGTCTGCCACAATTTATCTCTCATCGCCGCTTCGCTCCCTCCTTCACAACACCGCGCCTAGTAGGCTTCCCTCTCTCCTTGCCCTCTCTTGCCGCCGGAGCTCGACATGTGAGGCGACGGCCATTATGTCTGTGGGGCGATGGCATCTTCCAGCGACGGCTCTGCAAGGCAGTGCGGGATGTTGCAAGGCTGCGGTTCTTCCTTCCTTTTCCCTTCCCCCTTCCTTCCCTCGTTCTTCTTCTTCTCTCTCTCACACCGCGTCCCTCTTTCTCTGTTGCCTACAGGAGGCCGACGCCGAACTGCAAGCAGCCGCCGCCTGGAGATTCTCCTCCGCCGGAGCCCTCCCCCTCCTCGCTCACGTTGCCGGCGTCCATCCTCGTCGGATCTGGTGCCGCCGGGCCTCTCTGCGCCTCCGCCGCCCCGCCAAGTCCATCTGCTGGAGCCGCCTTTGTCCGCTGCCTGCTCGATCCCCTGCCTCGACCACGTCTGTGCGCCACTTACATAGGGACTGCAGCTTAACTTATCTAACCATAGGGGCTTTTATGCAAAATTGTTAACGACGACGGATGACCAGAACCCCAATTTTCTTTATTATTATAATAATATAATAATAATTTTATTTATAATAATAATAATAATAATAATAATATAATAATAATAATAATAATAATAATAATAATAATAATAATAATAATAATAATAATATACTAGCAAAAAGGCCCGTGCGTTGCAACGGGAGAAAAAAATCACATGCCCCTGGCAAAATATGCTAGCTCACAACGTCTGTGTTTTCTATGATGTATGGATACTAAAGAAGGATTGCCACTTAGCCTCGGCTAGAGACCTTTTATGGAAAAGGAGGCTGGTTTATGCGAAATTCATGTCAGACATCCCATTGCCATGTGCTCGAACAATTCTCTACACGGAGAAGATGATAGTCACACCTTGTATCTATTTCAAGAAAGTTGCCATGTGATCCTGCTTGCAGTTGATGGTTGTGGGTTCAATGCCCGCTCGTCGCATCTATAGGCTCATCAACCTGTGAGCGGCGAAGCATCACACTTAGGTGCGCGAGTGCAATTCGCCGGTGCAATTGGATGTTTTGGTCCTGGTTCTTCCCTGATGATGAAATATGCAGGACTATTGACTACATGAACTAATCTTTTGTGTCTCTCCAGTGCTTCTTTTTTTGAGTGGTCTCTCCCGTGCTTGCTAATTCATTGGAAGGCCTCTCTTCCGTTTTCATCATATGTTTGTTTACTCCGGAAGCCACTTGTTGATATTACAAGTAACTTATCAACATATATAAATTGGTGGAAATTGGTATGAGATAGCAAGGTGAGACTATAATTTGTATATTCTTTTTATAGAATCATTTGTATATTCTTCTAAACGCGCTCTCTTTTTTACTGAGGTGATAAAATGCCCTGATTCCCACAAATTCTAAAGGATTAGCTCGATCATAGCCCATAAGAGAAGGATAGTGCTACTCACAAAAAAAAGTGTAGATCGACAGTCGAGGCCAGCGTCCTACGTACGAAGGGGAGGCTAGCGTGTAAATTTTATCGCGCGTGCGTGCTTGAAAGGTTTTTTTGTTGTTGTGAAAATATCTTTAAGATAAGAGGATTCCTTCCTTACAATTTTCAAAGAACTATAGTTAGGTCACCTAGTTAGATTGAGCGTTGTCTTTCTAAGTAGGCGAGGTTCGATTCCTCCTTCCAACATAATTTCTCTTTGAACCTAGTTTCATTTATGTGCAACGCAAACGACCGACAAAATAGAACAACGTACGAAAAGGAAACAAAATAACACATACGAAACACTTTGATGATGAAAAAAAGTGGAAAAACAATCCCCCTTTTAACATTAGATAGAGATACACATTTTCTCAGGTTTTTTTTCATATATAGGAGTAACATGTTATATTTTGAGTTTGTGTTTTTTTCTCAGGTTTTTTTTCATATATAATATGTTATATTTTGAGTTAGTGTTTGAAAGATAAATATTCTGAAGACCATTTCATATATAACATGTTACATTTTGAGTTAGTGTTTGAAAGATAAATATTTTGAAGACCATTTTAATCTGTCAGGAAATAGAAACAAAAAAGTCTATCAGGAAAAGGAAACAGAAAAAGGTGAAAAAAGATGAGGGAGTCGGGTCTCGAACCCTCGTCTCGCAGATACAGGACCGATGCTCCAGCCAATGCACTACTTATATCCTTTCGTGTCCTAGGGACACCGCTTTTACATAAACCATGGTCGAGCGCCATGAAAAAAAACTGAATCGTTTTTCCTCACTTATAGGTGGCATTGGTGGGTAATATTTAGCAACTTTGGGGGCAAATTAGGTGACGTACCACCAGAAGCAATAGATGCTTTATTATTAGGGGAGATTAGGTAAAGATAAACATGTCTTGGTTAAAAAGAGGGAGTTTGATTGCACTACCGCTATTTTTAGGTCATACAATTATAAATTAAATAATATGCACTGAAGACTCAACTCTCCTATCTTCTATACAATGTTTTAACTTTACATGTAGATTCTAAGAAGTCATGCGACAGTTGTGAGAAGACTAAGCTTTAACACCTGCACTTAAGTTAAAATGCAGTTTTCTAATTTCCCCTCTTTCAAGAATGATCCAAACTGTGTACTCATTATAGAATTATAGTACATAAGGTATTCAACGCCGGCCCCACTATATTAGTTATAACACATAAGGTTTTCTAATTAGAAAGTATTCGAGATTCATACAATGTTTCTGGTGAACCACGCATGCACAAGATCATCTAACATTGTGCATTAAATCCTAAGTTTATTACTAAATCGGTGCTAGAATTAATGAGCAAGTTTTGGCCATGGATTTACTATTGTGATTTGAAGACTTAATATCCATGTTTCTTTTCTGGTTTTCGGAATACAAAAGGTGATGTGGTTATTGTCATCTCAACTAAATTTTTTAAGAACTTTTCACATCGAACTTATATTCTTGGTTACACTTGCGCAATTTTAGGAATTGTTTTCTAAAGAATCCAAGAAAAAATAGCAAGTCCCTGCAGCCTATAAAACTTAAAAGGCCCACTCTCCTTGCTAGGTAAGTGCTTAAATAAAGATTATAACAAAACACCTGATTTATGGAGGCCACACATTGGATAGCAATCATAGAAGTCCAATAATACCTAGGGCTTTCCCTTCATTTTTGGGGTCTTTTGTTTCAGTAATGGAGTTTGTCAACATATATAAGGTAATAATATTAGAATATATTTGATTAATTTCATTCTTTCATGTTCAATTTTTTTCATTCTTTAGCGGATTGTGTGTACCAATCATTGCCCTAAAACATTAATACAAAAATCTACAAATATTCAAGTTCAAGTAAGTTTATTTACTCCTGTTTGATTATTCTAGGATGATGGACTAATGTATTGTGTCGAGTATATGCCTCGATTATGTTGTTTTAGGATGTGAACTTTAGAGTGCCACTAAGAAATAGGTTTCATGGTGAATGTTGCCTTAATGAAGTATGTGAAGGTAGACAATACAAAATTGGATGGAAAAGTAAAATAAAATGATACAGGCATGAAGACCTACACAAGCACGATGAAATGATTGTTTTCACTACATGCAAACGAAAATGCGCTGAAAAAGAAGAAGGGGGCTACTGCATTTGCTCAATAGATGAGTTAACATATATGTTACGTATCAGTGATTAAGAACATGTGCATTGGTTTTCATTACTAATGTTTTAAGCTTATGATGTTTTCAAATTCATGTTTACTATCCACGTTTGTGAATATATTACCTAGAGTGTGTAACCACTACATGTGGGAACACTTACAATCAAAGAGAGGTCTAAGGACCAAGGTTTGAAGCAAACCTTATTACTCGGTTTCTTAAACCTACGGTCCACAAGGTGAAATAATATATGACGTTCCTAGGGGTGGACCAAGGACATATAGCATTGTCAAGGCCTTGCGAGGCTTAAATTCCCAAAGAACCTTTAGGTAAGACCCACATAATGTGCAAGACGTTTCCCTTTCTTTTTTTCTTTTCTTTTTTGCGAAAGACGTTTCCCTTTCTTGATCATGTTGAATGTAAAATCGAGAGACAACGAGAGACAAAACAAATCATTCAAGTATCCTCTTTATTCATGATGGAGTACATAATTATACAACGGGAAAAGCCACGATCTTTGGGAGGCGTCTGTTCATAGAAACGCGAGGAACCACCGTGTCGGTTGCCAAAATGGCAACCGCATGTGGGGATTAATGCATGGATTAATCTTTAATCAAGTAATTAATTAAATCCGAACACCCCCCCTAATCACTGCTTGTCCTTGCATATATCCATCATTGTGATAAAGTCTCCTCCAAAAACCCTGTGGGAAAATATGAGGAGTATAGTGTTTGATATGTTGCTAAAATTCCTTCAAACCCGGTGTGGAGAAATAAGGAGAAAAATGTGTGACATATAATGGTTATTATCTCCTTTAACTCAATACGAGAAAACTCATAGAATTTAGAGGAGAATACGTATGCCGCATATGCTTTCCTAAAAACCCCGGTGGGGAAAACGAAAAGTATGACATATAATCTTGTGTTGATATTACCTCATTAAAAACCTTTATGAGAACCTGTATAGTAAACTCATGAAGGGAAGTAAACTCATCAAGGGAAAAGGAGTATAATATGATGCATTGAACAGGAATAATTCAGGAAGATACCCCCCTGATTCTTGCAAAATTAGAAGCCGTTACATACCAATTCCATGAACATATTTCTGGAAAGTAGAAGTTGGTAGGGACTTCGTGAGCAAATCAGTCACATGATTTGACTTGCCAGATATGAAATATAGAAATATTGCTTATTGCATAACCTGTTTGCATCCGTGAAACACAAGAAACATTATCTTTGAGATAATTGTTGGTGGATGTAGGCACGATGTCTATTTTGAAGACTCTCATAATATGGCTACCACACCTAGCAGGAACACAAACCTTGTCTATGATCTGACATAGTGGGATCTGATCGGTGTATCCAATGATATTGGTATCAAAATATTTCTTTGAAAATGAAAGATTAGGACAAGATGTTTGATGCATTGGAGATATCGAAAGATATTCTTGAGTCTCACCAATTGTGTTTGGTGGATCCAGTGCATGCATGGTGATATTTAACCTTAGGTTCTAACATCGTATTTCCATCTCCTCATGATCTAAATGAATCTTTCTCTATGTCTGGACAACCATGGGAATTATGGATGCATAACACTTGTCCACAATCATTTTCTCCAATATACTGGATATAGACAACATGGTGTACCATAATGCATCAGTGAAGGTGCTCGAGGCTTACCCACATCGTTCATCTCAAATTCTATCATTTTGATGATCACACAATTCCTCATTGCAGGAGTAATCCTTGAATATGGCGATCATGCATGGATAATCATCATTGTAGGAGTAATCCTTGCATGTAATAAGGAACTCACTATGTCGGTTGTACCAAATGTACCGACAATAATAAGCCATGTGGTGACTTATTGATTTTACATAATGTATGCTGCATTTTGCATTTCGATTCAGAAGTGAGACTCCATTGGGAACCATCTATGTTTGAATCTAGTGATCCACTTGTATATGTAATAACTACATCTATCAACTGCAGAGATAGATGATTTTGTACTGCCAAAGATATAAGTTACCGGAAAGATCTTCCACCTCTAGAGAATAGTTGGGTATCTGCGTGAACCGTTGTGCTACAATACTTGATCTATGTTTCACCACCTCATTGTTCTCAATTCCGTTTCCAGAAGAAAACTGGTGTAGGTATTGCTTATGAATACCTTCCCATTATAGAGCAAGATTATTTCTACCTAGATTATACCCTTTTCTTAAGTTCAGTCCGAGTGTTGTTCACACTTTTCCATGGCCATGGTCTTTGGATCTGAATCACTTGAAAGGTTTTTTCAATCTAGTTGAGAAATGTATGTCGACAATTGTAGACTTCCGGTTATATGTTTCTCCAGAATCTATACATCAATATATAGTTGATGGAAATATCATTACCCATGGTGACTTATTGCGATTTCCCAATGTGATTGAGTCGGGTATTCCGATGTTCCGGTCATTGTGTGCACTATGACCTGGGTTGGTGGAGGTTTCCCGTCCACCAGGTGTATAGTACCCATAAGGTGTTTATCACCGTGAAGTTGACTTGCGTATCCTTCTTGCTTGAAGTTGAATCCTAATGTACAATTGCCATACTTCTCCCCCTGTTGCTTTGAAAGGGGAGTGGAGTGATTTGGTACCTTCACTCTTTCAGGCAAATTTTCAGGATTGTGTGACACCTTTATAGTCAGTAAATGAATTTGGCAGGTTATTTGCAATGTATTGCAAATCTTTTGAACACATGGTTCAGATCTTTGAGTACGTGGATTTGAGGCAGAAATGTGTTAAACATTCCACTAATTTCCTGGCATTCTTAATGGTACATGAAATCTCCTCCTAATGCCTGAAAATGTTCCTCACTAAATCAGCATACTGGCCTTGAATAACTCCACATGTGAGGGGCTTGAGGTATCGACGGAGATATAATTATTCCTCACATAGATCCCAAATATACGTTTAGGGGCCAATGATGTATGTCGGGGTGGTGATATCGGTATACAACTGAATTACCGCAGATAAGAAATACTTGGTAGATTTCCATGTATCAAAGATAGAGGAGAATAATATTATGCAGTTTGGTCATGAGCGTGTAAAACTACATGAATCCAACTTGGTAAGTTGCAATTACAAAGTACAAACTATGCAATGAGCTTAATTCTTTGGATAAAAGATTCCACCAAACCAATTTGAGTCTAGACATGCATTAGGACAAAGTGCTAATCTTCTATCCTAGGGCCATATCAAAGGCACGAAGGAGAATTCGGCAACGTTGCCCATTCGATTTGCTTGAAATCGATGGTCAGGATAAACAACAAATGGTTTTCGTGTGGATAAATACACACTTGGGACCATCATGTAGATGTATCTTTCAAAACCATGGAATACCCGAATAGTTTACTCGATGGTTGGGACGAGCCACTTAGCTCGACTTGATGCATTCAAGGAGTCTGAGTGGTTCAGCATACACTTTAAGGTGTGCGAGCCTTGAAATTTGCTTCCCTGTGTCACATGTAGTGCACAAAAAATCCAAATACTGTAAGAATTTAGCATCATAATAATCATAAACCATTGGAATTGGTGATATTTTCGGTTTCAACCCAATGTCAATGATGACCAAAGCGGGAATGCCAAGTTTGTCATGCAAAAGACACTCTGGAAAACTATCTCATACGCAACATGTGCTATGGGTTTTGTAGTATGTGTAGTACACACCAGATGATACATAGAGAATGTGCTTGCCATATTCGTTGCATATGGTAAAGAGAAGTTAGTCCTCTTTGTTGTCATGATAAGTTTCGCCATGGAAACTATTTTGACGGATACCTCTATAGTTTAGTAGGGTACGACTTAAACCGGGAAGCAATAAAGCATCCTGACGTTACTCGAGTACCCACACAAATAGTAAATATAACTCGAGTTGAGCCAACAAATACCTCATCGCGTCTAGCGATTTTAAAATATCTCCTTTCTCTCAAAGAGAGCGGAAACATTTCACTTGCCTGATTATAGAGTTCGTGGTGTATATGTCCACAAGGCACAAATCATCTTTCATTAGATTAAACCCCATAGAAATCTATATATAGACATGAAGATCCTCAAGAAAATCAGTGTTAGATATATATATATATATATATATATATATATATATATATATATATATATATATATATATATATATATATATATATATATATATATATATATATATATAGAATACATACAAATGTATTTGTACCAAAGCGCTGATACAATATATGATGACAACAATACTTATGTTGTTATCACCACATCATAAATGTACATTAATTATATTGACAACTCAGGAGATTGAGGGACTATTCATATTCTCCATACATGTCGGTTGAGGCATATTCAACCTTCGCGTTCTCCATGCCCATAGGGTCGTGTCACCGCTGGTGATGTCAGGTTGAAGGTCGAAGTGCGATTCAAACCTTTTTCCCTTGAGTTTCATTGTGTCTGAGGAATTGCTGATACAGAATAACCAGATGCGGAGATCTGAATCAGTATAATGCATTATGATGTATAAGACAATATTTTTCTGTTAGCAGTTTGATTCTGAACAGAGGTGAATACCGTGGTCTTGGATTTCAGACATCATCCCATGAGACACAAGAGCGATCATGATGTCCATTCCCAGGTAGGGTAGTGATGGCCATTGAAGGCGAATGCCTCAAATTTTCTAGCCATCGGTTACCAGAGATAATTAGTTTACTATTAGTAAATTAAAGACCATCATGGTTAGTGTTGTAATGAATTTTGCAAAATTAATGGGTATTTCAAGAAGTTAGCTTGAAACCATTAGTGTGAATCTCAAATTGCTAAGATGACACTTCAAATATAATCACCAAAAATGGAGTAGATCTTGCAGCACTAAGGAGTATAATCTGATGAAATCAGTAGATACTCACTCCTAATGCCTTATGCCATGAATTAGTAAAATGTATGAGAGAGCACTTTGTACAACAATCATAATGTCGATACGACAAAATGTAGGCTTTTATTAGTAGTCATTAATAATCTGCGTAGGCAGTAGATCCATATGACTAACTTGTGATCCCAAACATCAATTTGAAGAAATCACCTTGAATTTTGCATCTGTATTTGTAAGAAATTGAAAATCTAAATTACAAATAGACGTATTAATCTCGACATGTGGCGAACATGGAGAAAATATACATCTTAGAAATATTCCGGAATACATCGTACTCATTAGAAAAACAACACTATAAAGGTACTGAATATACTTTGCAAGAGATTAAAAATCTCAACCGCAAATAATGAAGGTAAATAATTTCAACATGTCGTGAGCACGGAAATTATTTACATCACTGTTTTGTTCTGGAGTTACTCAACAGAAAATACTGTATTGAAGACACAAATACTAAAATTATCAGGGTCTAAAATAGTTAACTACTGTTAGACAGAACCAATGTGCAAAATCCCAGAAAAAATAGAGATGTTGCTCAATTGATCTGGACCACTGTTCAGCCTGTTTTGCAAATTCATGCAACTGCAAGGACCTTAATGCACAATGGTGAAGGGATAAGGTTTTCTCATTTCTTGGCCCCTACGGTGGAGTACTAAATCGTCACCGTCCTCGTCCATGCCTCGCTCTGGGTGGTCCCTCGCTAGTGCAGGGGACAGCCGCCGACGGCTAAGGGTGGCTTCAGGTGCCTCTGATGCGCACCGAGCGCTGTGGGCGTTGCTAGGGCAAGTGCCGTGCTGCGGAGCTAGGTTATGAGCCGCGCAGTCGGGGGCTATGGGAAGATGCACTGGGAAAACAATGGTCACGGGCGCCATCAAGGATAGGCCAAGAACCGCGCAGCAACCGAGCCTACGCATACCGCGTCGGGAGGACTACGCCGCGCTAGGCGGCACACCTCCACGTGCCACCTTCATTGCAGGCTGGTGCTCCAAAGCCAGCAGACGCGAGCCACAGCCATGACGGGAGCGACTGTCCTTGTCAGGTCATGCTACGCATGTTGGCGCCTCACACTAGAAGAATCGCTGTTGTCCGGGAAGGCGAGCGAGTGCCGGGAGGCCGCCAGGCCGGGACATCGGGCACTGCAGAGCCGCCTTCGAGGTCCACAGAGCCAGTGCGACACCGAGCGCCACCTCTTGGGACGGAGGGAGTAGTTGTCAAGAAGCTTCTTGTCTCTACCACCCACAGCTTGCACCGCAATGTTGTAGATACTGAGGAACTCGAAAGGGTTGAGCTTGCCGACATACTTGTCCGGCAAGTCTAGCTTGAAGCTCCGGGAAGAGGGCCAGCGAACTTGCCGCATCTCACGGGTAAACACTGGGCATCCTACCTCGTAAGGCAGGCCCTAAGGTACCCCGACGCTGGCTCGTTTGCTGCCGGTGCAGCATTGTCATCTGATTGATGGCGTGCTTCCCAGCGCCGCTCGGAGGTTGCGAGAGCGTCCTCCACTTGCCGGTCTTGAAGTACTTGGCGCTGGTCTTAGCAGCCCCGCAGGTTAGATGATGCCACGGACACCTCGTCCTGCGCATCATTTCCCCAGATCTGCCCCTGTTGCTAGGAAGGAGACTGCACCATAGGTGCAGTGCCTCCCGTATGCTCGCCAGCCGGTCTTGCCGGCCCCGTTGGTTGCTATCGGGAAGGTCCCGCCTGTTGCGCGATACCGCTATTGGCAAAACTTACAAGGCTCGGGATGGTGGCTTTCCACTCATCCATCTTCTCATATGCTGGAGGGAAAGTTCAGCAGCAACCGTGCTTGTGCCAAGGCCTCCGCCGAATTCTTGGGAACGAACAGCGAGTGGTGCTTCCACTTCTGACAGAGCCAGAAGGAGCTCCATCTCGCTCCTATAGTTGGTTGTTTTTTGCCGGTAGGTTGGCGTGGTGGTTGGCCATGAGCATCATGAGATCGATGCTCATGGTTCTTGTCTTGACATCGCCCAGAACCACCATCACTGCGAGGAAGCATCTCGTGTCCATCTTGCGATGGCCTCGGCGCACGGTTCGTGATACATCAATTTTGCAACATGTTTTCCTACTGATATTTATAATGTTTTTGGTCATTCTTACACTTTATGATGCAATCCTAATGCTTTTTCTCTCTTAATTTGAAAGAATTACAAGGAGAGGGAGATTATCGGCAGCTGGAATTGTGGACCTAAAAAACTACAACAGAGATACCTATTCTACGAAGCTCCAAATGACTTGAAACTTCGCTAGGATTTTTTATTGAATATATTAAAAATACTATAGCAAAGAAATACCAGAGGGGACCCACCAGGTGCCCACAAGGCAACAAGGCACGGTGCTACCTCTCGAGCACTGCGTTGGTTTTCCCTTGAAGAGGAAAGGGTGATACAGCAAAGTAGCGTAAGTATTTCCCTCAGTTTTTGAGAACCAAGGTATCAATCCAGTAGGAGGCCACACGCAAGTCCCTCGTACCTACACAAACAAATAAGAACCTTGCAACCAACGTGATAAAGGGGTTGTCAATCCCTTCACAGCCACTTGCAAAAGTGAGATCTGATAGACATGATAAGATAATATTTTTGGTATTTTTTATGATAAAGACTAAAAGTAAAGAAAGCAAAATAAACGGCGCCAGAAATAGCTTGTTGATGGTAGATTAATATGATGGAGAAAAGACCCGGGGGCCATAGGTTTCACTAGTGGCTTCTCTCAAGATATCATAAGTATTACGGTGGGTGAACAAATTACTGTCGAGCAATTGATAGAAAAATGCATAGTTATGAGAATATCTAGGTATGATCACGTATATAGGCATCTCGTCCGTGACAAGTAGACCGACTCCTGCCTGCATCTACTACTATTACTCCACACATCGACCGCTATCCCGCATGCATCTAGAGTATTAAGTTCATAAGAACGGAGTAACGCTTTAAGCAAGATGACATGATGTAGAGGGATAAATTCATGCAATATGATATAAACCCCATCTTTTTATCCTCGATGGCAACAATACAATACGTGTCGTTTCCCCTACTGTCACTGGGATCGAGCACCGCAAGATTGAACCCAAAGCTAAGCACTTCTCCCAATGCAAGAAAGATCAATCTAGTAGGCCAAACCAAACTGATAATTTGACGAGACTTGCAAAGATAATCAATCATACATAAAAGAATTCAGAGAAGATTCAAATATTGTTCATAGATAATCTTGATCATAAACCCACAATTCATCGGATCTCGACAAACACACTGCAAAAGAAGATTGCATCGAATCGATCTCCAAGAGAATCGAGGAGAACTTTGTATTGAGATCCTAAGAGAGAGAAGAAGCCATCTAGCTATTAACTATGGACCCGAAGGTCTGAGGTAAACTACTCACACATCATCGAAGAGGCTATGGTGTTGATGTAGAAGCCCTCCGTGATCAATTCCCCCGCCGGCATGACGCCGGAAACGGCCCCAAGATGGGATCTCACGGGTACAGAAGGTTGCGGCGGTGGAATTAGGTTTTCGTGGTGCTCCTCTATGGTTTGGGGGTACGTAGGTATATATAGGAGGAAGAAGTAGGTCGGTGGATCAACGAGGGGCCCACGAGGGTGGAGGGCGCGCCCCCTGCCTCATGGCTTCCTCGTTGATTGCTTGACGTCCACTCCAAGTCCTCTGGATCACGTTTGTTCCAAAAATAACTCTCCCGAAGGTTTCATTCCGTTTGGACTCCGTTTGATATTCCTTTTGTGTGAAACACTGAAATAGGCAAAAAAACAGCAATTTGCACTGGGCCTTGGGTTAATAGGTTAGTCCCAAAAATAATATAAAAGTGTATAAATAAGCCCATTAAACATCCAAAACAGAATATATAATAGCATGGAGTAATAAAAAATTATAGATACATTGGAGACGTATCAAACATCCCCAAGCTTAATTCCTGCTCGTCCTCGAGTAGGTAAATGATAAAAACAGAATTTTTGATGTGGAATGCTACTTAGCATATTCTTCAATGTATTTTTCTTTATTGTGGCATGAATGTTCAGATCCGAAAGATTCAAGATAAAATTTTAATATTAACATGAAAATAATAATACGTCAAGCATACTAACAAAGCAATCATGTCTTCTCAAAATAACATGGCCAAAGAAAGTTATCCCTACAAAATCATATAGTATGGCTATGCTCTATCTTCACCACACAAAGTACTAAAATCATGCACAACCCCGATGACAAGCCAAGCAATTGTTTCATACTTTTGATGTTCTCAAACTTTTTCGATCTTCACGCAATATATGAGCGTGAGCCATGGACATAGAACTATAGGTGGAATAGAATGGTGGTTGTGGAGAAGACAAAAAGCGAGAAGATAGTCTCACATCAACTAGGCGTATCAACGGGCTATGGAGATTCCCATCAATAGATATCAATGTGAGTGAGTAGGGATTGCCATGCAACAGATGCACTAGAGCTATAAGTGTATGAAATCTCAACAAAAGAAACTAAGTGGGTGTGCATCCAACTCGTTTGCTCACGAAGACCTAGGGCATTTTGAGGAAGCCCATCATTGGAATATACAAGCCAATTTCTATAATGTAAAATTCCCACAAGTATATGAAAATGACAACATAGGAGACTCTCTATCATGAAGATAATGGTGCTACTTTGAAGCACAAGTGTGGAAAAAAGGATTGTAACATTGTCCCTTCTCTCTTTTTCTCTCATTATTTTTTTGGGCCTTCTTTCTTTTTTTTCTTTTGGCCTCTTTTCTTTCTTCTTTTTTTCATCCGGAGTCTCATCCCGACTTATGGGGGAATCATAGTCTCCATCATCCTTTCCTCACATGGGACAATGCTCTAATAATGATCATCACACTTTAATTTACTCACAACTCGAGAATTACAACTCGATACTTAGAACAAAATATGAGTCTATGTGAATGCCTCCGGTGGTGTACCGGGATATGCAATGAATCAAGAGTGACATGTATGAAAGAATTATGAAGGGGGCTTTGCCACAAATACGATGTCAACTACATGATCATGCAAAGCAATATGACAATGATGAAGCGTGTCATAATAAATGGAACGGTGGTAAGTTGCATGGCAATATATCTCGGAATGGCTATGGAGATGCCATAATAGGTAGGTATGGTGGCTGTTTTGAGGAAGGTATATGGTGGGTATGTGATACCAGCGAAAGGTGCAAGGTATTAGAGAGGCTAGCAATGGTGGAAGCATGAGAGTGCGTATAATCAATGGACTCAACATTTGTCATACATAACTCACATACTTATTGCAAAAATCTATTGGTTATCAAAACAAAGTACTACTCATGCTCCTAGGGGGATAGATTGGTAGGAAAAGACCATTGCTCGTCCCCGACCGCCACTCATAAGGAAGAAAATCAATAAATAAATCATGCTCCGACTTCATCACATAACAGTTCACCATACGTGCATGCTACGGGAATCATAAACTTTAGAGCAAGTATTTCTCAAATTCATAACTACTCAACTAGCATGACTCTAATATCACCATCTTCATATCTCAAAACAATTATCAAGTATCAAACTTCTCTTAGTATTCAATGCACTTTAAAGTTTTTATCTTGGATGCCTATCATATTAGGACTAATTTTATAACCAAAGGAAATTACCATGCTGTTCTAAAGGACTCTCAAAATGATGTAAGTGAAGCATGAGAGATCAATAATTTCTATAAAATATAACCACCACTGTGCTCTAAAAGATATAAGGGAAGCACTAGAGCAAAATTGTTTAGCTCAAAAGATATAAGTGAAGCACATAGAGTATTCTAATAAATTCTGAATAATGTGTGTCTCTCTCAAAAGGTGTGTACAGCAAGGATGATTGTGGTGAACTAAAAATTAAAAACTCAAATCATACAAGACGCTCCAAGCAAAACACATATCATGTGGTGAATAAAAATATAGCTCCAAGTAAAGTTACCGATGGACGAAGACAAAAGAGGGGATGCCTTCCGAGGCATCCCCAAGCTTAGGATTTTGGGTTGTCCTTATATTTTACCTTGGGGGTGCCTTTGGAATCTCAAAGCTTAGGCTCTTGCCACTCCTTGTTCCATAATCCATCAAACCTTTACCCAAAACTTGAAAACTTCACAACACAAAACTTAACAGAAAATCTCGTGAGCTCCGTTAGCGAAAGAAAACAAAACACCACTTCAAGGTACTGTAATGAACTCATTATTTATTTATATTTGTGCTAAACCTACTGTATTCCAAGTTTTCTATGGTTCATAAGCTCCATTACTAGCCATAGATTCATCAAAATAAGCAAATAACACACGAAAAACAGAATCTGTCAAAAACAGAACAGTCTGTAGTAATCTGTAACAAACGCAAAGTTCTGGAACTTCAAAAATTCTAAAATAACTTTATGGACGTGAGGAATTTATCTATTAATCATCTGCGAAAAAATCAACTAAATATCACTCTGCAGTAAAAAGTTCTAGCTTATCTCGTGAGGCTAAAGTTTCTGTTTTTTACAGCAAGATCAAAAGACTTTCCCCAAGTCTTCCCAAAGGTTCTACTGGGCACAAACACTAAATTAAACACAAAACCACATCTAAACAGAAGCTAGATGGATTATTTATTCCTAAACAGAACCAATAAGCAAAAAACTAAAATATAATTGGGTTGCCTCCCAACAAGCGCTATCGTTTAACGCCCCTAGCTAGGCATAAAAGCGAGGATAGATCTAGGTATTGCCATCTTTGGTAGGCAATTCTTCAATAAGGCACCTATAACCCCTAGGAGTTTCTTCCTTTTTATTAATTATCAGACTTCTAGGCATGAAATCGAGAAAATCATTTGTAGCAAAAGGTTCCTTAAAGGCAGCGAGAAAGTTGGGGTGAACACTTATAGATTTGAGGTCCGCATTTCCCTTACTAGAAGTTTCACCCTTATTTTTAGGAACATACATTAATTTGGCAATCTTAGCATTAGAAGGAGTGTTTTTCATGGAAGAAAAGGCAGACCCAAGGTTGGTAATAATATCCTCAATTTTATCAATTCTAGTGGAATCTTGATCTATCTTATCATTAACCATAGGTTCCTTTTCTTTAAAAAATTTAAGAGCAACTCCTACCTTAGATCCGTATTGGGTAATTTGGTTGTGGTTATTTCTATCCAAATTTTTAGTCAACTCTAAGGTGGCAACCTTATTTTCAATAATTTCAAGTCGCTGCATCACATGCTCCAAAGTTAAAATAGTTCCATTAACCAAAAGAGGTGGTGGGCCAAACAAATCTATCCTAGCATTATAAGAATCAAAAGTATGGCTACCCAAGAAATTTCCTCCGGTAATGGTATCAAGAATATATCTATTCCAAGGAGTGATGCCTACATAAAGATTGCGAAGAAGAACGGAAGTAGATTGCTTCCTAGTAGATATGTTTTGCGTATTGCAAATTCTGTACCAAGCATCTTTTAGATTTTCTCCCTCCCTTTGTTTAAAATTAAGAACTTCATTCTCGGGAGACAAAGGAGTAGATAAAGGACTAGCCATAATGACAAAGCAAGCGGAAAAGAGGCGAACGGAAAAGAGGGCGAATAAAACGGCAAGGGTGAAGTGGGAGAGAGGAAAACGAGAGGCAAATGGCAAATAATGTACTACGAGGGATAAGAGTTTGTGATGGGTACTTGGTATGTCTTGACTTGTGTGTAGACTCCCCGGCAACGGCGCCAGAAATCCTTCTTCCTACCTCTCGAGCACTGCGTTGGGTTTCCCTTGAAGAGGAAAGGGTGATGCAGCAAAGTAGCGTAAGTATTTCCCTCAATTTTTGAGAACCAATGTATCAATCCAGTAGGAGGCCACACCCAAGTCCCTCGTACCTACACAAACAAATAAGAACCTTGCAACCAACGCGATAAAGGGGTTGTCAATCCCTTCACGGCCACTTGCAAAAGTGAGATCTAATAGAGATAATAATATAATATTTTTGGTATTTTTTATGATAAAGACTAAAAATAAAGAAAGCAAAATAAACGGCGCCAGAAATAGCTTGTTGACGGGAGACTAATATGATGGAGAATAGATCCGGGGGCCATAGGTTTCACTAGTGGCTTCTCTCAAGGTGTAACTTGGGCAGGAGCACTTTTGCCCTCCGGCAGAGCGATTCTGTTGGGGGCACTTCCCTCTGGGAGGGAGAAATCGAAGCCATCGACATTACCAACGATCTTCTCATCGTGGGAGGACCAATCTTCATCAACATCCTCACCGGTAGCATCTCATCTCGAACCATAGTTCATCTCTTGTATTCAATCTTTGTATCAAAATCTCAGATTGGTACCTGTTGGTTGCTACTAGTATTGATTACATCTTGTAGTTGATGCTAGTTAGTTTATTTGGCGCAAGAATATATGTTCAGATCCTTAATGATATTCAATGCCCCTTTGATCTTGAACATGAATATGATTGTGAGTAGTTAAATTTGTTCCTGAGGACATGGGAAAAGTCTTGTTATAAGTAATCTGTGAATTTGGTATTCGTTTAATATTTTGATGATATGTATGTTGTTGCTTCCATTAGTGTTGTCATGCTAACATCGACTACATGACACTTCACCATATTTGGGCCTAATGGAATGAATTGTCGAGTAATAAGTAGATGATGGGCTGCTAGAGTGACAGGACCTTAAACCCTACTTTATGCGTTATTCCGTAAGGGGCTGATTTGGATACATATGTTTAATGCTATGGTTAGATTTATCTTAATTCTTCTTTCGTAGTTATGGATGCTTGCGAGAGGGGGTAATCATAAGTGGTATGCTTATTCAAGTAAGAGAAACACCCAAGCACCGATCCACACACATATCAAATTATCAAAGTAGCGAACGCAAATCAAATAAACATGATGAAAGTGACTAGATGATAATCCCCATGTGTCCTCAAGAGTGATTTTCTTTGTATAAGAGAACTTTCTGTCTTATCCTTTGCTATAAAAAGGATTGGGACACCTTGCTGGACATTTGTTACTATTTCTACTTGTTAATCGTCACAAATTATCTTGTTATCAAACTATCTGTCACCGCTATTTTTTAGTACGTGAAGAGAATATGTTGCTAAAAACCGCTTATCATTTCCTTCTGCTCCTCGTTGGGTTCGACACTCTTACCAAAAGGACTATGATTGATCCCCTATACTTGTGGGTCATCAAGACTCTTTTTTGGCGCCGTTGCCGCGGAGTGAAGCGCCTTTGGTAAGTGGAATTATGTAAGGAAACATTTATATTATGTGCGGAAATTTATTGTTACTTGTCACTATTCAAAGTAATCCTTTGAGGGGCTTGTTCGGGGTATCTTAACATCTACCAGAAGCAATAAGAGCTGCTCCTCAACCTACTAAACCTACTAAAATATTTATTATGTAATTCTTCGGGTATGTTGGAGAAACTGCTAGCTAATCCTTATGCAAGAGATGGAACAGTACATCTTGATATGCACTGATATATATATATATATATATATATATATATATATATATATATATATATATATATATATATATATATATAGATGAAATTTGTGGATTGTTTTAAGCTTTCAGGTTAATCCGAGGATGGAGTTAAGAATAAGGTATTCCCATTATCTTTGGAGGGAAGGACATGCCATGGTATAGGCTATTGGATGATAGTAGAACATGGGATTGGAACCGGTTGAAATTAGAGTTTCATCAGAAGTGTGTTATCCTATGCATTCGGTTCACCGTGATCGGAGTTATATATATATAATTTTTGGTCTCACCAAGGAGAAAGTATGGATCAATCTTGGGGAGGCTTAAGTACATGATGCACACATGCCCCAATCATGAGCTCTCAAGAGAAATAATTATACATAATTTTTATGCCCGACTTTCTCATAATGATCAATCCATGCTTGATATTTGTTCTATTGGTTCCTTTATTAAGAAGACTATTGAATTCAAATGGGGTCTCCTATAAAGAATTAAACACAACTCCGAAGATTGGGAAATCGACAAAGGTAATGATTCAGGTATAAATATTAAGTCTGATTGTGTTAAATCTTTTATGGAAACTGATGCTTTTCATTAGTTTAGTACTAAATATGGACTTGACTCTGACACAGTAGCTACTTTTTTGTGAATCTTTTGCTGCTCATGTTGAACTCCCTAAAGATAAGTGGTTTAAGTTTCATCCTCCCATTGAAGAAAGTTGTGAAGAACCTGTTATAACTAAAGATGAAACAATCATTTATAATGTTGATCCAGTTGTGCCTATTGCTTATATTGAGAAACCTCCCTTCCCTGTTAGGATTAAGGAGCATGCTAAAGAACAATTGTGGTTAATAAAAGTAATATTAGAATATAAGAACACCTAAACCCTCTGAACAAATTAGAGTGGAACTTAATATTGCAATGGTTAAAGATCTCTTGGTTGGTAATATTGATGGACATGTTATTTATTTTTGCGATGAGGCTGCTAGAATTGCTAAACCTGCTAGAATGAACAAGATATGTTAGATAAGAACAAGCCCATTGTAGGCATGCCTATTGTTTCTGTTAAAATTGGAGATCATTGCTATCATGGTTTATGTCATATGGGTTCTAGTGTGAGTGTTATTCCTTTTTCTTTATATCAAGAAGTTATGAATGACATTGCACCTACTGAGATTGAAGATATAGATGTTACTATTAAGCTTGCAAATACAGATACTATTTCACCACTTGGGATTGTCCGAGATGTTGAAGTCTTGTCTGGTATGATCAAATACCCTACTGATTTCTTAGTACTTGGATCACAACACGATTTTTATCCCATTATATTTGGTAGACCTTTCTTGAATACCGTTAATGCTGAAATTGATTGTGTTAAAGAAAATCTTAGAGTTAAGTTTGGTGGTCTATCTCATGAGTGTAATTTTTCTAAGTTTCGTAGACAACCACATGAGAAATAATTGTTCAGTAAATATGAAAACATTGGTCTTTCTTCTATTGCTATTTCACCTACTGATCCTTTAGAATTATATTTGCTAGACCATGAAAATGATATGTATATGAATGAAAGAAATGAAATAGATGAGATGTTCTTTAAACAAGTACCTATCCTTAAACATAATTTACCTACTGAAACTCTTGGCAACCCTCTTCCACCTAAGAGTAACCCTGTTCTTGAATTAAGGAAATTATCTCATACACTGAAATATGTTTTTCTTGAGGAAAAGAAGATAATTCTTGTTGTTATCAATGCTAACCTATCAGAGCATGAAGAAAAGAGATTACTTAAAACTCCGAGGAAGCACCGTGGTGCTATTGGGTATATTCTTGATGATCTTAAGGGCATTACTCCCACTCCATGTCAGCACAAGATTAATATGGAGCCTGATTTTAAGCCAGTTGTTGAGTATCAACACCGTTTGAATCCTAAGATGAACGATGTGGTAAGAACTGAAATATTTAAGCTTCTGGAAGTAGGTATAATCTATCCTATAGTTGATAGTAGATGGGTAAGTCTCGTTCATTGTGTCCCTAAGAAAGGAGGCACTACTATTTTTCCTAATCATAAAAATGAAATCATCCCACAAAGAATTATAACTGGTTATGGGATGGCAATTGATTTTAGGAAATTAAATAAAGGTACTAGAAAATATTGCCTAAGCATACACACTTTTGCTTCCTAGATGGATATTTTTGGTTTTCTCAAATACCTCTATCACAAGATGATCAAGAGAAACTACCTTTACATGTCCTTTTGGAACCTATGCTGCCTTTTGGTTTATATAATGCACGTGCTAGCTTTCAAAGATGTATGACTGCTATATTCTCTAATTTTGGTGAAAAGATTGTTGAGGTATTCATGGATTTTTTTCCATTTATGAGACTTCTTTCGATAATTGCTTAAGCAACCTTGATCGAGTTTTGCAGAAATGTGAAGAAACTAAACTTGTCTTGAATTGGGAGAAGTGCCACTTTATGGTGAACGAAGTAGTCCTTGGGCATAAAATTTATAAAAGAGGTATTGAAGTGGACAAAGCTAAAGTTGATGCAATTGAGAAGATGCCATGCCCTAAAGATATCAAAGGAATAACAAGTTTCCTTAGTCATGTTGGTTTCTACATGATGTTCATTAAAGACTTCTCCAAAATTTCTAGGCCTCTTACTAATCTTTTGCAAAAAGATGTTCCATTTGTTTTTTATGATGATTGTGTAGAAGCCTTTGAAATACTTAAGGAAGCCTTTATTTCTGCACCCATTGTTCAACTACCTTACTGGAACTTACCTTTTGAAATAATGTGTGATGCTAGTCACTATGTTGTTGGTTGTTCTAGGTCAAAGAGTTGAAAAGAAATTGAATATTATTCATTATGCTAGTAAGACCCTAGACAGTGCTCAAAGAAATTATGCTACCATTGATAACGAATTTTAAGGAGTTGTGTTTGCATGTGATACATTTATATCTTATATTGTTGATTCTAAAGTAATTGTTCACAATAATCATAGTGCTATTAAATACCTTAAGGAATAGAAAGATGTTAAACCTAGACTGATTAGGTGGGTTCTTTGACTACAAGAATTTGATTTGCATATTTTGATAGAAAGAGAGTTGAAAACCGTGTAGCAGATAACTTGTCTAGGATGTAAAATGTTCTTGATGACCCACAACCTATTAATGATAGTTTCCCTGATGAGAAATTAGCTGTTATAAATGCTTCTACTGCTTGAAACAGTCCTTGGTATTGATACGTCTCCAAGGTATCTATAATTTTTAATTGTTCCATGCTATTATAGTATCAATCTTGGATGTTTTATATACATTTCCAAGCAACTTTATATCATTTTTTGGACTAGCCTACTAACTTAGTGCCCAATGCCAGTTGTTGTTTTTTGCTTGTTTTTTACTTTGTAGAATATTAGTACCAAACGAAGTCCAAATGCCATGAAACTTTTTTGAGATCTTTTCTGGCAAAAAGAGACCCTGGAAGCTTTGGGAAAGAATGAGAAGACAAAGGAGCGGCCCACTAGGCACCAGGGCGTGGCACGGGCCTGTGGCCTGCCCTGGTATGTAGTGGGGCCCACAAACCTCCATTTGAACTAACTTCGTCTCTATAAATACCCTAAAATCAGAAAACCTACCAAGGATTCGATGAAATACTTTTTCCACCACCGCAAGCCTCTGTTCTCGAGAGATCCCATCTGGAGGCCTTCTCTGGTACTCTGCTGGAGGGGGAAACGATCACAGAGGGGTTCTTCATCATCCTTGATGCACCTCCGATGATGCGTGAGTAGCTTACCACGGACCTATGGGTCCATAGTTAGTAGCTAGATGGATTCTTCTCTCTTTTTGTTGTTCCTGGAGATGTATTTGATGTAATGACTTTTTGTGGTGTGTTTGTTGGGATCTGATGAATTGTGAGTTTATGATCAGATCTACTCATGAATATTATTTGCATTTTCTCTGAACTCTTTTATGCATGATTTATATAGCTTCGTATTTCTTCTTCTATTTATAGGTTTGGTTTGGCCAACTAGATTGATTTATCTTGCCATGGGAAGAGGTGCTTTGTAATGGGTTCAATCTTGAGGTGCTCAATCCCAGTGACAGAAAGGGACATGACACGTATGTATTGTTGCTATTAAGGGTAGCAAGACATGGTTTATTCATAAGTGAGTTTATCTTGTCTACATCATGTCATCTTGCTTAAAGCATTACTCCATTGTTCCATGAATTTATTACACTAATGCATGCTGAATAGCGGTCGTTGTGTGGAGTAATAGTAGTACATGTAGAATCGTTTCGGTCTACAAATATTGGATGTGATGCCTATGTATGATCATTTCCTTGGATATTGTCATAATTCTTTGCTTTTCTATCAATTGCCCAACAGTAATTTGTTTACCCACCGTATGCTATTTTCTTGAGAGAAGCCTCTAGTGAAAACTATGGCCCCCGGGTCTATCTTTTATCGTATATTAAAACTAAAATTACCTTGCTGCAATTTTCTTTTATTTATTTTACTTTTGTATTTTTGTCAGATCTATCTATCAGAAACTATACAATTTAATCTTGCTTATAACAGTTGAGGGACTGACAACCCCTTTACGCGTTGGGTTGCAAGTATTTGTTGTTTGTGTGCAGGTGTTGTTTAAATAGTGTTGCTTGGTTCTCCTACTAGATTGATAACCTAGGTTTCATAACTGAGGGAAATACTTATCTCTATTGTACTGCATCATCCTCTGCTCTTCAAGGAAATCCCAACGTAGCTCACAAAGTAGCAGGAAGAATTTCTGACGCCGTTGCCGGGGTGGCATCATCAACATCTATCAAGTACCTACGCATAAACTTTCATCTCCTTGCATTTACGTTATTTGCCATCTGCCTCTCGTTTTCATCTCCCTCCCTTCTAAAAAGTTTCTTACAAAAATGCAAAAGTATTTTCCGTTTGCCTTTTTTATTTCGTTTGTTTGTTTGCTTGATCACTTGCTTTTATTGCCTTCATGTCAACACATAAAAGCAGAAAAAGGAAAAGAAAAGTAAAAAGATTTGGATCCTCATCCACTTGCTAATCTTTTCAAAAGATCTAATTATGTTGAACCAATTGCTAGTGAGTAGAGTATACTTGATTATCTATATGAAGTTTTGCTTGAAAATTATGAATCTGAAAATTGCAATGAGGTGTTAAACTAATATTTTTATAAAGTGATTCATGATGGCTCCTTCAATGAAAAGCATGATTGCAATGATGTTTTTATAAATTCTAGTAATTTAAATTTTGTTAATTATATCAAAACTACAAACTTGGGGACAATAATTTTGTCATGTCCACTACTTATTGCAATGATCATGATTGGGGTGATAATGCTTCTTATGATCTTGATAAATTACTTAAGCCTCATGATGAATATGTCATTGATAATAATGTTTGCAATAATATTGAAAGTGGGTTTGGACGAGTGTCAACTTTTGGTGAAAAGAATCCCACATATTTGGAGAGTGTTCTATCTTATGAATTTTTTGACAAAAGTGGGTTTGGAGAGGTCATGACTTTAGTTGATGTTAATCCCACTATCTTGGAAGATTATAAGACTTTTATGCATGTGGATAATGAAGAGAAAATTTTATATTATAGCTATATTATTGAATTCGATTACGATCCTATATGTAATTATTATGAGAGACGAAAATATAATTGTAGGAATTTTCATGTTACTAAATTACCTCTATTCAGTTGAGATCACTATTGTTTCTTTCTTCTTCTATGGATATGTTAGATATTTCTCGCCTTGATAATATGTTTACTTATAAGATACCTATGCATAGGAAGTACCTTAGACTTAAATGTGTTGGTCACATGATTTATGATGCTCTCTTTGTGTTTCAACTTTTATCTTTCATGTGAGCATCAATAAAATCTCAAGCCTATCTTAATGGCTATAAAGAAAGAGATTGTTGGGAGACAACCCAATAGTTTCTTTTTTCTGTTTTCCAGTGTGTGCACAATTATGCTACTGTTATGAGTGTGCTTTTTATGTTTTAATTAGTGTCTGTGCCAAGTAAAGCCTTTAGGATGGTTTGGATGATAGCTGACTTGATTTTGCTAGAAAACGGAAACTTTTGCGCCTAGTTCTGGAATTTTGTAAATTCACATAAACGTGCTTTTGCTCTGAATTTTTTACACATACACTGGTGCGCGTCGGTCCTAAACAAATGGTTCTTCACCCCTTTCTGCGATGGCATTTGGAACCGTCGCCAAGTGAGTGTGGGCGATAGGAGGGTCCTTCCCACACGACCCAGAAACCGTCGGGGATAGGACCCCTACAGTACTCCTACTCGATTCTCCTCGCATTGCCATCGCAGTCGGTATTCTGTGGTGGTACGTTTATGATGCGTGGCCCATCACAAACGCTTCACTATTATAGAACGTGTATGATGCGCAGCCCATCACAAACGGTTCACCGTTAAGAAGATTAGCTAATCGTCGTACGAGTGTCGTACAGGATTACGAAACGTTGGACCGTCGTAACATCGCTGTACACGACAACTATCGCACACACTATTCTCTGGTGAAACGTTTATGATATATACTTCATCAGAAACAGTTCATGGTTGCGAATCGTGTACGATAAGGCAACTAACACAAACGTTTAGTTTGCCCGCACCATTTGTGATATTGTCTGACATCGCACACGTTTTGCAAATGGCAACCGTGTGCATGGTTGCACACGTTTCCTCTCTGTGAACCGTCTCGGATTATGGTGCATATCGCAAACATTTGTTTTTTACCAACCGGGTGTGCCTTAACAACCTGGAGAGCATAATTTCACCGTAATTTAATTGCTGCTTTTCCAAATTGTACCGGATTTGGATTTGAATTTTAATGTATGCTACAACTTTATTCATATCCATCAGGTTCAAACAACCAATGCAGTATTCGATTCATAGGTACATATGTTCAAGAATTACATGAGAACCAAATAAAGAATGATGAACAACAGTTGTATACTTGTACTATTAACGACGGTAAAGAAAGAGGCAAAATATATTCTGGTTGCTGAACAAGGTGAAGCGGAATGCCCATATTGTGCCCTCCTCCATGCAGAAGGCACGCACGACTCTAGTCCAAACCCTTGTGATGGCCGACTGCCCATCCTTCACGGTCTTCATGAAAACATCTAGATAATCATCGTGTTCTGGCAGAAATACTTTAACCTTTGCATGCCCACCAATCATGTAGTTTGAGAGGTAATCTTGAGTAAACTGCTTTGGCAACCACTGCAAAGGAAAAAGATTCAAACATTGTCATCTAACACAACTCATTATGGCCAGTAAAAAGAAGGCTGCAGAGTTCTTACTTACCATCTTGCATTCGCTGTTGTCTTGGATAAAGTGCAAAAAAATAGTTTAATTGCCATCTTCGGACCCATTTTACTAACAATCTTTGTCAGCTTCCTCACTTGATGCTGGTTCATCGATATCTCATTGCCCCATACGCAGAAAGGGTCGAAACGCGGATCTTTACCAATGACATATGTACCTAAACGCACCAAGTTAATATTAGAAGCTAAACAACAATTGCACAATGATGTAGTACAACACTCTTTTATAATATGTCTACATACATCCGTATGTGGTAGTCCATTTGAAATCTCTAAAAAGACAAATATTTAGGGACGGAGGGAGTATCTTATAACATCCAACATACTCACAGAATTAACATCTTATATTATGGGCCGGAAGGAGTTTAGTTCATTCTTACAAATTATCGGCTGATTAACTGCTGCTGTATCCATGGTTTACAGTTAGTTTGAGCTAGTGCGGGCTCAAATATCCCTAAAGTATATCTAAACATAAGGGCTAGTTTGAGCTAGTTGTATCTATAACCCACCCAAAAAAACTACCCAACCTAAGAGGTGCTAATTGGAGCTAGTTCTCCTAGTGCATTTATTGTCAATCTAACCCTGCCATCCAAACAATTCTTTGGATGGAGTTAGTTCAGGGTTAGTAATGAGCTAGAAACTAACTCTAACCTCTAGCTAAGTTGAGTATCCAAACAGGGTTGTGTTGTTGCTGTTGCTGCTGCTGCTCTTCTACGTATATATAGACATCATTAGAACATTAATGTAACACTCTTCCTTGTTGCTATGAAGCCTAGGATTGCATATTTAGACATTAAGTACAGTGCATGTTTCTATGTAGCCTCAGATATATTACATATGTTCCTAGTTAAACTAACGAAAAATGGGTTGCAGATATATTCAGTTAAAAGTACGATTCACGGATTAGTCCCTTATCAGCCGCCAGCCTATATGGTACTAGCTACCGATACCCTGAACAGTGAGCAGATATAAGCTATGGGATGAAACTAACCTCGATGGAAAACAATAGTCGTTCCCAAAATTGTCCTCTGTAGGTACATCGAGAAGCATGTTAATCACAACAGGCTAAACATCAACCAAAATTATACATGGCAGACAAAATAATCTCCAAAAGATAGCTTCAGTGTGCAGGTTTAAGCATGCTAGTAAAGCAAAACAAGTGGAAAGGTGTGCTAACTGCAATAGGCCTAACATTTAAGAACAAGCAAACATAGTCATTCAAACTGGTATTGTGCCGATATAAGTACACTGGTTATGGTTAAATAAAAATGGAAAGGCGTGTTAACTACAAGATGCAGCAACCAAATGTAGTCATTCATAGTGGTATTGTTGAAACTGGTACTGATGAAATTGAACTGCACAGTTCATACTTGAACATATAGAACATCACGTTGTGAATAACTGGAATAAACAAGGCATACTACGAACAACCAAAGATAGCATTTGAAACTGAACGTATGCTAACTACAAACGACCGAACAATCAAAAAACTTTAAAAAGAGGCATATGCTAGCTATAACAGGCTCGACAGCAAGCAAATATATGCATTCCTATCGGTATGTTTAAAACTGGCTTGATCAAATGTACTGCACAGTAACTAATTGCACATATAGAGCATCACATTGTGAACAACTGAAATAAACAAGGCATACTGCAAACAACCAGATATAGCAATTAAAACTGGACATATTCTCACTACACTACAAAAGGGACTCGACAAAACAAATCATGGGTTTCCCCCCTGTGAAGAGGCACGGCAAAACAAATCATGGGTTTCCTCACTTGTCACAGATGGGCTCGTTCCCATGGGAAGAGAACGGACCCTGGATGCGCTTCATGTTGTCGCAGATGGGCTCCTTCCCCTTGGAAGAGCACGGCTATAGGGTGCCCTCCCTAATGCCGCAGACGGGCGCTTTCCCCTTGGAAGAGCAGATGGGCTCTTTCCCCTTGGAAGAGCCGGAGAAGGTGCCCTCCTCGTGGTCGCCGTCGATGAGGTCTGACTTGGAAGTTGTGGATCCCAAGCCAGTGTTGCAGAACGTGTCCTTCAGAAATGACAAAAGGGGCTCGATGGCGATCTAGAATGGAAAATTTTTTACAGCGAGCCAGAGGAGATTAGTGGCGGGGCCATGGTGGAGATCGACGGCGGTTGAATCCGAGGGGTTGGGGGTGGGCCACTTAACCTGTGAGACAGCCAGCCTCCGGCCGCCGCTGTCGATGACCTCGATGTCGTAGCCGGTGGACGAGACATGCCCGCATACTCTAGCCCGCTGCTTGAGTGCCTGCCGCCAAGCTTCCTCGGCGACGTCGCGCGAAGAGACCACTATACGCCTCTTTTGGGCCAGTCGCTCCTCGAGCTCGATGGGAAGCGTTGCCGTGCTTAGGTTGCGACGCTCTGGAGTGGGGCATGGGGATGGGGATCAGTAGGAAAGGGCGCGTTTGGCAGACGTCATCTAAGAAACTCAAGGCGGCCTCGGTATGGAGATCAGTGGGTAAGGTGCACGGGCAAACCGGCAGATGTTGACAATGGAGGCCTTGAGGCAGCGGTGGCGGCGGCAGCGGCGGCGGGGACCTTGCTAGGGTTTCGAGCGAGGGAGGGTGTGTGCGTGTGTGCGCGCGCGCATGCCCGAGGAGGTTTTGGTGTGTTTGTGTGTGTGTGTGTGTGTGTGTGTGTGTGTGTGTGTGTGTGTGTGTGTGTGTGTGTGTGTGTGTGTGGGGGGCGTGGGGTGTTTGAGGAAATGACGCGGGTACTGAAAATTTTACTACGCGGGAGTCAAACGCGGGAGTGAAATGCCGGGCTATTGAGAATTTTGATGATAGTGCATCGCACACGGTCCGGAGATAACAACCATGTGTTATGAAACAGAAAAACCGTTGAGGCGGGCAGATATTTTTGAGAGGGGGAGCCTCGTGGAGCCCAATGTACTGTGCGGATGTGTGCGTGATAGGTGCACCTGCGTGGCACACAGTTAGTTTGAGTGAACCGTGTCTATTGTGTCATCCGACTTGTCTAATGTTCAGAAATTTGGCGAAAAATGATGTGGGAGAGGGTCAGAACACGAACATACTTGCATGTGGACCAAATTTATGTATCAAAAGGGTGGTTTGATTTCCAAATACCAAATGCAACTTCGGTGTGGCACCTCTCTCGCAAAGCGCACGGTATTGCTTGCCCCACCCCCACCCTCGTGTCGGCACGGTGAATCCTAAGCTATGAATGCATGCCCCTCCCCCAACCGAGGTTCACCTAGCAAAGTGCGAAGTAGCTAGCAGCCCCTCCTCCCGCGTGTCGGCACGAAGGGAATCCTAAGCTATGAATGCATGCCCCCCAACCGAGGTTTATTCACCTAGCAAAGTGCGAAGTTGCTAGCAGCCCCCTCCCTCGTGTCGGCACGAATGGAATCCTAAGCTATGAATGCATGCCCCCCAAATGAGGTTCACCCTAGCAAAGTGTGAAGTAGCTAGAAGCCCCCCTCCCTCGTGTCAGCACGAAGGGAATCCTAAGCTATGAATACATGCCCCCCAACCAAGGTTCACCCTAGCAAAGTGCGAAGTAGCTAGCAGACCCCCTCCCTCGTGTCGGCATGAAGGGAAGCAATGCATGCCCCCCCCCCCAACCGAGGTTCACCTAGAAAAGTGCGAAGTAGCTAGCAGCCCCCCTCTCTCGTGTCGACACGAAGGGAATCCTATGAATGCATGCCCCCCCAACCGAGGTTCACCCTAGCAAAGTGCGAAGTAGCTAGCAGCCACCCCTCCCTCGTGTCGGAACGAAGGGAATCCTAAGCTATGAAACCATGCCCTCCCCCAACCGAGGTTCACCTAGCAAAGTGTGAAGTAGCTAGCAGCCACCCCTCGTGTCGGCACGAATGGAATCCTAAGCTATGATGCATGCCCCCCTCCCCCCCAACCGAGGTTCACCTAGCAAAGTGCTTGTAGCTAGCAGCCCCACCCCCTCATGTCGCCATGAAGGGAATCCTAAGCTATGAATGCATGCTCCCCCAAACCGAGGTTCACCTAGCTAAGTCTTGATAGCACCCCCCACACACACACACACTTTCAACAAGGGCCAGAGAGGCATATATCTCACCAAGATGGATCATAAAACAGACCAATAATCCACCTTGGTCGTACAACCTCTCTCTTGTTGTTGGTCAAAGTGATGGCCGTCCATGCGACCCCGGAGATGGGCTAGCTCGCCAATAATCACGCAACTAGCTAGTCCCCAAAGACAACCACTGCATGCATGTGGCCCAAACATATGTATGGAGAGGTGTGTTTTTAGTAAAAATGGAACAACTTTGATGTGGCACCGTGATTTCAAACTAGAAATCCCCACACTGAGTCAAGATTAGGTTGACGATGCATGTGTATGTTACACCACACTTCAAACCAATGATGGGGATTCATGCATGCACGCGTGCATAGTATATGCGCTCAAACTTAATTAGGTCTGAATCTCACCATGACCTATACTACGATAACATGAACCAAATGAAGAATCCTCCATGGTAACCTATCTTATTGTTGGTCAAGGTGATCATGGATGTCCACGCGGGCCCTCGAATATATAGGCTTGTCGCCGATAACCACGCGAGGGAGTGTATCGTTCGAAGGCAACCACTACATGCATATGTATGGAGGTGATGCGTGCATGCATGTTTGAATATACAACGTTGATGTGGCGCATGTCAAAAATCATACACTAGCTCCCCACACAGAGCGAGATCGGTTCATGATGTGTCGTTGTACTAACCACTTCGACTCGATGGGAGGGATTCATGCGTACACATGCATGTGTGTGTGCTCAAAATATATCATGCATGTCATCCCAGAGCAAAAATAATAATCCCCTCCTAAGTCAAATTAACCTATCTTGTTGTCAGGCAAAAAGTAGTGATGGACCAAGCGAGCCCACAGATAGAATGCATCGATATCGCTGATAACCGCTTAAGTGGGTGTGGGAGGACAACCACAACCCCTTTGCATGTGGGCCAAACATATATATGTTGAATACCCAAAATGCACAACTTTGATGTTCCACATGCCTCAAAAACCGTAAACCATGCACCCACACAGAGTGAGGTTCATGTCAAGCTTACTACATATGATGGTCCCCTTCCCCCCTCTTCACCGCATACTATATGCTCCTGCCGTAATATATGTACAACTCAAAAGAATCCTCATCGATGGTGAAATTAATTAACCTCTCCCGATGTAGGTCAAAGTGATGCATGCATGCATCGACGATGGCCTCATGGGCCCACACATGGAAGCGTCACACGTGAGTGTCCTAGCTAGGATATGCATGTGGCCCAAAAAGGTGTTGTGTGATGTTTGAATAACCAATTACACAATTTTGATGTGGCACGTGCCTCGGTAACCAAAAAGTCCCGACACTGAGTGAGGTGTACTTGTTCACGGACGCGTACGTATAGTATATATGCTAGTCCCCTCCCACCTCTTCGACGCGTACTATATACCACCATAACACAAACAAAAGAGATTCTACCTTGCTGGTCAAATTAACCTCACTGCCGTCTACTCGTCAAAGTGATGGACGACGACCTCGCGGGCCCATAGAAAGCGTCAAACGCGAGTATCGAGCGTCGTGTAGGACAACCATCGACTGCATGTGGCCAAAACATTTATGTATGAAAGGGTTGTGTAATGTTTTAAATAACGATTTCACGACTCTGATGTGGCACCGACCTGCCTAACAAAACGGCCAACCCACACGGTGGCTCACAACTCGTAGTGTAGTGCGAGCCACCCGCCACCCCTAGACGCACACACCCACACACACATCGCGAATCCACCGCAACTAAGATACATGTTAAATTAATTATCCTGCGGTGAACATACATGTTACCAAAGGAGGGACGTTTTAATTTCAAAAAACTCACAGAGATCATTAAGACGTGTTTGTACATTGATTGATTGATTTCTACGGGTATAATGTGTGCAAAATCAAATTTGAGCTACAAGCACACATGACAGTGCACCTAAATGGATTGCAAAAACACATGTGCATGTTTACTCCCCGTGCAACAAATTTCAAACATTGAGAATCTTGATTTTTAAATTCTAGTACATCCAAAACTTATTTGAAGTTCATGAAACTTATCGTGTTGTCATATGGACACCAATACAAAGTGGCATTGTACTTTTTTTGTCAAATTTGAGACCAGTTTTGATGTAATCTTTATCTAATTACAGACGGGAGATTATTCGTAATTGGGAGCTAATATCCCAAACGGATTATTTATTCGAACCATGAGCGTTACACCAACAATGGATACATGCCATCCTTCAGTTAAGCAATAAAGCGGCATCAATAATCATCCAAATAGAAAAACCATATACGTGCCGCCGCGCGACCCGTGTGGCATGCGAGCAGGCTTGAGTTGACGGGACACATGCGAGCAGTCCGCCGCGCAGGCAGACGGGGAGCATACGTGCAGGTGTGTGAATTGACGGAGGCGTGCTCGCTGCACAGTGTCATTGGGAGGCGTGCGAGTAGCTGTGTGAAACTTTGGTAGGCATGCCAGCAGTCCGGTGCGTACGCTCATCGGGAGGCGATCCATCGGTTTGACCGTCGCCTGCCTCTATCCCACAACTCCCACTACTCCATATTAATGGTGCGCCCGAGCGGCCACACCCCCAATCCTTGCTATGCACACACAATCCTCTCTATCCGCTTGCATCCTCGACGCTGCTCTCAGTCCTCAAAGCCGTCAGTGTATGAGGATGCCGCCGAAGCGCCCCATCGGAGGGAGTGGCGATGCCGGGGATGCTAAAGCACCGGAGCACGGCGTGGAGATGGAGACAGAGGCTGTCGTCACCGCCAGCGAGTTATCGCTGCACCCTGACGTCGTCGACCGCGTCGAGCTTCCATAGCCAGAGGCGGAGTTCCACACCGACTACGACGACCACTCCGGCGACGACTTCGACGACCACTCCGGCGACGACTCCGATGGTGACGGACAGCTGGTTAGTCATCTATACCTATTTATGTGTCAAATTGATCATAGGGTTTCTCTGGTTACTCCTGCTCCCCTTTTTTGGAATAGAAATCCTGTGGTTATGTTGTCCCAATCCATGAAATCTAAGTAAGTTTCGTTAGATCCGTGTAGTGTATTGATTGTTTGAATGGTACGGGTGATAAGTGATTAGTTGTTTCATCTGTGCAAATGATTTCTGCTAGTAATCTGACTAGGATTAGAGTTAGTGCTAATAATTCCTAGCCAGGACTTGACAATTGATTTTGAATGACCTACATATGTTTGTGCCATTATTTTCTTCAAGATTGGTCTGTACATAGATGAATGTGCTTGAAAATCGAACCATAATCTCTGGATATGTATAGATAAATAACCAGAAATTCCTAATCCTACTTCATGGAATTTAATCAGTGATTTGATGCCAAATTTGTTTTACTATTTGAATAGGTGCTGTCTGACGATGTGGACAACGAGGATGAACATGCCCAGAGGAGGTACAAGAGGCGAATCCTGAGGGAGCTTTATGCGGGAATGCATAACAGACATATTAGGACCTGAAACGACGGCTATGGATGCCCATTTTGCAACCGCAAGCTTCATGACGCGTATCTAAGAGTTCTAGCGCATGCAAGAGGACGGGCCATTGGCTCCTTCAAGCGGAAGTATTCTCGCAGGGTGGCGCACGACGCGTACGCCAAGTACCTGGAGAATCTTCAGGATCGTGCCGGCCGCATGTGAGATGAGATGTGGGGTGGATCGAACTATGTACGCTTGAGTATGCTTAATGACGGTTGAACTATGTACTTGTGATTGAATTATGCTTATGTACGTGTACGCTTATTATCTATGTCTGAGTATGTTAAATATTTCGCCAAATTTTGGTAAAAATTAGAACGGGGGACCAATAAACCAGGACGGAGGTAGTACGTCAATCACACACGGTTCCCAAAATTGGATCCGTGTGCAATGACTTTCATTTTGCCTGTAGCGTCAATCTGTAACGCCCCCGATGCGGCTATATCTCCCACGTGTCGAGGCACGACTTAGAGGCATAACCGCATTGAAAGCAATGTCGCAAGTGAGGTAATCTTCACACAACCCATGTAATAATTAAGGGACAGATACATAGTTGGCTTACAATCGCCACTTCACACAGTACATAATTTAACATACATCATTCAAAGTGCACTCAAGGTCCGACTACGGAACCAAAATAAGAAGATACCCCAAATGCTAACACAGATCCCGAATCGTCCCAACTGGGCCCCACTCATCGATCATCTGGAACGACACATAGTAACGACCACGTTCCTTGTCGAACTCCCACTTGAGCTCGGTGGAATCACCTGCACTGGCCTCATCGGAACCTGCAACTGTTTGGAAGTATCTGTAAGTCACGGGGACTCAGCAATCTCACACCCGCGAGATCAAGACTATTTAAGCTTTAGGGAGGACATAGTATTAAGGTGGAGCTGCAGCAAGCGACTAGCATATATGGTGGCTACTTCGCAAAAGAGAGCGAGAAGAGAAGCAAAGCACGGTCGTGAAACTAGTAGTGATCAAGAAGTGATCCTGAACTACTTACGTCAGACATAACTCCAACACCGTGTTCACTTCCCGGACTCCGCCGAGAAGAGACCATCAGCAGTTACACACGCGTTGATGTGTATTTTATTGAGGTCCACTTTAGGTTTTCTACAACCGACATTAACAAATTCCCATCTGCCTCATAACCGCGGGCACGGCTTTCGAAAGATATAACCCTGCAGGGGTGTCCCAACTTAGCCCATTATAAGCTCTCACGGTCAACGAAGGATTATTCCTTCTACCGGAAGACCCGATCAATCTCGAATCCCGGACTACAAGACATTTCGACAGCAATAAAACAAGACCAGCAAAGCCGCCCGATTGTGCCGACAAATCCCGATAGGAGCTGCACATATCTCGTTCTCGTGGCACATCCGGATAAGTCAAGCTACGAGTAAAACCAACCTCGAGTTGCCCCAAGGTGGCCCCAAGAGGTTGCTCGGTTCGGGCCAGCACTCGAAGGAGCACCGTCCGGGGGTTAAAATAAAGATGACCCTCGGGCTCGCGAAAACCGGGGAAAAGGCTTAGGTGGCAAATGGTAAAACCAATGTTGGGCTTGCTGGACGAGTCTTATTCAAAGCGAACTGTCAAGGGGTCCCATAAATCACCCAACCGTAAGGAACGCAAAATCAAGGAACATAACACCGGTATGACGGAAACTAGGGTGGCAAGAGTGGAACAAAACACCAGGCATAAGGCCGAGCCTTCCACCCTTTACCAAGTATATAGATGTGTTAAACATAGCAGATATATTTATATATTGTGATATCCCCAACAATTAATCATGTTCCAAAGAGGAACAACATCTCCATGTTCCAACAAGGAACAAATTTCAGCTTCACCTGCAACTAGCAACGCTATAAGAGGGCTGAGCAAGCGGTAACATAGCCAATCAACGGTTTGCTAGGAAAGGATGGTTAGAGGCTGACATGGCAATATGGGTGGCATGATATAGCAAGTGGTAGGCATCGCAGCATAGGCATAGCAAAAGAGCGAGCAACTAGCATAGCAAAGATAGAAGTGATTTCGAGGGTATAATCATCTTGCCTGCAATGTTCTCAGAGTTGTCGAAAGCTTGATCCTCGAAAACGTTCTCAACAGGCTCCTCATTCACGTACTCGTCTCCCGACTCTACCCAAAGCAACAACACAAACAAAGGAACCACAATAAATCACGGTGCAATGCACAATCCTCATGATGCAAAACATGACATGATATGCGAGATGCGATATGCAATGCTTATGTGCGCTCCGGAAGGTAAATGATGAACCAGGCATCAACTTGGCAAACCAAGCATGCCACTGGAAAGATGAGATGATTTCGGTTGAAATCGATATAAAGATCACCGGAATCGGATGCACGGTTTGGAAATGGCAAGCAAAACAAGATTGGCGCAAATCTGCCATTAACAGCATGATGCCACTTTGCAAGCAACAAATAATTAAGCTACTGCACCCAAACGTATCAACAAAGCACATGGCAGTGATCTACACATGATGCTCGACAAAAGATGAGCACTGAGCTACGGCTAGTTCACATCATAACAGGTTCAAACAAGCATGGCAAAAGTGCTCAAAGTAACAGGCTGGACATGGCAAAAACAGTAACAGGTTGCAATGTTCAGAGCATCAAAACTACATGCTACAGGAACTTAAAATAGCAAGACATGGCATGGCATGAATCTACTCAAAGCATATTTCAAAAGTCCCTTACTGACCATAAGCCAAAAGGACTAGAAAATATAGTAACACTCATGGCAATATTGAAAGTCTTGTTAACAGATTCAGCAACTTGACATGTCAAAACTGATAACGAGATGGCATGCTAACAAGCTCAATGCACTCACTACAGAGCCTCAAATGATAAACTAAGCATACATACATCAAGAAGACATGACATAGAAGACAACCATGGCAAGAACACTAACATAGCCTATACGGGTCAACCACAACATCCTAGGCAAAATTGAATAACACGTATACAATCTGCCAGGAATCATTTGGTAGCAAAAGTAGAGCTCGATTGACTCAAGCTATGGCATCCCATAATTGCAAACAAAGGCATGGATGGATAGAGCAAGTCATGCTTTACAAAACACCCTTACTGAAGTATCTCAAAATATGCATAGATCTCTCGGTATCATCAAGCAAACATGGCATCAAAATCAGCTAAAACAGGGCTGAAATCAGCAACATTGGGACACCTACTTTGCATGCTTGTGCTAGTCACCACATAGATCACAAAAATACATGGCATATACCACTGGAAAGATGACATGGCATTTTACAAAACTCATGTAGGACTCAAATTCATAGGATGCACATATTAATCATAGGAAAAATAACAAAAGTGCAACTCCTGATAAAAATCAGAAACTATCAGCACCTTGCACTCTTCCAACAGCATTTCGGGCAACAAGATGAGCTCAAATGAAAATGATGCAATGGAATGAAATGATCTACTCTTCGAGACGAACATTTTGACATATTATACGCGAAAAATGGATCTACGGATGCGAAGATATAGCATGATGAATATTGCCCAAAATTACCAAGATTTAGGACTTAGGGGGAAAAGAGAGGGAGAAGAGGTCAACGCCGGCTCGGGGTCCGAGGTTGGATCGGGCCGGAACGGCGGCGGATCGGGCGATGGCAGCGAGGGAGGACGCCGGCGGGGTCGGCCGGGCGAGGGACGGCGGTCGGCGGGCGCTGGCGGTGGCCGGGCGCGGCGCAGGGCGCCGTCGGCCGTCCGGGCGCCATGGCAGTGGAGCTCGCGGAGGGAGCGGGAGCGGCAGCGCTGGAGCCGCCGGTGGCGGGTGGCGGCGGAGCCGGCCGGACTCGGCGGGCGCGGCGGAGGGCGCCGTGGCGCTGAGGCGGCGCCGGCGACCGAAGCGACGGGCGGCGCGCATGGCTCGCAAGGGTTCGATCCGGCCCGGCGGCCGCGCCAGTGTGTGGCGGCGGAGAGGCCACGTGGCGGGCGCTGGATGGCCGGAGCGGCGGCGGATCTGTCCGGCGCCGGGCGGACGTGTCCGGCGCGCGAAGCAGTTTTTAGGGTTTCGGAAGAGGATGATCCGAATTTTCGGGGTTTGCTTAAATAGGCATAGAGGAGCTAGGAGAGTCCAAATGAGGTGTAGTTTTCCACACGATCGTGATCGAACGACGGAGAGCATGGAGGTGACTTAGATGGGTTATTGGGCTGTTTGGAGGGTGTTGGGCTGCAACTTAAAAGAGGCCTTTGCGAAGGTGCGGTTAACTGTTGAGTACCAAACGAGCTCCAAATGACCAAACTTGACCGGTGGTCTCCGGGTGTTATACCAAGGCCACTAGACAAACCTCGGTGCATTTCGAGAAGGTTTAATACCCGCACACGGAAAAACGTAAAAGGGACCGCCGGGGGAGATAGGAGTGTCGGATAGCAAAACGGACAACGGGAAAAATGCTCGGAATCATGAGACGAACACGTATGCAAATGCGATGCACATGATGACATAATATAAAATGCAAGACACGAGCAAAAAGCAAAAAGGAGAAAACCCAACCACGGAGGGAATATCATATATCAATGCCGAAAATGGCAAGAGTCGGAGTTACAAATATGGAAAGTTACTTCCGGGGTGTTACAACACTCCACCACTACAATAGGATCTCGTCCCGAGATCTAGGACTGAAAGAACTCCGGATACTCAGAACGGAGGTGATCCTCGCGCCCGTGTAGCTTCTCGGTCGAATGGTGTGACCACTTCACTTTCAGGAATTTGATTGACTTGTTGCGAGTCTTGCGCTCGGTTTCTTCAAGAATAGCAACGGGGTGCTCATGATAAGAGAGATCTTCTTGAAGGTCAATCTCTTCGAAGTTGATAGTGCGTTCAGGAGTCTTGAAGCACTTGCGAAGCTGTGACACGTGAAACACATCGTGCGCGTTTGCAAAGTTGGATGGAAGCTCAAGTTGATAGGCGAGATCGCCTCTTTTCCCAATGATCTTGAAAGGACCCACGATCTAGGGGCAAGCTTCCCTTTGATACCGGCGGCGAGTGCCTTTCATTGAGAGACACGGAGGTAGACATGGTCTCCGATTTCAAAAGTCACATCACGGTGCTTATCATCATAATAGCTCTTCCGCGCGATTATGCGGCTTTGAGATTCTCACGAATGACCTTGCACATTTCTTCTGCTACGTGATCAAGTCATTGCCAAGAAGTTGGCGTTCACTGTCTCGCACCAATTGAGAGGAGTACGGCACTTTCGCCATAGAGAATTTCAAATGGGGCCTTGCCCAACTCGCTTGGAAGCTGTTGTTGTAAGAGAACTTCGGCATAAGGAGACAATCTTCCCACTTCATACCGAAGGAAATGACACAAGCCCCGAGCATATCTTCAAGAATTTGATTTACTCGCTCAACTTGGCCACTTGTTTGAGGATGGAAAGCTGTCTGAAACGAACGTTGGTGCCCATGGCCTTCGAAAAGACTCCCAAAACTTGGAGGTAAAGATGCTGCCACGGTCAGAAGAGATCACTTGTGGAATGCCGTGCAAGGAGACAATCTCGAGGTGTATAGCTCGCCAACCGAGCTGCAGTGATGGATTCTTTGATAGGAAGAAAATGAGCCACTTTAGTAAGCTTGTCAATGACAACAAAGATAGCATCATTTCCACGCTTGGACTTTGGAAAGCCAGTCCACGAAGTCCATTTCAATATGATCAAACTTCCATTCAGGAATAGCAAGAGGTTGGAGGAGACCAGCTGGTCTTTGGTGTTACCTTTCACTCTTCTGCAGACATCACACTCATTCACGAATTGAGCAATCTCTCGCTTCATTCGAGTCCACCAATATGACTGCTTGAGGTCATGGTACATCTTCGTACTTCCAGGATGAATGGATAGAAGCGAATTGTGAGCCTCGTTCATAATGACTTTTCTCAGATCACCCTTAGGTACCACAATCCGGTCCTCAAAGAACAGAGTGTCTCTGTCATCAACATGGAAGCACTTGTACTTGGAAATGCCCTTGTCGATACCACGTTTCACTTTCTTCACCATGGTATCCAGAAGTTGAGCCTCACGAATATGATCTTCCAAAGTAGGAGAGACTATAAGGTTGGCAAGAAAGCCTTGAGGAACAACTTGAAGATTCAGCTTGCGGAAAGATTCACAGAGATCCGGCTGAAAGGGCTTGAGGATTAGACTGTTGCAGTAAGCTTTCCTGCTCAAAGCGTCTGCAATGACATTGGCTTTGCCCGGAGTATACTCAATACTTGGGTTGTACTCTTGAATCATTTCGACCCATCGAGTCTGCCTGAGGTTGAGGTTAGGCTGAGTGAAGATGTACTTGAGACTCTTGTGATCCGTGAAAATGTCCACTTTCCTTCCCAACAAGAGATGTCTCCACGTAATCAATGCATGCACAACTGCCGCCAACTCAAGATCGTGAGTGGGGTAGTTCTTCTCGTTGGGCTTCAACTGGCGAGAGGTATAAGCCACAACTCTCTTCTCTTGCATTAACACAGCACCGAGACCTTGAAGAGAAGCATCACAGAACACTTCATATGGCTTGGATTCATCAGGAGGAGTCAGAACAGGAGCTGTGACGAGTTTCTCTTTGAGGGTATTGAAAGCAACGTCACACTCGGGAGACCAGACATACTTCACCTGCTTCTGGAGAAGGTTGGAAAGAGGCTTCGCAATCTTGGAGAAGTTCTCAACGAATCTTCGGCAATAGCTTGCAAGACCAAGAAAGCTGCGGAGCTGCTTGACATTCTGAGGAGGTTCCCAATTCACAATTGCGGACACCTTCTCGGGATCAACAGCGATGCCCTTGGCAGAGATGATATGACCAAGATAAAGCACTTCATCAAGCCAGAATTCACATTTGGAGAACTTAGCATAGAATTGGTACTCTCTGAGCTTGTCTAGCACCAATCGCAAATGTTTGGCATGATCCTTCTTATTCTTGGAGAAGACCAAAATATCATCAAGATAGACCAAGACGAATTCATTGGTGTAGGGATTGAATATGAAGTTCATCATCCGAGAGAATGTTGGAGGAGCATTGACGAGACCGAAAGACATGACAGTATATTCATAAGAACCAAAGCTTGTTCTGAATGCTGTCTTGGGAATATCTTGTTCACGAATGCGAATCTGATGATACCCCATCGAAGGTCAAGCTTGGAGAACACTGTAGCACCTTTGAGTTGCTCGAAAAGCTCATTGATGTTGGGAAGTGGATACTTGTTCTTGATTGTCTTCTTATTCAATGGACGGTAATCGACGCAAAGTCGGTCCGTGCCATCCTTCTTCGGACAAAAGAACACCACAACCCCAAGGAGATGAACTCGGTCCGATCAAACCCAGACGCTCTTGTTCATCGAGCTGCTTCTTCAATTCCTTCAGCTCATCGGTCCAAGCTTGTATGGGCGCTTACAAGCGGGTTCAATGCGGGCTCAAGATCGATAACGAACTCAAGCGGCCGATGAGGAGGCATACCCGAAGCTCTTCCGAAAGACATCTTGGTACTCACAAACGATCGGAATCGAGAGATGGCATTCAATTCGCCCTTCTCATTGAGAGAAAACAACCAATGGTTTCATCACGAGAGGCATAAATGATCACATCATTAGAAGAATGAGTCAATTGAATTTCCACGGCAGCACAATCAAGCTGAGCTTTGTCTTGATAAAGCCATCCATTCCGAGAATAAGATCAATATCCGAGTCACCGAGAACAATTGGTTTAGCCAGAAATCTATAATCCCCATCTTGATGGAAACATCCGAACCACCAAACTGGAGCTCAACCGTTTACCCGAGAAATGACATCCATGGGTTTACCCAAATGAGAAGAAGTGAATTCATGCTTGGTAAAAACGGTCTTGACATGAAACAATGCGAAGCACCAAAGATCAAATAAGACTTTTGCAGAATATCATTAATCGAGAGATTACCCATGATCACATCGGAAGAATCCTCCGCTTGAGCTGCATTCATCATATTGACCTTGGCATACTTGGGATTGTGCTTGACCACCGCATTGCTTGAAGATTTCACAGGAGGAGGAGGCGGAAGGCGCCTCTGGTTGAAGCACTTGTTCGCATAGTGACCCTTCTGCTGACACTTGTTGCAAGTGACCTCAGAAAGCGGACGGTGGTAAGGAGCACTTGACCTTGGAGCTTGAGAATTAGACTTGTTCGATAGCTTGGGTTGGGTGGGTGGGAAGATCCACGGCCACCTGAGTTCTTCTGCTGGTAAGGCCGACGAACGGAGGAGGGGGCGATAAAACTTCTGCTGCTTGGCTGCCACTTGAGAGGACGAGGAGGACTGAACTGCATCCTGATTCTCTTCTTAGAAGCCTCGCATTTGAGTTGTGCCGCTTCTTGCTTGAGTGCCATGTTGTAGAAATCATCATACTTATCTGCTCAAACAGCACAAGAGGTAATTGCAGATCCTCTCTCGCACCGCCCCGAACGATAGATCATACTCCTTTCATCGGTACATCTTGCTTAGCAAAACGAAGCGAGCTTCGAACTGGATATTGTATTGATAGATGACAAGGTGCCTTGCTTGAGATTGCGGAACTCCTCACGCTTGCTCTCAACAACACTCTTCGGAATGTGATGAGCTCGGAAATCACGGCGGAACTCATCCCAGGTAATGACACGACCTCCTCTGGAATCTTTGTATTGCTGGAACCACTCAGCTGCTTGGTCCTTGAGTTGAAACGATGCAAACTTGACAAAGTCCTCAGGTCTGACATTGCTACAGTCAAAGTGCTTGCAGATGTCCACTAACCAATCGTCAGCGTCTGTTGCCTCAACACAGAAACTGAAAGACTTCGGCTGATTAGCGAGGAACTGACTGAGAGTAGCAAAGTGTGGCTGATTGTTGCCTTGACCTTGATTGCCTTGATTGCCTTGCCCTCGAGTGCGTTCTTGCAAGAGCTGCAAAATCATCGAGCATTGGCATTGGTGGCTGCCATGATAGCTTGCCGGGCTTACGGAGGCGGAGGTGGAGGTGGAGGTGGAGGATTCGATGATCCCCATCATTGCGATCCGGATTCGAGACGCTTGGCGGAGCCATCTGAAGAGGGTGACATCCGTTAGTCCTTTGATAGACAAATTGATAAGTAGAATCAACGGATAGAAATTGCAACATATAGTCTTCACAATAAACATTCAACAAGAATGAGCGAATGAATTCAAAGTTAATCATCACACGTCCATTAAAGTGAGAAGCCACTTAGATAAAGATATGGAAACAACATCTGCCTTAGAAACAATTCAATATCATTAACGAAAACAAAAGGTTGGCTGCTAAAATGAGCGGAACAAACACATGATAGAGATTTCGCTCAAAGTGTTAGTGGTGGGGCCCACACGGACCTGACGATAGCGGACGTCACGAATGACTAACAAGACGTCCCGAATCAGCATAGCCAAGGATTCTTTAAGACGTCTCGCGACCATCAGAATCGACCGTGAATGGGCGGACCACTAGACGTTGAACCCCAATCTCAAATCATACATCCGCCGGAAAGAATATCACGTAAGCTACTAGAATTCCCACCTATAAACTCCCAAACTTTCTGGTTATGCAATCTGGTGTTGGGGATCTGGGGACACAAAATATATCACCCAAACTAACAATACCTAGATCCAATTGTATCCATCCGTCAACACATAACCAAGAAATCCTCGAAATCGTGTACCTCGACCTTGAAAAACATCCGTTATGCAAGTCATGGCAATACTCCCTTTTCGCCACAAGATCTTTGGGCTATCGGGTTATCTCACCAACAACTGCACAAAAGAGATTTCGATGTCGGCAAAACTCGTATTCCAGAATCTGCAACGATAAAATTGTGACGACAACACCTCGGAGCTCAACTCCCGGGACACCGCCACAACCCCTAAATGTCGAGGCACCAAGAACAATGTTCTCGTCACAAAACCATCGGAACGATTCCAAGATACCCACGTGATCCTAAAAAAATTTTAGTGAAATTCGAGAAGAGAAGAGTCAAAACTCTCGTCAGAGACCTCACCGAAAGGTCGAAGGACTGGAAGCAAAAGAATTCCTATCTCTCCGATATATATAATCCTAAGACTCAAAACATTTTCCATTCTAGACTCAACAACGCCGACAAACAATCAAGTAGGGGCTCCTAAGTCGGGAAGGCTCGATTACCAACTTATACGCCCGATGCGGCTATATCTCCCACGTGTCGAGGCACGACTTAGAGGCATAACCGCATTGAAAGCAATGTCGCAAGTGAGGTAATCTTCACACAACCCATGTAATAATTAAGGGACAGATACATAGTTGGCTTACAATCGCCACTTCACACAGTACATAATTTAACATACATCATTCAAAGTGCACTCAAGGTCCGACTACGGAACCAAAATAAGAAGATACCCCAAATGCTAACACAGATCCCCGAATCGTCCCAACTGGGCCCCACTACTGATCATCTGGAAACGACACATAGTAACGACCACGTTCCTCGTCGAACTCCCACTTGAGCTCGGTGGAATCACCTGCACTGGCCTCATCGGAACCTGCAACTGTTTGGAAGTATCTGTAAGTCACGGGGACTCAGCAATCTCACACCCGCGAGATCAAGACTATTTAAGCTTTAGGGAGGACATAGTATTAAGGTGGAGCTGCAGCAAGCGACTAGCATATATGGTGGCTACTTCGCAAAAGAGAGCGAGAAGAGAAGCAAAGCACGGTCGTGAAACTAGTAGTGATCAAGAAGTGATCCTGAACTACTTACGTCAGACATAACTCCAACACCGTGTTCACTTCCCGGACTCCGCCGAGAAGAGACCATCACGGTTACACACGCGGTTGATGTGTATTTTATTGAGGTCCACTTTAGGTTTTCTACAACCGGACATTAACAAATTCCCATCTGCCTCATAACCGCGGGCACGGCTTTCGAAAGATATAACCCTGCAGGGGTGTCCCAACTTAGCCCATTATAAGCTCTCACGGTCAACGAAGGATTATTCCTTCTACCGGGAAGACCCGATCAATCTCGGAATCCCGGACTACAAGACATTTCGACAGCAATAAAACAAGACCAGCAAAGCCGCCCGATTGTGCCGACAAATCCCGATAGGAGCTGCACATATCTCGTTCTCAGGGCACATCCGGATAAGTCAAGCTACGAGTAAAACCAACCTCGAGTTGCCCCAAGGTGGCCCCAAGAGTCTGCTCGGTTCGGGCCAGCACTCGAAGGAGCACCGGTCGGGGGTTAAAATAAAGATGACCCTCGGGCTCGCGAAAACCCGGGGGAAAAGGCTTAGGTGGCAAATGGTAAAACCAATGTTGGGCTTGCTGGACGAGTCTTATTCAAAGCGAACTGTCAAGGGGGTCCCATAAATCACCCAACCGTGTAAGGAACGCAAAATCAAGGAACATAACACGGTATGACGGAAACTAGGGTGGCAAGAGGGAACAAAACACTGGCATAAGGCCGAGCCTTCCACCCTTTACCAAGTATATAGATGTGTTAAACATAGCAGATATATTTATATATTGTGATATCCCCAACAATTAAACATGTTCCAAAGAGGAACAACATCTCCATGTTCCAACAAGGAACAAATTTCAGCTTCACCTGCAACTAGCAACGCTATAAGAGGGCTGAGCAAGCGGTAACATAGCCAATCAACGGTTTGCTAGGAAAGGATGGTTAGAGGCTGACATGGCAATATGGGTGGCATGATATAGCAAGTGGTAGGCATCGCAGCATAGGCATAGCAAAAGAGCGAGCAACTAGCATAGCAAAGATAGAAGTGATTTCGAGGGTATAATCATCTTGCCTGCAATGTTCTCAGAGTTGTCGAAAGCTTGATCCTCGAAAACGTTCTCAACAGGCTCCTCGTTCACGTACTCGCCTCCGACTCTACCCAAAGCAACAACACAAACAAAGGAACCACAATAAATCACGGTGCAATGCACAATCCTCATGATGCAAAACATGACATGATATGCGAGATGCGATATGCAATGCTTATGTGCGCTCGGAAGGTAAATGATGAACCAGGCATCAACTTGGCAAACCAAGCATGCCACTGAAAGATGAGATGATTTCGGTTGAAATCGATATAAAGATCACCGAATCGGATGCACGGTTTGGAAATGGCAAGCAAAACAAGATTGGCGCAAATCTGCCATTAACAGCATGATGCCACTTTGCAAGCAACAAATAATTAAGCTACTGCACCCAAACGTATCAACAAAGCACATGGCAGTGATCTACACATGATGCTCGACAAAAGATGAGCACTGAGCTACGGCTAGTTCACATCATAACAGGTTCAAACAAGCATGGCAAAAGTGCTCAAAGTAACAGGCTGGACATGGCAAAAACAGTAACAGGTTGCAATGTTCAGAGCATCAAAACTACATGCTACAGGAACTTAAAATAGCAAGACATGGCATGGCATGAATCTACTCAAAGCATATTTCAAAAGTCCCTTACTGACCATAAGCCAAAAGGACTAGAAAATATAGTAACACTCATGGCAATATTGAAAGTCTTGTTAACAGATTCAGCAACTTGACATGTCAAAACTGATAACGAGATGGCATGCTAACAAGCTCAATGCACTCACTACAGAGCCTCAAATGATAAACTAAGCATACATACATCAAGAAGACATGACATAGAAGACAACCATGGCAAGAACACTAACATAGCCTATACGGGTCAACCACAACATCCTAGGCAAAATTGAATAACACGTATACAATCTGCCAGGAATCATTTGGTAGCAAAAGTAGAGCTCGATTGACTCAAGCTATGGCATCCCATAATTGCAAACAAAGGCATGGATGGATAGAGCAAGTCATGCTTTACAAAACACCCTTACTGAAGTATCTCAAAATATGCATAGATCTCTCGGTATCATCAAGCAAACATGGCATCAAAATCAGCTAAAACAGGGCTGAAATCAGCAACATTGGGACACCTACTTTGCATGCTTGTGCTAGTCACCACATAGATCACAAAAATACATGGCATATACCACTGGAAAGATGACATGGCATTTTACAAAACTCATGTAGGACTCAAATTCATAGGATGCACATATTAATCACAGGAAAAATAACAAAAGTGCAACTCCTGATAAAAATCAGAAACTATCAGCACCTTGCACTCTTCCAACAGCATTTCGGGCAACAAGATGAGCTCAAATGAAAATGATGCAATGGAATGAAATGATCTACTCTTCGAGACGAACATTTTGACATATTATACGCGAAAAATGGATCTACGGATGCGAAGATATAGCATGATGAATATTGCCCAAAATTACCAAGATTTAGGACTTAGGGGAAAAGAGAGGAGAAGAGGTCAACGCCGCTGGGTCCGAGGTGGATCGGGCCGAACGGCGCGGATCGGGCGATGGCGGCGAGGGAGGACGCCGGCGGGTCGGCCGGGCGAGGGACGGCGGTCGGCGGGGCGGCGGTGGCCGGGCGAGGGCGCCGGTGGCGTCGGGCGCGGCGGGCAGTGGAGCTCGCCGGGGGCGCGGAGCGGCGGCGCGGAGCCGCCGGTGGCGGTGGCGGCGGAGCTGGCCGGACTCAGGCGCGGGCGCGGCGGAGGGCGCCGGTGGCGCGAAGCGATCGAGGCGCGGCGATCGAAGCGACGGCGGCGGCGCTGGCTGCACAAGGGCCCGATCCGGCCCGGCAAGGCCGGCAGCGGCGTGGCGGCGGAGAGGCCACATGGCGGGCGCTGGATGGCCGGGAGCGGCGGCGGATCTGTCCGGCCGGGCGGACGGTCCGGCGTGAAGCAGTTTTTAGGGTTTCGGAAGAGGATGATCCGAATTTTCGGGGTTTGCTTAAATAGGCATAGAGGGAGCTAGGAGAGTCCAAATGAGGTGTAGTTTTCGCCACACGATCGTGATCGAACGACGGAGAGCATGGAGGTGACTTAGATGGGTTATTGGGCTGTTTGGAGGGTGTTGGGCTGCAACTTAAAAGAGGCCTTTGCGAAGGTGCGGTTAACCGCTGGAGTACCAAACGAGCTCCAAATGACCAAACTTGACCGGTGGTCTCCGGTGTTATACCAAGGCCACTAGACAAACCTCGGTCCATTTCGAGAAGGTTTAATACCCGCACACGGAAAAACGTAAAAGGACCGCCGGGGGAGATAGGAGTGTCGGATAGCAAAACGGACAACGGGAAAAATGCTCGGAATCATGAGACGAACACGTATGCAAATGCGATGCACATGATGACATAATATAAAATGCAAGACACGAGCAAAAAGCAAAAAGGAGAAAACCCAACCACGGAGGGAATATCATATATCAATGCCGAAAATGGCAAGAGTCGGAGTTACAAATATGGAAAGTTACTTCCGGGGTGTTACACAATCACACACGGTTCGCTCTAGCAAACCGTCACCCCCAAAATTCTTTGCGGGACAGAAAACCCTCACCACCCAATTCAAAAAAGAAAAAAGAAAACCCTCACCATCCCCACGTCACAAAAACCCTCACCCCGCCCACCACCCCCTCGGCCCCTCTGGTACGTTCCCCATTCACACATGCACAAGCTCCTCCGCGTCTATGCCATGGCACCGCCTATTGCGGCGGACCGGCGGTAAACACTTAGCTCGACACCTTCCGCCGCTGCCAAGCTGCCGACAAAGCCCACCTCATTTAGCCACTTTCGCTTGCCGCCGCCTGTCGCCATCGACTTTCTCGACGCTGCTCGCGGTCGACCTAGCTCCGCTCGGTTGGGGAAGCTGTCGTACTGAGGGTTCTTTCTCATGGACGACAAGGTAACTAATTTAGCGAGATATTATCTCATCTCTTATCCTAGTTCATCTGCCTCCTTTAATCACCCGGCGGAAATCGAAGTGAATTCATTTTTATTCGAGCTGATTTGAGGGTTTTCTTTCATTCATAGAATGTACAGTGCGCCGACACTTCAGGACTTTGCGACTGCCGCCAGAGATTCCATCTCTCCGTACCAGATAACTTGAACACGCGCACGGTATGTTCAATCTCACCCTAAATCGGTTGGCATGGCCTACTTTCCTGAACATATTCTAAATATTGCTAAATTTGGATAAAAGGTGCCACATGCACCATATAAGTCAAAGGGGATTTTTCCCTCTTCTTTCTATATTAGGCAAATTAATGATGTATTATTCTTTCTATTACTCTCATTTTTCCATGACATCATGTTTACCCTATCTGTTTAATTATAGATTTTTTGTCCTTCGATTTCAACTTTTGTACAGTTCTTTCAATTTGGGCCCATATTTGCATGTTACCATATTTTCTTTAACATTCCTACCATTTTCTGCAGAACATCCCTCGCTATGCACAATTTTTCCGTTTACATAGATCAAGGCTCCACGGATGTCATACTGCACACAAAGCATGGATTTACAATCGTTGCTACTGTAAGACTTGATGAACGTGGTGACTCCTATTTTGGCAATCGGCTTTAGGAATGAAATTGCAAAGTTTTATGTACCAAAGTGGCACTAAAATTGCAATTTGCATATAAAAGGGCCTGGTCATGAGATATATGCTAACTTCCCCGACAAAATCATCCGTCCAGACTTTGTTCGAAGTAAGTTTTCTTTTCAACTATCAGCATATGTTGACTTACCCAGCAATGTCAAATGAATTGTGTAGTATTTAAGCAACCAATTGTTATTTCCTTTTCTTACTATATTCCTACCTAATAACTTCTAGTTACCAATACACTTTTCTATTGCCCTGTTTTAACTAAATATTCCCTGTACTCCCATTTCTATCAGAAAGCGCCGCTGACAAGGAGACTACGGAGGCGGAGAACGGGGCTGCCCACAAGCAGAGGCGGGGCGAGCTAGAACCGCAAGCGACTCCAGCAGGCCTACACTTAATCAGCAGCCTCCCTGATGATATGTTGAGAGTCATCATCTCCCTCTCCCCAATCAAATATGGGGGCTGGACAACCCTCCTTTCCCGGTGGTGGCGCCCCCTATGGAACTCCAGCCCTCTTGACCACATCGACACCCAGGAGATCTACCATGGCTATCGCAAAAGCTTGGATACATTCTCCAAGATCCTCGGCAGTCACCTTGGCCCAACCAAAGGCCTTAGAATGGGCAAGTTCCATTCCAACGGCAAGGACCGAGCCAGGCTTGACGACTGGTTCCGATCCCCCGCCCTAGATCATCTCGAGGAGCTCACTTTTGATGATGGGCATATGCGATCGCTGCCAACGTCCGCACTCCGCCTCGCACCCACGCTGCGCGTCGCCAAGTTCAGGAACTACCATTTCCCGCCCCTTAATGACGCGCCCGCTCTTATTCTACCATGACTGAAGCACCTCGAGCTCGTCGCCGTCTTCCTCTCAAAGGGTGACATGGAGCGCCTGCTCCGTGTCTTACTGCACTCGAGTACCTTCGTCCTCAGGCGATCAATGGGTTGAGTACCTTCCACATCACCTCTATGACTCTCTGGACTATTTATTTGTGTTGTTGGTGCGGCAGGAAGACATCACAAGATGTGTACCACGGTATGGTCATCCAGGACACACCTGCACTTGAGAGATTACTTGTAGTTGATAAGAAGGTCCAACAATAATCAATGTCATTTCTGTGCCGAAATTGACAGTGGTAGGCTACTCGTCTGACAAATGCTCTGAACTTGTTATTGGATCCACACACGTTCAGGTACAACAGCCGCCTTCTACCTCTCCTACAAATTAACATTATTTCAAATTTTGAAGATGTTTGTTCGTCTGTCATTTAGAAAATGATTCCGACAAGCTTGACCCCAAAACTGCGCACAGTGAACGTCTTGGCACTAGAATCTATCGGGCCCGACCTAGAGCAAGTTTTCAGTTTCCTGAGATGCTTTACGTGCCTAGAGAAGCTATATATCGAGGTGATGTTCCTTTCCTGTTAAATGTTAACCATAAGGGAGTTCAATTTCTGACACCTTTTTCCAAGTTTACAATGATAATGTACTACGATTTCTGAAGGTTCTTTTGGAGGCTTTCAGTACAAACATGCCCCCCCCCCAATATTGGTTGCTTGATCCATATGGTTACAATCAATAAGCATTTCTCCTTTGGATCATCTGTACTAGTTTTCTTAGGGAACTTTTCATCCACTCCAACCTCTTGTGAAGAAGGCTATATTTTTCTAGAATGTAATCAAATGCCCATGTTAATCATGTCAGATCGAAGATGGCATGTTAGTGCATTTTACAAATCCTGCAAACCAAATAGCTAGGCCTGTAGTAATGTTCAAAACTGCATGTACGCACTAACGCATTTTCTTCTTTTGCAGATAAGATTAGGCCCAGTGGTGGATAATGTGATACAATATAGCAATCACGTCGAATGCCTAGATATGCATCTCTCAGAAATCACTTTGAACTCCTACCGAGGGACCTTACCGGAGATTATATTCGCCAGGTTCTTTGTTCTCAGAGCAACGGTGCTGAAGGAAATGAGGTTTGCCCTACATTTATTTCGCAAAAATGAATGGTCTGTTGATAAGCGCTGGCGCCTGCGGCAGAATGGAGTAGGCTCCAAAAATGCTGAATATCATCTTGTCAACCCCATACATGACTTCTCAGTGGCTGACCCCTTTGCAAAAATTGTGAGGTATCGAAGCCAGACTTAGAAGCGGTGATATTAGTTTGAACCTCTCTGATATCCATGTTCAGCGGATCAGCGCGAGTGTTTGCAGCTGATGAGCTGAATTTCATTTCTAATATCAGCTTGAACCTTGTAATCTTCCAATTTGAGCCATATAACTCTGGAATTTGAACCTTGTAACATTTCGAGCTTTTGTGGTACAATCGTTGAAATGGCATCGTATGAGACTCGTATATTGCTAACACTATTTTGACCTTGATATGAAATGGTATTAGATTTTATTAACCATTCTTGAATCATTTTACCTTGTCGATCTCACAACACATGATCTGTATAGCTAACTCGACTGCGATCTTCGACATTATTGCACATAGTTGGTTTCTTCCACCGTGTGCACTGTAGAGCGCAGAATTAATTATCGCACTCGAGTGTCCATCATCACCCTTTTATGTAACTTTGACCTCATCATCCAAGGGTAAACTTATGAACGAAGTCATTCCACACACTTCGTTTTTACAAAGCTTTTTGCCAATAAACGCCCACGATTTGTCCCTCTTCTAGCTGACGCATGGCCAAACTAGCTGGGCGGGAAGCTTGCGCGGTAAACAGCGCGGTAGCATGGGAACAGGCTCACCGACGATACGTTTGGCGCCTCTTTGAGCCCACGCGTGCGGTGTGGTGTTGTCAAGTGTGCACTGGAATCCTCCGCTATGAACGCCGTGACAAGACGTGATGATTATAGGCCGATCGGCCCCCATTTATTACATCGGCCATTTAACCTACCCTTGTGTCTCTTCAACCTTTCGATCGCGCCCCACCATTGCAAGAAGCACACCCACCACGAGAAATTCTTAGAGGGTATCCTGAGCGGCTGCCAACGACGAGCAGCAGTTCACCATGCGTGCCATGGTGGACATCCACAGAAGGTTCATGGACCTCTCGGTGGTGTACACCAACGAACCGGTCTGGGTGGAGCACTCCATCCACATCATGGAGCTGTTGCTTGCCGTGGAGAAGTACAAGGTGGTCGGGTTCGACATCAAGTACACTCACGCTCGGGTCGGGTCTCGTCCCAAGGTCGTCGTCGCCCAGACGTGTGTGCGCCACTACTTCCTCGTCTACCACTACTGCCTGGCCACAGGGCCTTGCAAGCATTTCGCCAGGTTTGTCAACAACCTCCACTACATGTTCGCTACGGTGGACATCACCAACGCTGTAAAGGCGCTCGAGAATTCGGGCATCGCCTGCGAGAATCTTGTCGACATCCAGGGCCAATACAAGATCTGGGGCAGCAAGGAGCATGAGAAGGACTCACTGGTTCACCTCGCCGAGGCCATCATCGACCCCTACTACAGAGACATGAACGATTTGTGCAACAAGGAAAAGCGTGTCTGGCACTCGGCCTGGATGGAGAAACTCGACAAAGCTCACGTCGTGTACGCGGCCAAGGAGGCGTACACAAGGTACGACATGTACAGGCGGATCGTTGACATGAGGAAGTGCCTCCTTCCCCAAAACGGCCAGGGATCCAGCCGGAAGCATTGCAATGGCAAGCGTCATCGCAACAATAAGTAGATGATTAGATCCTCGTTTCTCCTACTTTAGTATGCATGTAATTGCTTTCTTTGGTGTGTGGAAATGTTATGTGTGTAGTCACTTGTGTAATTGTATGCTTAATTTGGTTATGCAATGCCGTGTTTTAAGTATATACTTTGATGCTCTGTAGACAGAGCTTAGATGTTGTGCGGACAAACAAGATCACATCGCACACAGACTAAACAATGGAACCCGCCGGTGATGTTTTCATCAATCACTCACAATTGTATACCAGCAATCGTTTGCTCACAACACACATGGCTTGTTAGCAGTAATCGTCTGTGTTGTTATCGGTCTTCGCACACGTTTTCGATTACAGACATGTTTGCCTCGTATCACACACATCTTGTTCATTTGAACCGTTTCTGTTCTCATGTCTCAATGTAAACAGTTCATCTGAGTGAACCGCATGCCGTATGTCGCACACACCTTTGATCTGGCTGACCGTTTCTTTTGTGTTGCCTAATCACAAATAGTTCATCCGAGTGAACCGTATGTTGTACATCGCACACACCTTCATCTGGCTGCCCATTTCTTTTATTCCTCCTCATCGCAAATGGTTAATTGAGCTGAACCGTATGCCCTGCATCGCACACGCAACTAAAATCTGAACCGTGTTTGATGCATACTCCATCGCAAACATTTTTCATCTTTTTTGACGGTTATTTTACACCGCCGTTTGCGATTAAGGCATCGCACACAGTTTCGTCGAAGGGTCTCTGATAGTAGTGTCGCGTTAGTAGCATCCTGCAGTAGTGATAACTGATATACAAATTTCCCACGTTTTCCTATTTTTTAGAATTTTTAGAGTTATATAAGTATGTTCATTGTTCATATTTCTACATACTGTTTTTTTACAGATTTTGTTTTTGTTGCATTGTGTGCTTATTTTGACGAATCTGTGGATTGTATCGGGGGTATAAGCCATGGTAAAGTTAGAATTCTGTAGGTTTAATGCAATAACAAAATATGAATGGTTTTGCAACAGTACTTAAAGTGGTGATTTGCTTTATTATACTAACGGATCTCACGAAGGTTTTTGCTAGTTTTGTGTGATTGAAGTTTTCATGTTTTGGGTGAGATCACGATGGATGAAGGAATAAGGAGTGGCAAGAGCCTAAGCTTGGGGATGCCCGAGGAACCCCAAGGCAATATTCAAGGACTCCCAAGCAACTAAGCTTGTGGATGCCCCGGAAGGCATCCCCTCTTTCTTCTAACGACCATCGGTAATTTTGCTTGGAGCTATATTTTTATTCATCACATATCATGAGTTTTCCTTGGCCCATCTTGTATTATATGATTCTTTGCTTTTTTTCTTTTTAGTTGATCACAATCATCGTTGTTGTACACACATATTTGAGAGAACCATAAGTTTATTATGATTTGTTAGAATTGCTCAGTGTGCTTCACTTAATTTTTTTAAGCTAGGCAATTGCTCTAGTGCTTCACTTAAATCTTTTTTAGCACGGTGGTGATTTTATTTTGAAGAAATATTCTCCCATGCTTCACTTATATTATTTTGAGACTTAGTATATTTTAAAGAAATGCAATCTCATGCTTCACCTATATTATTTTGAGAGTTGATATGATAAATTTTGAAGAAATATATGTGCTCTCGTGCTTCACTTAAATCTTTTTGAGAGTTGATAATAGTAATGGAAATTTGCACGAGATATGAATTTGGTCCCAAAGTGATGAGAATTCAAGAGGGATATAATAAAAACTTTCATGAAGATCATTGGATATCATAAACTTTACTCCTTGCAATAGTTTTGCGATATGAAGATTGCCTTTGTAAGAATATTGGCGTTAAGGTTTTTGATTCCCTATGCGACCACGAAAGTCAATAGTTATGCCACGAAGTTATATCCTACTTGTGGTGCATTATTCAGTGTTAGTTATGTTTAATGCGTGTTTATGACCGTTTTTATTTTTTGGTTGGTCGCTTCTCAATCTATCTGCTAGCCTTCCTTTGTACTAAGAGGGAACGTTGCTTGTGCGTCAGACTCCTAAAACCAAAGTTGTGCAAAATGAGTACACCATACCTACCTATATACGGTATTTCAATGCGTTCCAAGTAAATTTGTATGTGCCAACTCTACTTTTCAAAATGAATCTCTGTTTTGGGTACCCGTACTGCTCATGAAGTGGTAGGGGGTGGCCAATATTTTCCATGCTAGGTATTTTATTCTCACGATGAGTCTTTATTCACTTGTTATTGCTGGAGATTGTCGCAGGCAATAGGGATGCCCAATCCTGAAATGAATTTTTATATGTTGTTAATAATAAATTCCTTGGAAAGTGTTGGTATGGAAGACACCCGTGGATACGGCTAGCCATGGATTGTGTAAGAATGGTGGAAAGGAAATAAATTTTACTTTCTGTTTGGGAACTGCCTATGATTTATCTAGCATGGAAGATATTGGGAATTATCGGTAGTTTCCGTTGCTAGGAAAAGCATGCCTGTCAAAATAATTTTAACTCTCAATTTAAGCTATGAGCTCTGGCACCTCTACAATCTCTACTCCCCTTTGCGAAGGGCCTATCTGTTTACTTTTATGCAATTTTTATTTTTATTTTGAGTCTCAATCTTCTCTTATAAAGCACCAACTAGGGAACACCATTATCATATACTTGTGCATTAGATGTAGCTAATATTTGGATCAATGATTTAGCATAATGGGCTCGGGATAGCTTTCTTTAGCATTGATATTTTGAAAGACATGGTTACTTATTGATATGCTTGAGTATTGATGTTTTCATGTCAAATTATAGACAATTGCTTTGAATCATTCAAGTCCAACTATCCATGCTACAAAGAAAATAGTATATGATGAATATGTTAGATAGCATTCCACACCAATTTTTTTGTTTATATCATTTACCTACTCGAGGATGACCAGGAATTAAGCTTGGGGATGCTTGATACGTCTCGAATGTATCTAGAATTTTTTTATTGTTCCATGCTATTATAGTATCAATCTGGTCAATCTGGGATGTTTTATATACATTTACAAGCAACTTTATATCATTTTTTGGGACTAACCTACTGATACGTCTCCAACGTATCTATAATTTTTTATTGTTTAATGCTATTATACTATCTATTTTCGATGTTCTATATGCATTAATATGCTATTTTATATTGTTTTGGGGACTACCTTATTAACTAGTGCCCAGTGCGAGTTTCTGTTTTTTCCTTCTTTTTGACTTTTACACAAAACGAATATCAAACAGAGTCCAAATAGAATAAAACTCTACGGTGATTTTTCTTGGACCAAAAGAAACCTAAGAGACTTGGAGAGGAGGCCAAAAGACCTAAGAGGCGGCCACAAGCCATAGGGTCATGCCCTAGGGCTTGTGGGCACCTCGTAGCCCTTCCAACCCTAATTCCAGCACTATAGATCCTCAAATATTCCTCCTACACCAGAGGGCACACCAAAAATACTTTTCCGCCACCGAAAGCTTCTGTTCTCATGAGATCTCATCTTGGGGCCTTTTCTGGTACTCCGCTGGAGGGGGATTCCATCATGGAGGGCCTCTACGCCAACCTTGATGCCCTTCCGATGAAGCGTGACTAGTTTACCACGGACCTAAGGGTCCATAGCTAGAAGCTGGATGGCTTCTTCTCTCCATTTGATCTTCAATACAATGTTCTCCTTAATGTTCATGGAGATTTATTCGATGTAATCTTGTTTTGTGGTGCATTCGTTGAGATCCGATGAATTGTGGATTTATGATCAGATTATCTATGAATATTATTTATTTATGATCAGATTATCTATGAATATTATTTGAGTCTTCTCTTAACTCTTTTATGCATGATTGAGATAGCTTAGTAATTCTCTTCGATCTATCGATTTGTTTGGCAAACTGGATTGGGTTTCTTGCAATGGGAGAAGTGCTTTGTGATGGGTTCAATCTTGAGGTGTCCTCTCCCAGTGATAGAAGTGGCAGCCAGGCACGTATTGTATTATTGCCAATAAGGATACAAAGTTGGAGTTTATATCATATTGCTTGAGTTTATCCCTCTAAATCATGTCATCTTGCTTAAATCGTTACTCTGTTCTTATGAACTTAATACTCTAGATGCAGGCAGGAGTCGGTCGATGGGAGGAGTAATAGTAGTAGATGCAGAATCATTTCGGTCTACTTGTCACGGATGTGATGCCTATATTCGTGATCATTGCCTTAGATATCGTCATAACTTTGCGCTTTTCTATCAATTTCTCAATAGTAATTTGTTTACCCACCGTATGCTTTATTCAAGAGATAAGCCTCTAGTGAAACCTATGGCCCCCGGGTCTATTTTCCATCATATTATTTTCAGATCTATAAAACCCAAAACCCAAAAATACCTTGCTGCAATTTATTTGTGTTCACTTTATTTTGCCTTTTATTTATATTTTATACATGTCTCTATTAGATCTCACTCTGGTTCGTGACTGTGAAGGGATTGAGAACCCCATTTTCGCGTTGTGCGCAAGTGTTTGTTAGTTTGTGCAAGTGCATATATTGGAGACTTGCTTGTGCCTCCTACTGGATTGATACCTTGGTTCTTAACTAAGGGAAATACTTATCTCTACTTTGCTGCTTCACCCTTTCCTCTTCGAGGGAAAAATCAACGCAAGCTCAAGAAGTAGCTGGAAGAGTTTCTGGCGCCGTTGTCGGGGAGGTTCTACATCAAGCCTACCAAGTACCTATCATAAACTCTCATCTCTTGCACTTACATTATTTGCCATTTGCCTCTCGTTTTCCTCTCCCCCACTTCGCCTGCTTTCCCTTCGTCTTTTCGGTTGCTTTTTGTGTGCTTGTGTGCTAGATTGCTTGCTTGCCCTTATGGCTCAACCCAAGAGCCTTGGTCCTTACAATAGAAAGTGGGAAGAAATTGAAGCATAATAGTTTCTTTTGGAACGAACTTAAAGAACAAAAAAATATGGACGGAATATATCAATAAGTAACTGGGTGATGTTACTAAGGAAATATTTGGTCTTAAATCTCAATTTGCTCATATTGATAATCTAGAGGGACAATTTTCCGATAAGCAAACCACATTAGTAAATAAGATGGCCGCTAAACCAGAGTCCTTAAATAGTAATGATGAAGATCTTAAATTGACTGGTGTGACTCCTATTGAATCTTTGTTTGCTAGTATAAACTTGATAAAGACGAGACTGGAGATGAGTCAACTTTAGCTAGAAGGCGTCCCAATAATTTGGAGGGTGAAGATCTTAATGAAGAAATTGATAAAAGTGGGATTAGCGAGGTCAAAACTTTAAGTAGTGATGAACACACTCTTTTGGATTTCAAGGACTTTAATTATGGTAATTGTTCTTTGATTGGTTGTATTTCCTTGTTGCAATCCATGCTTAATTCACCTCATGCTCACAATCAAAATAAGGCTTTTACAGAACATATTGTTGATGCTATGATGAAATCGTTTGAAGAAAAACTTGACCTGGAAGTTTCAATCCCTAGAAAGATTTATGATGAATGGGAACCTACTATCAAGATTAAAATTAAAGATTATGAGTGTAATGCTTTGTGTGATTTGGGTTCTAGCATTTCCATGATTCCAAAAAATACATCTGATGTGCTAGGTTTCCATAAATTTGATGATTGTTCTTTGAATTTGCATTAGCTGATTCCACTACTAAGAAACCTATGGTAAGGATTAATGAGGTTCTTATTGTTGTAAATAGGAATTATGTGCCCTTAGATTTATTGTGCTTGATATAGATTGCAATCCTACATGCCCTATTATTCTTGGTAGACCTTTCCTTAGAATGATTGGTGCAATTATTGATATGAAAGAAGGAAACATTAGACTTCAATTTCCATTAAGTAAGGGCATGGAAAGCTTTCCAAGAAATTATACTAAGTTACCATATGAATCTATTATGAGGGCTACTTGTGGATTTAATACCAAAGAAGACAATACCTAGATCTATGCAATATGCCTAGCTAGAGCGTTAAACAACAGCGCTTGTTGGGAGGCAACCCAATTTTATTTTGTGTTTTTGTTTTTGCTTCAGTTTTCAATAAATACACATTATTACTTCTGTAGTAATTGTGTTTTAGTGTTTTAATTAGTGTCTGAGCCAAGTAAGACCTTTGGGATGGTCATGGTGATAGTTGATTTGATTTTGCTAAAAAACATAAACTTTTCGCCCAGTGAAAAAATTGATCTGAGCTGCTGGAAGGTGATAAATTCTTGAACGTTTTACACAAGATTCATATACAAATTGCCTATATTTTCCTAACTTTTCAGAATTTTTGGAGTTAAAGAAGTATACGAAGTTTCCAGATTACTACAAACTATTTAGTTTTTGACATATTCTGTTTTCTATGTGTTGCTCGCTTATTTTGATGAATCTATGGGTAGTATCGGGAGGTATGAACCATGGAAAAGTTGGAATACAGTAGATATAATACCAATATAAATTTATAATGAGTTCACAACAGTACCTAAAGTGGTGATTTATTTTATTATACCAACGGAGCTTACGAGTTTTCTGTTATGAACTTTTCAAGTTTTGGGTAAAGTTTTGATGGACCACGGAATGTGGAGTGTAAAGAGGCTAAGCTAGGGGATTCCCAAGGCACCCAAGGAAATATTCAAGGACAACCAAGCATCTAAGCTTGGGGATACTCCGGATGGCATCCCCTCGTTCGTCTTTAATCCATTGATAAATTTACTTGAGGCTATATTTTTATTAACCACATGATATGTGTTTTACTTGGAGCATCTTGTATGATATGAGTCTTTGCTTTTTAGTTTGCCACAACCATCCTTGTTGTACACACCTTTTGAGAGGGACACGCTTTAAACGTGAATTTATTACAATATTCTATGTGCTTCACTTATACGTTTTGAGCCAAGTAGTTGCTCTAGTGCTTCACTTATATCTTTTTAGAGCATGACGGTGGTTTTATTTTGTAGAAATTGATGAACTCTGATGCTTCACTTATATTATTTTGAGAGTCTTAAAACAGCATGGTGATTTGCTTAGGTTATGAATTTGGTCCTAATATGATAGACATTCAAGAGGGATATAATAAAAACTTTCATATAATAGCATTATATATGAGAAGTTCGATTCTTTGCATTTGTTTTGAGGCATAAAGATGGTGATATTAGAGTCATGCAAGTGAGTAATTGTGGATTGGTAGAAATACTTGTGTTAAAGTTTGTGATTCCAGAAGCATGCATGTATGGTGAACCGTTATGTGATGAACACTACAAAAAAAATACACTTCTGTGATGATACGTGTTTGTCACAGTAGGTCGCGTTTTTTGTCATGCATGTACATCCATGACAAATTTATGACAGAATCAAGATTGTCATACCTGTGTTGTCGTAGAAGTGTTCCATGACATTACCAAAATTATCATCACGGAAGTGTCCACTTCCATGACGATAAATCCCGCGTCACAGAAGTGCTTTCGTCAAGGGTGGCCGACATGTGGCATCCACCGTAACGGAATGTCGTTAAGCTATCGGATTGGGTTTTGGATCCGATAACCCGTTAACAGCCCCGACCAATGGGGATTTTCCACGTGTAAAATCATCATTGGCTAGAGGAAACACGTGTCGGCTCATCGTCGGGACAGATGTCATCCACTCACTGGACAGAAGGCGCCTATGATACGTCGACACGTGGCACGGCCCAACAAGTTTAAATGGGTCGGCCCAACTAAAGGCCCACAAGATTTTGCGGACCATAATGGGTCGGCCCAGCTAAAGGCCCATGAGATTTTGCGGACCATAATGGGCTGGCCCAGCTAAAGGCCCCCAAGATTTTGCGGGCCATAATGGGCGGCCAGTAAAGGCCCACAAGATTTTTGTGTGCCATAATGGGCGGCCTGTAAAGGCCCACAAAATTCTTATGGATCATAATGGGCCGTCCACTAAAGACCCATGAGATTTCGCCGACATTAATGGGCGGCCCACCAGAGGCCCACAAGATTTTGAGGACCCTAGTAGGCGGCCCATTAACTCGGCTGCCATGTTTTGGGCCAAATGTCGCCCATATTTGATCCGGTCCATTAATGGCCTGCCACGCTCCGGGCCTAATAGTGGCCCATATGAGATCCGGCCCGTTAAAAGCCTACCACGTTCTGGGCCAAATTAGGCCCAGATCAGGTCCGGCCCTTTAAGAGGTTTTGGGCCTAATTATGGCCCATATCAGATTCGGCCCGTCAACTGGACACTATGCTTTTGGGCCCACTTGCTAAAGGCCCACTTAGTAATTCGGCCTGATATTAGTTTTGGCCTGTTAAGGGCCCGTTTAACATTTCGGCCCTATATTAATTTCAACCTGTTAAAAGCCCGTCATATAGTTGGGCCTTAATACGACCCGGTTTGCATCCGGCCTGCTCGCAGCCGATATCTGATTGGGCCAAACAAGGACCGAGAATTTTTTTTTGGCTTGTTAAAAGCCCGTGATTTGATTCGCACAATCATGGGCCGGGGTTCATTTCGGGCTGCTGCCGGCCCGTGAGCTGTTCGGCACGTTTCAGGCCCAACCTACATCGTGATTGCATGACGGCCCGATTATGTACCGTAATTTTACGGTTTGGCCGGTTTACTACGAAGACAGGATGTATATACAGTAAAATAACTGCAGCATCGTGAATAAGAAAAAACCTAGACTATACAATAAAGAAATTATGGCATATTACATCCACTGGGCATCAAAGTTCGCAACTATGATAATAAAGCACAAGCAGACAGCAGATTACATACACTGGGCATCAAAGATCGCCACCAGTGCAAATAAACACGCCGACAAAATAATATACAAACCGACGGCACTCCAATAGAGTTCAAGAAAGGTTAGCCTGCTCGGGAGCTGCAGTGCAAGCAGCTGAGCAAGATGATGAGACTGCGCTTGTTCAACACTTATATCTTCCTCACTCTAAAAGATAAACAAGCAGACAGATGACAGGTTTTGCACATAAAAGTATCAGTGCTGACAATTCATCACATTTCTTACTGACGAATAAAGTGACACAGTTTAAATTTGCATTAACACAATATGATATTGTTCAGGTCAATACATGGCAGGAAATGACATTGTGAAGGAGTTGGCAGCTTCACGACACCACTATATTACAGATCAAGAACTCATAAGTATCAATGGTTAGTGTGCTGTCAATTTATACCATTTCAGATTGGCAAATAAAGAGACGGTTTAAATAATAGTAGAATGATATGGTATTGTTCATAGTTAAGACATTGCAGAATATGACATTGTGTTTGTAGTGGGTAGGTTCACCACACCACCGGATTACGGATGAAGAATGAAGCATACATGCAAAGGCAAAAGAAGATCACTTGCTCAGATAGTTTAATTTACATGGTATGAAGAAGGAACTTGGTTGTACAACTGAAAACTTAAATTGAGAAAGGACAAACTTTTGTTTATGAACTACATATAATAAACTTTAAACAAGCAATTTGATGCAAGCACCAAAAATAAACAGCTGTTGCAGTCATGCCTAACCAAATATATACAACAAAGTTTGAAGGCTTGAGATGGACAAACTTAGATTATTGGTGAAGACAAGCTCTATAAAGGCCTTGTCCATGCTGATGGGGGGGGGGGAAATTCAAGAAGTTTACCACATAATCTTCTTCAAAAGCATTGCCTTTATTCTACATTTTGTTAAGAGTAAATATAGATGTGATAATATACGAAAAAATGGAGAATATTTAAGATAAGATGAAGAGTGATGCTACATAACCAAGTAGCTATAAATGTAAGTGCAGCGATACAGGCAAAAGTTACAGCCAAGAGCAATGCACAGCTAAACTTCTTCAGTACCAACCTTATGGTAAGAGTAAATATAGATCTGATGTGTAGAAAATGGAGGGCAAAGGAAAATAAGTTGCAGAGTGAAGGTACATGAAAAACTACCTGTCATTATAAGTACACTGATAAAGGACATCATGTACTTACAAGAACAATGCAGAGCTAAAAAAACATTGGCATTGGATATATTCTACACTAATGTAACCACTCATACAGATCAGATAATTCGGAGCGAACAATCGATAGGCAAGCTATCATGCATACTGCTGTCACATAATGAACCAGGTATGTATGCAAGTATAGTGATACAGGACAACATGTACTAACAAGAGAAAAGCAGCGGGAAGCATATTTGCGATATCCAGTCGTTCTTGTCAAACCGGAATTCTTCTTCGAGCAGATTTCCTGCAAAAAAGATCCGTAAGGCACGTGCGGAAAAGTAGAAGTTCAAATTTTCAAGTGATTTCATAGACAGTACCTCATCCTGGGAACGAGACCAGTGCATAACAAGGTTTTTCCATTCAATGTCTTCTAAATTTAGCACAGGAGACTTCACCGAAATTCGCTTATAGACTTGCCATCAAAGTGTGATTTCCTCGGTAACACCGATCATCGCTGCAATGCTTCCTTGAAAAGCACAAGCAAGCTTTGCTCGTCATGACTATCCAGATTGACCCTCGCCTAGTTACAACAATGTAATATAAATCATTGATGTGTTCAATCAGCAGAAAATAGGAAAATAATAACCATGAATAATAGCACTTACACGTAAGTTGGACAGGAAGATGTGAAAATGGTGTTTGTCTTCACAATAATCTTCCCATGATGGGAATATATGCACGTAGTCCCTAACAACATTGAAAGCATTCTCTTTTACACTGGGAATAAATGGAATGGGGTTCCAATCTGCAGGAATTGGCCGTCTCTGCAGTTGGGATAGGTCTTCGACCGGTGGACTTGCTGTAATTTTTGCTGGAGTGGGATTTTTCTGTGGTACAGCCGGTGCTATGGCAAATGAAATCGGTATACCTTTTGCTGGAGTGCAGGTCCTGTGTGGTGGGGCTAGTGGTGTGGCGAGTGAAGTATGGGTACAGTCTGCTGGAGTCGGTCCTACGTTTTGTGTCACTGGTTGTACAGCCAATATAAGTGGGGCGTTGTCTGGTTTCTCCGGCACCACCATGTTTTTCAAGGAATTTGCTGGTGCTCCTTCAGGTTCGGCAATCACCCTCTTCCTTTTTGATGTCTGATGCACAAGAACAGCATTTGAGTGGAAAAACATGGTATGATGACAGATGGAATATGTATTGATAATGGATGGGCATGGCATCTCGAGTTATATGATGAGTAAATTAAGCAGATGCCGGAGCAACAAAGTAGAAGAAATGCAAGATACGCGCGATCAATAAAACCTTGCCAAATTAGAACAGGCACCTTGATGGGTGAACAGGACAAGCCATCTGCCTTTGACTCCTCGAGGTTAGAATAGTCATTAGGATGATATCCTGAACAAGAATCAATAGGCGGGGAGTGTACGAATTTCACGGCTTCCAGAATGGCACTCAATGCCTTGCTGCCAATTTTGTAAGTCATTGCAGTGTTCCACAATATTCTTCGGATGCGTGGATTCTGATATTCGCTGTAATTGCGTATAATATCTGAGAACCATGAAAACAAAAATACCTGTCAGATTATCTTTGTAATGAAGATGATATTCTAATATAGGGGTGCCCCTGTAAACACTTGTGTGCTATCACTTGATTCTGATGAGAGAGCTCATGTGTGCTGTAATATGGTGTGTGCATTTATATAATCTGGCACAAGTACACAGAAAAATAGGCTCCAGAAGTAAGGATAGCTGGCAGATGATAGGTTCATAATATACTGTATAGAGAGTTTATTGCCAAACCATGATAACAAGAGCACACAACAACTAGGCAGATCATAGTGTACATAACAGGGGTACACCATAACCAGGATAATAGGGAAAGTGGAACTGGCTGGAAATTACAGTGTTGTATTGCCACTAGTAATTGAAAGCCTATCGATCACGTATAGGCCAGCTCTATCAGCTATTGACTACAGATGTCCCTACTCCCCTTCCTGACAAGGAACATACCGTGCATCCCATAGAGAACACCGCACGGGCCGCCGGCCGAACCACCGGCCCCACCACCTGTGTTCCTCTGCCACCCCCACCCCCGCCCCCACCCGCGTTGAGTTTTCTTCGTTCGATGAGGCCCCACCACCGCCCCCCACAACCACCGTCCCCACCCGAGCCCCTTCGATCGCACTGGCGAACTCCGGCAAGCTCTGAAAAATCGACTGACCCAATTTTGAAATTTAGTCTACTGTGATTTAACTAGTGTGGAATATAAAAGGGGAAATCCATAAGCATTGGGAGTATGGTTTTGAGTGTGCCATGGCGGATCTGAAGGTGCAAACCGGACAAAGGCAACTTCGCAACCAAGACAAGAAATCAGAGTAAAGCAGTGGCGATCGATTTTCTTGCTGCGATAAATAAGTTGAGCAGATACGAAAGAGTACTGCCTCTGGTGCGGCGCCGTGTATGCATCTGCTGAGAATTTGACGGTGCTGCGGTAGCGATGGCTGTCGGCGGCATGGAAGCAGATCTAGGAGGGTAGACGGTGGCGGCGGGGCGCGGTGGATGAGACGGTCGTAGGAGTGGCGCCGGCAAGGTGGACGACAGCAGGGGTGAAGTGAGAGGACGGGATGCAAGGATCCCGGTCCGCAGCCGTGGATGAGAGAGAACGATCTCTTGTAACGGACGATGGCGTCGGGGTATCAGCTCCGGCATGGTGGAGGAGGACGGCGGTGGATGGGGTGGCGGACGGCGACGGACGGAGGAGGGTGGGGTGGAGAGGGTGTTTTGGCGCCCACGGAGTACGAATGGGGAAAAGGGAGGTAGAGAGGACGGGGGGAACCATGTATTCAGGGCGCGCTTGTCTCAAATGCGAGGAAATTTACAAACTTAGCCCCTGTTTCAAATTTCTACTACATCACGGCAACACTAGTAGGTTGGGGATAGGACGGTAGTCTCGCAAACACCAAATATTTGCCGACGAGAGTTTGTTTTTGGCGCCCACCGTGTATGAATATGAATCGGGGAGGGAGTCGATTTCGGCCAAGGACACACTATGTTTTGGCGCCCACCGTGTATGAATCCGGGTGAGAGGCGCGTTTGGGTGAAATTACAAACCTACCCATATCGAAACCTATAGAAATCCAGCAGATAGGCTTTGCGTGGCAGTGATAGGCAGTAGTGATTTCCATCTCGTAGATTTTGGTTTCGGGCGGTTACTGCGACTTTCCCCGCTTCGTTCAAATTTTGCAGAGTGCACGTTTACCGTGCCAACTCAATTCGAATCCCATTTCTATTCTATTTTTTTGGGTGGGATCCATTTTCAATTGGAATTACATTCTATATACGTCATTTTTTGTATATACTTTCAAAAGCACAACAAAGAATTATGCTCCTTTATATGTATAATATGATTTACAAATACAACGATCTCCAAATCTTAAGGTTGAATTCGAAAAAATTTAACCAAATTATGTTCTACTAAAATGTATGGATCAGTAATATCTACATATTAAGTAACATAGATGTGCGTGAATTCATATGAGTATGCATGTTTCATAGATCAATTTTGGTTCGAGTATGGATTACATGTATCATCATCTCGAATTCAAATATTTGAATCCCTTTTTTGTTCACTCCTTTCACGCCCATCTCTCTCGCATGCATGCTCCTTCAGGTAGCTATCACTCTCTTTTCTCCAGCTCACCCGCGCGCTTACTTCATGTTGCTCCTATCCTCGCAAACATGGTCTCTCGACGTCTCCCTTGAGAAGTGTCACACTCTCCCTATCATTAAACATTACACGGTTTTCATTGTCTCTCACGTCTCTACTGTTCTCTGGTATCACTCGGTACCTAAGCTTTCTTTTTCACCGCCAAACACACAGTCTCCACTCGTCTTTCACTTTGTATTTCTCTCTATGGGATTCTCTCACACACCCTATATGTCTCTACATATGAATCATACCACTAAAATTACTCTCTCTCTCCTGTAGACACAATATTTGTTGCGGTCTCCTTTTCGTCTCCATCCCAGACTGACATTATTCATTTGTTTACCGATCAGACAACTCCGACTACCGTATCCTCTCTCTCTCTCTCTCACACACAGACACACACACACAACTCCTGCTTCCACTCCCCTTCCCGTCTACCGTCTCTCTCTCTCACACACAAAACTCTCGCTTTCGCACCCCGACTCGTATTTCTCTCACAAACATTTATCGACTGGCTAGCCTCTAGATAGGTTTATACACCCGCACACTCGTGCTTCCACCATCGCATACATGTCTCTCTCCCGCTCCTTGTATCTATGTAGCTTTTTCTTCCCTTCTTGAGACACGCCCTCTCGATCGTGCACACACACACTATTGCCTCATTTTAAGCTAATACCTATCGCACACACACTACTTGTGTCTTTGTCACACATGCACTCCGTCCTCCTCCACTCTCCCTCTCTCTCACACACACATGGGCCTTTTGCAACAACTAGCAAGATGTGCACTGGAGAGGGGTGTGGGTATCTTTTTGCAAAATTGCCATAGTTTCCTTCCTATCCGTCAGATATAGATCGGACGGCCTATATTGCAGGATGGCAGGCACAAAATCATCACCGACAATGCTTATTATAAGAGTAGGGATAAAAAATAGAGTTGGTGATGATGGTGGGCCTGCCATCCTGCAATGTAGGTCGTCTGATTTATATCTGACGGATAGGAAGGAAAATATGGCAATTTACCCGCACTCTTCACCACATTTGCAGATAAGGCCTTCCCTCGTTCATCCTTTTCTCCCACAAGATCTTGATGTTCCGTGCAACGCACGGGCATCTTGCTAGTAAGAGTAGAAATTAGACATATACCACTTCTCGAATCTTGAAACCAACAACATTCCTCCCTTATCTCATCAAAACCGCCAAAGGAATATATTTTGAGTGAAACTTAACATATTTTACGTATTTAAAAGCTAGAATTTTTGTCTATCAAATCGGTGAATATGTATTAATCCAGTGGCGGAGACAGGCCTGGGCAGCTAGGGCTATAGCCCCAGGCCTAGAAACAACTTCCTTTGTAATTTCTTCATGCAAAGCATAGAAAATCATAGAAGTTTATCACTCAACATAGCACAGCCCCAGGCGTAATCTGCATCTAGCTCCGCCAATTAATCTACTTTGATCGTGTGGCAACGCATTGGCACATTACTAGTAGTTATTATAATTTTTTGGACACCAGACAAACGGTGGAGTACATATACGAAGAGAAGAGGCGCACGCACGCAGTTGGCCTCTCGTTGTCTCGCACACATGAGTGTTACGTAAAGACGACGTTAACAAATAAACCCTAAAACCCTAGGTGCACGATTGCTGCATTCGCGGGTACCGGGTACGTGGTGGGGCACCTTTGTAGGAATAGTCAGCTCGCGTGATAATTTGATCCGTAGGATTTGATGGTCGGGACCACAGGTGAACTACTTGGAGGGTGGTGGCTCGCCAGTTGCCACAGATCGAGTAGCCACGTTTAAAATATCATTTTTTAGCGGGGTTAAGAGTTCCAATTTTCAATGGCGCGTTATAAGTAGTAAGTAGTTTTTAGTACGATTGGTATGGAGCGAAAATGGAATTCATAGTACTACGTACCTCCTTGGCGTATGGTTGTATGGTTTGTTTTTTTTGCGATGGAGGTTGTATGGGTTTATGTTGCGAGATGTTGAACCTAGTAGTTCTAGGGCAAATACTATGGTTTAGATTTAGATGCTGGTTTTCAGTAATGAAAATCGGAAGGGGAAACCCTTCTTTGATTAAAAAAACTACTACCTCCATTCTGGTTTACTAGTCCCCATCGTACTTTGGGTCAAAGTTTGTCCACGAATTTTACTTGTAAAATGTGAATGGAAAACGAGATTTTGTTATACCCAAACAAAAAAGGACTGGAGGGAGTGATTTCTCTGACACTGCCGCGACCTCTGATAGCGCAGGCATTGAACCGGCGCACCGGCCAAGAGGGTCGCACTCGCTGCAGGCCCGGCTGAGCACGCCTCCTCGCCGCGTGCAACCAGCTTAAGACTGCCCCGCCTACCTTCATTGAATCCGCGCGTGTGCCGGCAACACGTCCTTCCGCAAGCCGGCAGGCATTTTGGAACACAAAAAATGACTAAAATATAATTAATTTACGCATGGTCTTGACTTGTTGTGCTTGCACTGGTAGCAGGAACTAGTAGAGGATTTTCTTTATTTATAACTCTCCTCACATTTTTTTGGCTTTGAAGTGAATCATGGTTGTGGACATTATGTATGAATGTGCAGATATCTGTGAACATGAGTTTGATGTGGAAGTTGAACTTGGAATGTCGGTCTTGCGCGTGAACTATACCATGTCCAATGCTTCGTCTGTTATTGTTTGGAAAGTAATTGCTGTTATTACCTGACACAAAAAACATTTTGTGCCACATCAAGAGATGCGTGGACGCCACAACAGCATGCCGATGGATAAACATTTGAATCTAGCTATTATGAAGGAAATTTTGTATTGACAACAGTTTTAGATAGCAGGAGACGCCTAGCCTGCTCTGCCTCTGCTAGCTTATTTCTGGCTTCTTCCATCTCTTCTTTGGCTTGGGTGAAGAGAGCATTTGATTGCTCTTTTCGCTTCTTCAGGAACTCAGCTACATTCTCAAGGGCTGTTGCATGCTTTCTTTCAGCCTTTACTAATGCCACGAGGACACGAACAGCTGACGACTCCACCTGGCTTGTGTGTAATCCAGCATCATCTGGGAATTTTCACCTTGTGTCTAATCCAGCATCATTAGGGAATTGGCACCTTGTGTGTAATGTAGCCTCATTTTGGAAACATGATCTTGAGGTTGACCATACTTCCCTCCTCGCAGGAACTGCATCCCGACATGAAGTTACTTCTTTTTTAGATCAATACTCAGAGCAACCTAGATCCATTTAGTAGAAGCCAGATAAAGAGAACTCGGAGAAGTGAATTCAAAAGGAAAAAATAAATAAAAACAGACTACAAGGTGAGAACACCCACTTCCTACATCAAGCTAAAAAAAGCATTAGGACGATTAAGACTCTTCTTATTACACATAGAAGAACGCCACGCTTAAGAGAAACAGAAACTACAACATATACACATCGAAGAACACGAGGCTACACGAAAGTAATTGAAAGGGTGTTACTTACCAAAGCTCGTTTTACAGGTTCGGTGCAGCTCCTCTTTAACTTGCCATGCTCCTTGAAGATGTCCCGAATATCCCGTGTTTGGTCTTCATTGCTCCTCTGCATGTTCGCACTTGTGGTGTTAAAATCTCAACATGGCAAGAAAAATATACTACTAGTAATACTCGCGCATCTTGTGGGCAACATTAAAGCACTCGTCTACCATGTTAGAGCATCTCCAACAAGATAAACTACTCATACAAATGCATCTTGATGCGTGCAACGATGGGCATATTGCTAGCTCTAAAACCTTTCCATCATTTGCCACACTACTGGTTGCGTATGAAAACCTACCCAAGCACAGCGTGATACAGGAGCGACGCACAATTACAAGCTGATATTCTGTTGGACAATGGAGGCTATAACAAATTACTTTTACGGGAACAATAGCACCCAGGAAATTTGAAGGGTAGGTATGAACAAAATTGAACTGCATATGTATCGCTAAGTGATTCAATACACACATTACCAATCGAGGAGGAGAACGATGGTCGCGGCGGCCTCTGTGAGTCATGGTCGGCAATGGGAGTCAGTTCATTGTCCATGACGGTGGTACTTCTGCACTTGGCGTCGGCTTCCGGGAAGCAGATCCGAGACCGTGGAAGACGATGCCGTGGAAGAGGCTCTGTCTACGACGACGACGGTGGACCGGCTCCAGTGCGGCATACGAGGTCGTCGATGAGGGAGATGCGCTGATGTAAAGGGGAGGAGCACGAAGGCTGCTGTGCCGTGGAGAAGTCTATTTTTCGGTGGGGATAGAAATTGGGGAGTATTCAGGTGTACTACTCTGGTTGCCGGGGTGGGGTGGGCTGGTAGGGTGAACCTGAAGTTACGAAAACAGCCACCTACCAAGCGTCACCTGTAGGCCTGTTCCGAAGGCTATGATGGTAACTTCCCACTGCTCGAATCAGGGTCGCGGGAGATTTTCCCGCCGATCTCAAAATTTTGTGACACTGGACTCCCCGTGTGGCGTGTTGAGTGATTCTGCTAAGCAACTAGCGAGTAGTAGTAGTAAACTCTGCATATTAGGTTTGACCGAAGTCAAACTTTCTAAAGTTTGACCAAGTTTATAGAAATATAAAGATTTACCATAACAAATATGTATGATGTGAAAGTACATTCAATAATGAATCTAATGGTATTTATTTGTTATTGTATATGTTAATATTTTTTGTTATAAGCTTTCTGAGAGTTTACAAAACTTGACTTTGACCAATGCTAATACGCGGACTTAAATAAAAATGGAGGGAGTACACATTTGTTTTCTTAGTTTGTACTGAACTAATCATTTGTTGAAATTGTGAAATAAATATATTAGGCTATTGACTTCGAATGTAATGGTCTATACAATTCAATAGTTACAATCATTGTCGAATCCCAAGATGTATACAAGGTCTATAGTAGTTCACAACATGCTCAAACTCACATAATCCCAGTCAAATGTGAATCTAAATGCATTTCATAGTTATTACTTTGTAGGATGCAACAAAAACAACCATAACTCTACATCAGCCATTATAGAAGCAACATTTTGACATATCCCAATGTGTGAATGAAACGTGCAGAAAGAGCTTTTGAAGATGGAGCAGATAGGGCGGGAAAGATTGTATGTATGTGGACGAGAGAGTAGGAGACAAACCTAACGAGACAGAGAGATAGAGATAGAGAGAGAAAGAGAGAGAGGAAGAAGTTAGGTCTATGAGAAAGATGCATACATGTAATATACATGAGATGCGTGTGCATCTGGATTCTGTATACGTGGAAGGAGAAGAGACAACATGTTTGATGAGAGAGCTGGAAAACATGGACGAGAGGGGAATGATCTCGTGGGTTGAGGGATTGCCAATTTTGTGCGGGGGAGAGAGGGATTGGTAATTTTGTGCAAGAGAGAGAGAGAGGGTGGGGGGAGGAGTCAGTCAACCGTCGTCACATCACCCTGCTTCCAAATGACCCCGCATTCTCTAGCGCGGTGTGGCCGTTGTCTTTGATCTGCTCGTTGCCCTCTTTAAAGATTGAGGTGCTGTGCATGTTGGGGTGCAAAGAATCACAAGCGAGAGTGGTCGCCGTATAACCTTGGATGGGGATGAATTGTGTGCTCGGGGGAGTGTGTGTGTGTGTGTGTGTGTGTGTGTGCTGCGTGTGTGTGTGTGTGTGTGTGTGTGTGTGTGTGTGTGTCGATATTGAGAGAAAACAAACCTAAGGAGAGAAATGGGTATTCACAAAGAGATTGTGCGGGCCTTGAGGTGGGCAGGGGCCGGGTGAGGGTGTCAAAATGTGCGCGTTGATGCATGTGTTGCATGCGACCGTGCGAGGGACGGACGAATCGAGAGAGATGGTTGTTGTGTTGCAGATGCTCCTCTCTCTGTCTCTCTCTCTCTCTCCCTCTCTCCCTCTCTCGCACACACACACACACATACACAACGTATTGGCATCTGTCTATGTCTCACTCATGCATGATCATTTTCACATTCACACCTCTCTATGTCTGTATCACACGCACACCGTCTCCACATTGCCCTTCCGCCACAACACACATATGGACACATACACACGCTCTCTCTCACACACACACAAATCAGTATTAAAAAAACTAGGGCGCACCTAAAATGTCCAAATCCAAATAAACACGAATGGAGCTATATTCAAATATATGGAAATATTGCAGCGTCAAGAACTTTCACAGGAAAAAAGTTGATTAATGTTCGAGGATTGTTTTCACACACACAAAAGGTTCGTGGATGTCCTTCGAGCGACACGGTGACGCACTGCTCGATCGACCAGCATGACGTCATGTTCACGCGCTTGCACAAGATTCCGTATCGTGGCTGTGGTACTAACTAATAAAAGCGCTGCCTAAGTCTAATGTTTACGTGTACTAGTACGGTTTTCTTTTAAGTTTGACCAACCTTATATATAAAACTAAAGTAAGCTCCCACATGCGCACTCATCAATATGTTGCCGCCGCCGTTGCGGATGTCGGCACCCGCATGCTCCGACCAACAATTTCTCGCCCATCACCGCCGTGTCGCCGCCATCCCTGTGCCATGAAGCCGAAGGCTCGCCCGCTCACGTCGTCTGCAGTCCCTCCTCGCGATGACGCCGCACTGCCAAGCACGCGAGCAGCTGGTGGAGCCGCGTCTATGCACATAGCGTACGAAGAGGAGGACGAGCGCGTGCTCCAGCACGCCGGCGAGGAGGAACTAGCGTGTCATTGTCGTCTCCGCTCGCGTGGAGGAGGCGCGCATGGTGGCTGTCGCGGCGGAAGCCGGTCGCGCGAGCGTTGAGCCCGCAAACTGGGTGCGGACACGGAATCTACCCTCGAGACCTTGAATGCCACATGGATCCTGCAATCTGAAGGAGCAATTTGGGTCATTCGACTCATGTGAGCCGTTTGATGCAACATGCATGGCTAGAAGGGCTTCTTCCACCTCTTCTGTCGTCTTCTTCCTTTGCTCCGTCGAACTTCTTTCACAAATCGACTGACCCAAATTATACTACTAGTACGAACGTATTAAGTACAGTAGGAACACGAAGATACGAGCAGCAGTACCAACTGCAAGAAGAATAGTCGTAAGACATAGTACTAGTAGTACTGTACGTACTAAAGAGTTCAAATAACGAGAAAGAACATAAACATAGTTCTGCTGGGGCCTCAGCAAGACACACCCTTGAAAATAAACTAAGCAACTAGTGCGCTTGACACTGCAGTAGAACCAGCATGAGCGACGGCACTGCCACCTACTCGGAGTCTGAGTCCACGTCCTCGACTTCGTCCTCGTCCCTCTTCCTCTTCACCGACGCTTCTTTGCTTGAACCGGACACTGGGCTCTGCTTCTTCATCCAACCCTTGTAGATATTTAAACAAAGGTAGGCATCCATTGTTGCGTACAGGATGTGATCTTCATCTAATGTCTTCGACTCCCATGCATGATGAAACTCGTGATGAGGTTTCTTCAGTTTAGCGTACGAAGGATCAATCATGGCTGCTGCCAGGGTCAGCATTGAAGGTTGAGAGGAGGACACCAGGCTTTCCTTCTGGAGATCAAAGGGCTGGCCTACAACGAGACTTATCCGACGCAGGACGTCACTGTCGTTCTTAAAGCCTACAGTAACGAATTTCACTCTTTTGTCCTTGAGGAAGTTCTTAAAATCCTGGCACTCAACGTCGGCATGGCATATGTGGTAGACTAAGCAAACGTTATGTACGCAAACCTGGATCACGGCGGGCTTCTTCCTCTCTTCGCCCTTTAGATCCTTCTCTCGCCCCAGACTGTGGTGTACTCAACATCTAGCCCAACACCCACTCATCCGTTGAACTGTTGAACATGCGTAGGAAGCGAGCAAGCCATGCTTTCACCGTCTTGGATCCACGTGTGTAGATGACGATGAACTGATCGCCGGTGATGGCTCTAACCTAGTACTCATAGGCGACCATGGAGATTTGGGAGGCCATGGATTTTGGAGGAGGGTTATGAGAAGTTGAACTGTTGTACCCCGCAAAAAAAACAGGGAGCGAACTAATGTGAAAGGACGGGACGACTGGGCGCGAACTGTTGTAAGGTAGAAGACGGGGACGAGTAGGGCATGCGAACGGCGTGGGGTTGCTGGCTTGCCCGGTGGATAAACGGCTGCAAGCCCCCAAAGAGTTCTCGAGAACTATGCGAGACCCACTAGATGTCATGTCTACTAGACCCATATCATAGGCCTGACGGTATAGCTTCTGCCTGTTCGCACGCCATGCCGGCGCGTGGATGTAACTTCACTTAATTCGGTCAAACGTCGCGCATCCCACGACCTTCGCCTCCCTCGCGCGGTCGCGCCCTTTGAGACTTCGACCGGCTATAAATGAGCATTTTTTGCCTTTTTTAGACAAGCAATTTTTTTTGCCTACTCCGCATGCATGATACTCCCACTGGTCCTTTCTACTCCCGTCAACCGTTTGCAAAGTGTTTGACCAAATTTATACTTCTTTTTGAACACCACCTTATATTAATTAACCAGCCACACCAGTACACTCATTCGATACAATATTCACCACATTGTATGCTACGTTGTTTACAAGAATACCATCTAATCTATTGTCAAAGCTATACTTAGCGATTAAGTGTGCCACCTTATTGGCCAAACGGCTAATCTTTGACAATTGAAGATTGTTGATCAACTTCGAGATGCTCAACGCTTTCATCTTCAGGTCACGCATAGCAGACATGTCATAGTCCCCCGATGCAAGAGACGCTACCACAAAAGCGCAATCAGTCTCTAAAATTACAGGATTATGAAGAGAAATACCTATGTAGAGACTGACAATGCAAGCCCTAAGCTCTCCTTCCTCCACGCTTTGACAAGCATCAATGAAATCCCACGACCAAATTTATACTGAAAATATCAATATCTACAATACTCCCTCCATCTAGGTGTGTAAGTCATCTTACAAAAACCAAATAATCCCAAAACACTTAGGCGCGGTGCATTAACTTCTACCTCGTTTCTTGTTTCTTGACATATCAACCAATAGGAGATGTGGGTGTGCATGCTTTTAATGACTTGAGACTACCAAACACGACATGCAGTGGTTAGTTCGTTGCATGCAATGCTATTAATTAGCAAATAAACATTAAGATCTCTCGCTTTCCCTCCTCCTTGGTCACAAAGGCACAATCTAAGATGACTTACTCACCTAGACGGAGGGAGTACTGATTATAATGAGTATAAGAACTACGCTTTATAATGAGTGTAAAAATATTGATCGACATTGTGAATGTTGACACATTGTGGAATAGTTTTGAAGTCTCAAAAGTACTCAACTAGTGTTGTCGTTCTTCACAAAAAAATGTGTTTACCAATGCATGCATGAACACTAGTTACTCTAACCCCCCTCTCTTCTTTAATTCTTTGCCACATCAGCATGTTCGCTATTCCAGTGTGCATGATACCAGCTAAGATACCACCATTATGGCCAGCCTTAATCATCGCATGCAAAAATTTAGTACACCTTGAAATATGAACATGTGTGGGGCGTGTATGTTTTTAATGACTTGAGACTATACCTAGCCCGGCATGCAAGATGACTTATTATGCACCGTTCCCCATACCTGCAGGAAGCCCGTTCGTCTCCAAATCTTTTCCTCTCCATGTGTGGAAACAATATGCCTGCCAAACTGTCCTTCTCTCTCGGCGGTCCCACCACTCCACCCGTGTGGGAAAATGTGCATGCATGACTCTCCTCCCCCACGCCGTCCAATCCGTTGACCAGCAATATTTCCACCCCTTCGCTCCCCCATAATTTACTCCAACAAATATGCCCACGTAGCTGCTACTTAACTGCAGGTGCATTGGGTCACTTACATATGGGCCCAACAGGGGTCTGACCTGTTGGGGAACGTGGTAATTTCAAAAAAATTCCTACGCACACGCAAGATCATGGTGATGGCATAGCAACGAGACGGGAGAGTATTGTCCACGTACCCTCGTAGACCGTAAGCGGGAGCGTTATGACAACGCGGTTGATGTAGTCGTACGTCTTCACGATCCGACCGATCCAAGTACCGAACGTATGGCACCTCCGAGTTCAGCACACATTTAGCTCGATGACGATCCCCGGGCTCCGATCTAGCAAAGCGTCGGGGATGAGTTCCGTCAGCACGACGGCGTGGTGACGATGATGATGCTCCACCGGCGCAGGGCTTCGCCTAAGCTCTGCGACGATATGACCGAAGTGGAATATGGTGGAGGGGCACCGCTGCGGCTAAGGAACGATCCGTAGATCAACTTGTGTGTCATGGGGTGCCCCCTGCCCCGTGATATAAAGGAGGGAGGGGAGGTGCGGCCGGCCCTCATAGGGTGCGCCGGAGGAGTCCTACTCCCACCGGGAGTAGGACTCCCCTCTTGCCTTGTTGGAGAAGGAAAGGGGGAGGGAAGAGGAAGAGGGCGCCGCCTCTCTCTTGTCCTATTCGGACTAGGGGGAGGGGGCGCGCCTGCCCCGCCAGCCCTCCTCTTCTCCCTCATGGCCCACTAAGGCCCAATATCCCCGGGAGGTTCCGGTAACCCCGGTGTTCCGTAAAAAATCCCGATTTCATCCGGGACCATTCCGATATCAAATATAGGCTTCCAATATATCAATCTTTATGTCTCGACCATTTGAGACTCCTCGTCATGTCCGTGATCACCTCCGGACTCAACAAACTTCGTACATCAAAACTTATAAACTAATAATAAACTGTCATCGTAACATTAAGCGTGCGGACCCTACGGGTTCGAGAACTATGTAGACATGACCTAGAACTATTCTCGGTCAATAACCAATAGCGTAACCTGGATGCCCATATTGGTTCCTACATATTCTACTGAAGATCTTTATCGGTCAAACCGCATAACGACATACGTTGTTCCTTTGTCATCGGTATGTTACTTGCCCGAGATTCGATCGTCGGTATCCAATACCTAGTTCAATCTCGTTACGGCAAGTCTCTTTACTCGCTCGTAATACATCATCTCGCAACTAACTTATTAGTTGCAATGCTTGCAAGGCTTATGTGATGTGTATTACTGAGAAGGCCTAGAGATACCTCTCCGACAATCGGAGTGACAAAACCTAATCTCGAAATACGCCAACCCAACATGTACCTTTGGAGACACCTGTATTACTCCTTTATAATCACCCAGTTACGTTGTGACGTTTGGTAGCACCCAAAGTGTTCCTCCGGTAAATGGGAGTTGCATAATCTCATAGTTATCGGAACATGTATAAGTCATGAAGAAAGCAATAGCAATATACTAAACGATCAAGTGCTAGGCTAACGGAATGGGTCATGTCAATCACATCATTCTCCTAATGATGTGATCCCATTAATCAAATAACAACACATGTCTATGGTTAGGAAACATAACCATCTTTGATTAATGAGCTAGTCAAGTAGAGGCATACTAGTGACTATATGTTTGTCTATGTATTCACACATGTATCATGTTTCCGGTTAATACAATTCTAGCATGAATAATAAACATTTATTATGAAATAAGGAAATAAATAATAACTTTATTATTGCCTCTAGGGCATATTTCGTTCAGTCTCCCACTTGCACTAGAGTCAATAATCTAGTTCACATCATCATGTGATTCAACACTAATATTCACATCTATTTGTGATTAACACCCATAGTTCACATCGTCATGTGACCAACACCCAAAAGGTTTACTAGAGTCAATAATCTAGTTCACATCGCTATGTGATTAACACCCAAAGAGTACTAAGGTATGATCATGTTTTGCTCGGTGAGAGAAGCTTAGTCAACGGGTCTCATCACATTCGAGCCGTATGTATTTTGCAAATATTCTATGTCTACAATGCTCGCACGGAGCTACTCTAGCTAATTGCTCCCACTTTCAATATGTATCCAGATTGAGACTTAGAGTCATCTGGATCAGTGTAAAAACTTGCATCGATGTAAGTCTTTCTGACGGGCTCTTTTATCACCTCCATAATCGAGAAATATTTCCTTAGTCCTCACTAAGGATGTTCTTGACCAATGTCCATGATCTACTCCTATATCACTATTGTACTCCTTCCCAAATTCAGAGCAAGGTATACAATAGGTGCGGTACATAGCATAGCATACTTTATAGAACCTATGGTGAGGCATAGGGAATGACTTTCATTCTCTTTTCTATTTTCTGCCGTGGTCGGGATTTGAGTCTTACTCAATTTCACACCTTTGCAATACAGCAAGAACTCTTTCTTTGACTGTTCCATTTTGAACTATTTCAAAATCTTGACAAGGTATGTACTTATTGAAAAACTTATCAAGCGTCTTGATCTATCTCAATAGATCTTGATGCTCAATATGTAAGTAGCTTTACTGAGGTCTTTCTTTGAGAAAACTCCTTTCAAACACTTCATTATGCTTTGCAGAATAATTCTACATTATTTCCGATCAACAATATGTCATTCACATATACTTATCAGAAATGCTGTAGTGCTCCCACTCACTTTCTTGTAAATACAGGCTTCTCCAAAAGACTGTATAAAACCATATGCTTTGATCACACTATCAAAGATTTTATTCCAACTCCGATATGCTTGCACCAGTCCATAGATGGATCGCTGAAGCTTGCACATTTTGTTAGCTCCTTTAGGATAGACAAAACCTTCTGGTTGCATCATATTCAACTCTTCTTTAATAAATCCATTAAAGAATGTAGTTTTGACATCCATTTGCCAGATTTCATAAAATGTGGCAATTTCTAACATGATTCGGACAGACTTAAGCATCGCTACAGTTGAGAAAATCTCATTGTAGTCAACACCTTGAACTTGTCGAAAACCTTTTTGTGACAAGTCAAGCTTTGTAGATAGTAACACTACTATCAGTGTCCGTCTTCCTCTTGAAGATCCATTTATTTAACATGGCTTGCTGATCATCGAGCAAGTCAATCAAAGTCCATACTTTGTTCTCATACATGGATCCTATCTCAGATTTCATGGCCTCAAGCCATTTCGCGGAATCTGGGCTCATCATCGCTTCCTCATAGTTTGTAGGTTCATCATGGTCTAGTAACATGACTTCCAGAACATGATTACCGTACCACTCTGGTGCGGATCTTACTCTGGAAGACCTACGAGGTTTGGTAGCAACTTGATCTGAAGTTTCATGATCATCATCATTAACTTCCTCACTAATTGGTGTAGGAATCACTGGAACTGATTTCTGTGATAAACTACTTTCCAATAAGGGAGAAGGTACAATTACCTCATCAAGTTCTACTTTCCTCCCACTCACTTCTTTCGAGAGAAACTTCTTCTCTAGAAAGGATCCATCTTAGCAACGAATAACTTGCCTTCGGATCTGTGATAGAAGGTGTACCCAATAGTTACCTTTGGGTATTCTATGAAGACGCACTTCTCCGATTTGGGTTCGAGCTTATCAGGTGAAAACATTTTCACATAAGCATCACAACTCCAAACTTTAAGAAATGACAGGTTTACTGCTAAACCATAGTTCATACGGTGTCATCTCAACGGATTTAGATGGTGCCCTATTAAACGTGAATGCAGCTGTCTCTAATGCATAACCCCAAAACGATAGTGGTAAATCGGTAAGATACATCATAGATCAAATTATATCCAATAAAGTGCGGTTACGACGTTCGGACACACCATTATGTTGTGGTGTTCCATGTGGCGTGAGCTGTGAAACTATTCCACTTTGTTTTAATTGAAGACCAAACTCGTAACTCAAATTATTCGTCTCCACGATCAGATCGCAGAAACTTTATTTTCTTGTTACGATGATTTTCTACTTCGCTCTGAAATTCTTTGAACTTTTCAACTATTTCAGACTTATGTTTCATCAAGAAGATATACGCATATCTGCTCAAATCATCTGTGAAGGTCAGAAAATAATGATACTTGCCACGAGCATCAACACTCATTGGATCGCATACATCGGTATGTATTATTTCCAACAAGTCAAGAGCTCGTTCTATTGTTCCGAGAACGAGTTTTAGTCATCTTGCCCAAAAGGCACGGTTCGCAAGCATCAAATGATTCATAATCAAGTGATTCCAAAAGCCCATCAAGATGGAGTTTCTTCATGCGCTTTACACCAATATGACCTAAACTGCGATGCCACAAATAAGTTGCACTATCATTATTACATTTTGGTTTCAATATTATGAATATGTGTATCACACGATCGAGATCCAACAAACCATTTTCATTGGGTGTATGACCATAGAAGGTTTTATTCATGTAAATGAACAATAATTATTCTCTAACTTACATGAATAACCGTATTGCAATAAACATGATCAAATCATATTCATGCTCAACATAAACGCTAAATAACATTTATTTAGGTTCAACACTAATCCGGGAGTATAGGGAGTGTGCGATGATGATCATATCAATCTTGGAACTACTTCCAACACTCATCGTCACTTCCCTTCAACTAGTCTCTGTTTATTCGTAACTCCTGTTTGAGTTACTAATCTTAGTAACCGAACAAGTATCAAATACTCGGGGCTACTATAAACACTAATCCCGATAGTATAGGGGTGTGCGATGATGATCATATCAATCTTGGAACTACTTCCAACACTCATCGTCACTTCCCTTCAACTAGTCTCTGTTTATTCGTAACTCTGTTTGAGTTACTAATCTTAGCAACCTAACAAGTATCAAATACTCGGGGCTACTATAAACACTAGTAAAGCACACATCAATAACCTGTATATCAAATATACCCTTGTTTACTTTGCCATCCTTCTTATCCACCAAATATTTGGGGTATTTCCGTTTCGAAGACCATTTCCTATGCAGTGTAAGCACTCAGGTTTCAGCTTTGGTTCAGTTTTGGGTTTCTTCGTGGGAGTGACAACTTGCTTGTCATTCTACTTGAAGTTCCCTTTCTTTCCCTTTGCCCTTTTCTTGAAACTAGTGGTCTTGTCAATCATCAACTCTTGATGCTCTTTCTTGATTTCTACCTTCGTCGATTTCAACATCACGAAGAGCTCGGGAATCGTTTTCGTCATCCCTTGCATACTATAGTTCATCACGAAGTTCTAGTAACTTAGTGATGGTGACTAGAAATTCTGTCAATCACTATCTTATCTGGAAGATTAACTCCCACTTGATTCAAGCGATTGAAGTACCCAGACAATCTGAGCACATGCTCACTAGTTGAGCGATTCTCCTCCATCTTTTAGCTATAGAACTTGTTGGAGACTTCCTATCTCTCAACTCGGTATTTGCTTGAAATATTAACTTCAATTCCTGGAACATCTCATATGGTCCATGACGTTCAAAACGTCTTTGAAGTCCCGATTCTAAGCCGTTAAGCATGGTGCACTAAACTATCAAGTAGTCATCATATTGAGCTAGCCAAACGTTCATAACGTCGCATCTGCTCCTGCAATAGGTCTCTCACCTAGCGGTGCATCAAGGACATAATTCTTACAGGCAGCAATGAGGATAAACCTCCGATCATGGATCCAATCCGCATCATTGCTACTAACATTTTCAATACAATTTCCTCTAGGAACACATATAAAAACATAGGAAGCAAAAACATAGGGAAGCAACAACGCGAGCTATTGATCTACAACATAATTTGCAAAATACTACGGGACTAAGTTCATGATAAATTAAAGTTCAATTAATCATATTACTTAAGAACTCCCACTTAGATAGACATCTCTAGTCATCTAAGTGATCACGTGATCCAAATCAACTAAACCATAACCGATCATCACGTGAGATGGAGTAGTTTCAATGGTGAACATCACTATGTTGATCATATCTACTATATGATTCACGCTCGACCTTTCGGTCTCCGTGTTCGAGGCCATATCTGCATATGCTAGGCTCGTCAAGTTTAACCTGAGTATTCTGCGTGTGCAAAACTGGCTTGCACCCGTTGTAGATGGACGTAGAGCTTATCACACCGATCATCACGTGGTGTCTGCAGGCACGACGAACTTTGGCAGCGGTGCATACTCGTGGAAAACACGTCTTGATAATTTTAGTGAGAGATCATCTTAAAATGCTACCACAATCAAAGCAAGATAAGATGCATAAAGGATAAACATCACATGCAATCAATATAAGTGATATGATATGGCCATCATCATCTTGTGCTTGTGATCTCCATCTCCGAAGCACCGTCGTGATCACCATCGTCACCGCGCGACACCTTGATCTCCATCGTAGCATCGTTGTCGTCTCGCCAACTATTGCTTCTCGACTATCGCTACCGCTTAGTGATAAAGTAAAGCAATTACAGGCGTTGCATTTCATACAATAAGCGACAACCATATGGCTCCTGCCATTGCCGATAACTTCGGTTACAAAACATGATCATCTCATACAATAAAATATAGCATCACGTCTTGACCATATCACATCACAACATGCCCTGCAAAAACAAGTTAGGCGTCCTCTACTTTGTTGTTGCAAGTTTTACGTGGCTGCTACGGGCTGAGCAAGAACCGTTCTTACCTCGCATCAAAACCACAGCGATAGTTTGTCAAGTTGGTGATGTTTTAACCTTCGCAAGGACCGGGCGTAGCCACACTCAGTTCAACTAAAGTGAGAGAGACAGACACCCGCCGGTCACCTTTAAGCAGCGAGTGCTCGCGGCGGTGAAACCAGTCTCGCGTAAGCGTCTGGCGTAATGTCGGTCCGGGCCGCTTCATCTGACAATACCGCCGAACCAAAGTATGACATGCTGGTAAGCAGTATAACTTGTATCGCCCACAACTCACTTGTGTTCTACTCGTGCATATAACATGAACGCATAAAACCAGGCTCGGATGCCACTGTTGGGGAACGTGGTAATTTCAAAAAAATTCCTACGCACACGCAAGATCATGGTGATGGCATAGCAACGAGACGGGAGAGTATTGTCCACGTACCCTCGTAGACCCTAAGCGGAAGCGTTATGACAACGCGGTTGATGTAGTCGTACGTCTTCACGATCCGACCGATCCAAGTACCGAACGTACGGCACCTCCGAGTTCAGCACACGTTCAGCTCGATGACGATCCCCGGGCTCCGATCCAGCAAAGCGTCGGGGATGAGTTCCGTCAGCACGACGGCGTGGTGACGATGATGATGCTCCACCGGTGCAGGGCTTCGCCTAAGCTCTGCGACGATATGAACGAAGTGGAATATGGTGGAGGGAGGCACCGCACACAGCTAAGGAACGATCCGTAGATCAACTTGTGTGTCATGGGGTGCCCCCCTGCCCCCGTATATAAAGGAGGGAGGGGGAGGTGCGGCCGGCCCTCATAGGGTGCGCCTGGAGGAGTCCTACTCCCACCGGAGTAGGACTCCCCATCTTGCCTTGTTGGAGAAGGAAAGGGGAGGGAAAGAGGAAGGGCGCGCCCCCTCTCCTGTCCTATTCGGACTAGGGGGAGGCGCGGCCTGCCCCCGGCCCTCCTCTTCTCCCTCATGGCCCACTAAGGCCCAATATCCCCGGAGGTTCCGGTAACCCCGGTGTTCGAGAAAATCCCGATTTCATCAGGACCATTCCGATATCAAATATAGGCTTCCAATATATCAATCTTTATGTCTCGACCATTTGAGACTCCTCGTCATGTCCGTGATCACATCGGGACTCGAACAAACTTGGTACATCAAAATTTATAAACTCATAATAAACTGTCATCGTAACGTTAAGTGTGCGGACCCTACGGGTTCGAGAACTATGTAGACATGACCTAGAACTATTCTCGGTCAATAACCAATAGCGGAACCTGGATGCCCATATTGGTTCCTACATATTCTCTGAAGATCTTTATCGGTCAAACCGCATAACGACATCGTTGTTCCCTTTGTCATCGGTATGTTACTTGCCCGAGATTCGATCGTCGGTATCAATACCTAGTTCAATCTCGTTACCGCAAGTCTCTTTACTCGTTCGTAATACATCATCTACAACTAACTTATTAGTTGCAATGCTTGCAAGGCTTATGTGATGTGTATTACCGAGAAGGCCTAGAGATACCTCTCCGACAATCGGAGTGACAAAACCTAATCTCGAAATCGCCAACCCAACATGTACCTTTGGAGACACCTGTAGTACTCCTTTATAATCACCCGATTCGTTGTGGCGTTTGGTAGCACCAAAGTGTTCCTCCGTAAACAGGAGTTGCATAATCTCATAGTTATCGGACATGTATAAGTCATGAAGAAAGCAATAACAATATACTAAACGATCAAGTGCTAGGCTAACGGAATGGGTCATGTCAATCACATCATTCTCCTAATGATGTGATCCCATTAATCAAATAACAACACATGTCTATGGTTAGGAAACATAACCATCTTTTATTAATGAGCTAGTCAAGTAGAGGCATACTAGTGACTATATGTTTGTCTATGTATTCACACATGTATCATGTTTCCGGTTAATACAATTCTAGCATGAATAATAAACATTTATCATGAAATAAGGAAATAAATAATAAATTTATTATTGCCTCTAGGAGCTTTGGAAAGAAATGGATGTCGCCTTGTGGGAGGCTTTGCCTCCAGCAGAGCGCGCCAAAATAGAGGCGGAGAAGAAGGCCGAAGAAGAGAAGCGCATGAAGAACAAGCTGCACAGGAGGCCTATGTCGCGTCCAAGAGAGTCGAGCAATTGGCTCTTTGGCGGGAGGCTCGTGCGAGGGTCGTGAGGGTGGCGGAGGACGCCCGTGCCGACGCCTTGAATGCAGTCATGCCCAAGCGTCTCATCTACGCTTGGCGATGCGTGGACGGTGCACGCTTCCGGCAAGGAGGAGTACTGTTGGCGCGAGATCACCACACCGGTGAGATCGCGCTTCGCCATGACAAGCCACCAATCAGCACCTTGCGAGTTGCGAGGCTGAGGAAGAGCGTTGTGTCGTGCGCAGCGGGAAACGGCCGCACCAGGGCACTGGCGTGGCGCGCCATAAGCACTCTGCTGAGCGCCGTGGCTTTTAGGAGGAGTATAATTTTTGTTTCAGTAAGGCGATCTCATTAGTTTTGGGATGCAAATGATAAATCCCAACCGTTCAGGAATTTTAAGCGTCCTTAATTATGTAAAAGGAAAGTTTGGAAACCTTGTGTATTAAATGCGCATTTTGCAAGTACATGCATATAGCACAAACTTTACTATATACTATCGCACTACATGTCTCTCTCGATATATGCTTGCAGACTGTGCTACTCCCTCCGTCCAGGTCAATAAGTCATCTTTGACTACAAAAAAAATACACTTCCGTGATGATACGTGTTTGTCACAGTAGGTCGCATTTTTTGTCATGCATGTACATCCATGACAAATTTATGACAGAATCGAGATAGTCATACCTGTGCTGTCGTAGAAGTGTTCCATGACATTACCAAAATTATCATCACGGAAGTGTACACTTCCATGACGATAAATCACGAGTCACAGAAGTGCTTTCGTCAAGATTGACCGACACGTGGCATCCACCGTAACGGAACGCCGTTAAGCTATCGGGTCGGGTTTTGGATCCGATAACCCGTTAACAGCCCCGACCAATGGGGATTTTCCGTGTAAAATCATCATTGGCTGGAGGAAACACGCGTGTCGGCTAACTGTTGGGACAGATGTCATCCACTCATTGGACGAAGCGCCTATGATTAAATCGACCGTGCACGGCCCAACAGAGGCCCATTCACGTGAAAAGGCGGCCCGTTTGACTTGGTCAAAAGGTGGCGGCCCGCCCATGTAAAGCACGTTAACGGCTGTTCACATATAGCCCATTTACAGCCCGCTAACCCAAGGCCCGTTACGCCCTATCCGAATTAGGCCCAGTACCGCCATCTGGGCCACCCAATATGATTCTAGCCCGTTTTCACTTCTGGCCCATGTATGGCCCATGACGTCTTTCGGCCCATATAACTCTTGGCCTATTAACGGCCCGTGGTGAAACTGGCCCATAATGAACAGTGTATTACTTTACACCCATTAACGGCCCGTGGTGAAACTGGCCCGTAATGAACAGTGTATCACTTTATACCCATTAAGGGCCCGTTATTCCGTTGGGCCGTTTCTAGCCCATGTTATCTTTCGGCCTTCTCAGAGCCCATTTATTCTTGGGCTCATTTCCAGCATTCGTTTACTTACGGCTGTTCTTGTCATTTTACGCTTATGGGCCAAATTCAGCCCGTGGTTCTGATCGGCCCATTTGTGGTCCGTTAACACGTTGGGCCGTTTTCATAGCGTCATGAAATCGGCCTATTAACGATGGCCCGTTATGGTCGGCCCATGAATGGACGATTCCAACTCTAGCCCGTTCTGGCCGTAATCTGACTCGTTATTGGCCCATGTTTGTGTCGATCATCTTGCCGTATAAGGCCCATTGATGATACGGCCCGTAGAAGGCCCATAGTTTCTACGGCCCGTAGAAGGCCCATTATTTCTACGGCCCGTAGAAGGCCCATTGTTTCTACGGCCTGTAGAAGGCCCACTGTTTCTATGGCCCGTAGAAGGCCCACTGTTTCTACGGCCCGTAGGAGGCCCAGTGTCACTACAGTAAATATTAGCCCATGGTTATTGTGGCCTAGTTTTAAAAAATAGGTTATTGCAACCATTAGCAAACCGCGGAAAAAGAACTGCAATGACTACAAGCAAACAAATAAACAAGGTATATCATGCATGTTCAAAAGTATCGTTATCTCATTTAAATGAATTACAAAAGCTAATGATGGAGTCGAATTCCAAAATTCCAATCTTAGGTTTGTAATTCGGGTACATCAAGGTATATCACGCATGTTCAAAAGTATCGTTATCTCATAGTACAAACTGTGAAACAAATGGATCAACCATGAGTGCACAATATCTCAATTACGCTAAAGTTCCTTGTCGGTGTACTAGAGTAGGGGTACCCTAGGATCCCGAACTTCGTGCCTGAGCGATTCTTGACCCAGCGGCAAGGCTTGCCTAGTGACCGCCGAGGTCCTCCATGGTTCCTTTGGAGCCATTCAAGAACAAAGTATTTAAGCCAAGGAGACAAGGCCCGGCAAGAGGAGCTTGCCGGAAGGCCACTCAAGGCACGCAGAAGACAAGACCCGGCAAGTGGAGCTTGCCGGAAGGCTCGAGAGCGACAAGCTTCGGGCGACAAGGATTCAGCCGCAGCAAAGGCGCTTGCCGTGGCAGGCAACCACTCTTCATCTCGCTCCAGCTCATCCACCAACGTGTCGCCATGGGACCATTCGGTAGCGCCGTGTCAAGAGGCTGTGCTGCCAGCGGAGAGCAGCGGTAAGCGGCGCTGACAAGATTGCCATCGTGGCAAGCGGTGGCGCTCCTGACGGTCCCTGTTGCACTGTTTAGGCGACATGGATGGGAATTTAATGTTTTTGTCCCTTGCCGTCAGAGTTAGGTAGAATACACTGTACAAAGTAGCTGTACCAACCGCAACTCATTTTCCCGTTTTTGCCCTTGTCTACGTTGCCACCTGTTGGTGACCCCTTTAGCCTATAAAAGGAGGACCATGCGCAACGTAGAAGGGGTTCGGTTCGACTCATTCGAAACTAGAGACACTCACGCTAGGTTTTGTAGCTCTCTGTGCTCCCTAGCAAGAACACAATACAATCAGACAAGCAGCAGTAGGAGTATTATCTCTCCGGAGAGCTCCGAAGCTGGGTAAACTGCTCGTGTGTTTCGCCTCGATTTGCTCTTCGTGCAATCTCCGCCCCCACCGAACGAAAGGACCCGGTCCGCCGGTCCCATAGGTGTTAAATGAGTTCGATCAACTTCCCGACATCTTTGGCGCGCCCGGTAGAAGCGTCGAGGCTGTGTGAACCTGATCCGGCGTTCACACGCGTCATCTTCATCATCTTCATCAACATGCCACGAAGAAGAAGGCTTCGCGGCAGCGGAGCCGTCTCGTCGATCCGCCACCACCGAGCAAGCGGATGGCGGGAAGACGCCAGCGGAAGAACGAGCGTCGGCGAGGGAGCTCATGGCGCTGCCAAGTCGAAGGACAAGGCGCGCGAGACCTCGGCGTCCGTACGCACCGCGCCCATCTCGGGGCGCGGGACCGGCAACGTCATGGTATTCATAGTACCATCGCTCGTTGGATCAAGACCGAGCTGGAGGATCGCGAGGCCCTCAAGACCACCGTGCGTCGGCATCTTTGGCGTGGCGAAGTCTGATCGCTGGGCGGGATGCTGCTCCTTCTAACATAGTTAGAAGTCGAGCATATCCGCTCCTCGCACCGTTCGCCGTTGCCACCCACCACTCCAGCGGAAGCCTTGGCGAGCTCAACTGCTCTAGACTACCCTCCAATAGCCGACAAGGTCGGCGAATGGAGGCCACCATCTGAAGTCTCATCGGCTTTGCCAGCGGCGGCGCTCGCGGCAACCAACTACATCGCTGCGCGCAAGGCGACAAAACACGAGCGGTGGCGGCAAACCTGTGGGGTGCAACCACCATGCACTCTCCACCCGAAGGCCAAGATCACCAACTCGTCGGATCAACCTCGGCAACGACTCCACCGCGTCGCCGGATCCACGAGCTCGCCGTGATCAGCGCCAAGTTCTTCAAAACGGCAACAAGAAGGCGCCGAACTTCGCATCGGCGCCAAGAAAGCGGCGTCAATCCGACCAGCGTCTGGGCCCTCTGTCGACATGCATGCAACAGGGAACGGGCGACTTGCCGTCTGCGGTAGGTTGCCCTGCGTTCACTCGTGAGCTGCGGCAAGTCGAGTGGCCCAGCAAGAAAAATTTCAAGCGAGGCGTGCGGAGAAATGCGATGGCAGGACGCATCCGTCGGAGTTCCTCAGCATCTACACCATCGCGGTGCAAGCAGCAGGAGGATGAGACGACAAGATCCTCGCCAACTACTTCCCGCTGGTACTCAAGCCCAATGTCAGATCTTGGCTCATGCACTTGCCAAACAGCTCCATATCCTCTTGAGCAGATCTATGCCATCAGTTTGTCGGCGCCTTCACAGGCGGCCACAAACCCCATGGCCAAGAGAGCGACCTTCATCTGCTCACCCAGAAGGAAGGAGAGTCCCTGCGCAAATTCATTAAGAGATTCAGCCGTGTGCACTACAACATCCCAGATGTCCACCCTGCCGCGGTGATCAGCGCGTTTCATCAGAACATGCGGAACCGCGGGATGAGGAGGGAGATGGCGATGTGCAAAGTCAAAGACGTCGATGAGCTGTATGCCACGGCCGACAAGTGTGCGTCTTTGAGGAAGGAGGAGACTCGGGAGAGAATCTGAAGCAGGATCTGATAGTGAGGAGACCGCCCCAGCGAAGAGGAGCCGACGATGGAACAACCGAAAGAAGAAAGGCAAAGAGGTGCTAGTTGTCGAGCAGTCCGGCAACGATGGTGCCGCCAAGAAAGCCAAAGTTGGTGGCTCCGGCAAGGAGGTTGCCGCGACACCGACCGCAAAAAGCTGTGGCGATCGCCGACAAGCGGGACAGCTCAACAAGCGATCTTGCAAGATTCACGCACCAAGGGCCATGACCTCGAGCTGCAAGAAGGTCGAGCAGCTTGTTGAACAACAAAAGGCTGAGTCGGCGGCGCGACAAGGAGAAGGCCCAGAAGGTGCTGGGGGAGTTAGCAAGCGACCCGGCGGGGAGGGGCGCCGCGGCAAGGCCAAGCAGCGGCAAGGAGACAGACCTCCCGCGGCGCGACAAGGATGAAGACGGCGGCGGCGATGAAGATATGGAAGGCAGCGAGACCGATGAGCAGGAGTTTCAGAAAGCCACGGAGGTCCTCTGCGTTGACGGCGGTGCTTCTCTGCATACTTCACACCGCCAACTCAAGCAATGGATGCGGGAAGTTAATGCAGCGGAACCATCCGTAGAGTCACGCAAGCCTCTGAAATGGTCCAGCACGCCTATCATCTTTGATATTGAGGACCACCCTGATCGCATAACTGCGGTCGGGTGCTTGCCGATGTTGGTCTCACCAACTATCCGCAACCTCAAGGTCACCAAGATGCTAGTTGACGGCGGGGCCGGCTTAAACCTGATCTCCTCTGTGGTATTCTAGAAGCTTCAGATCCCTGACAGCGAGCTCGAAGAGACTGGCACATTCCAAGGAATCAATCCGGGAAGGAGCAAGCCGAAGGGGAAGATCACGTTGCCGGTAACATTTGGCAGCGAGCTAAACTTCAGAACTGAGAGGGTCACGTTTGACGTTGCTGATTTTCCATTGCCTTACAATGGGATACTCGGCTGTCCAGCACTCGCCAAGTTCATGGCAGCCTCTCATTATGCATACAACTTGCTCAAGATGCCAGGCCCGATAAGTGTCATTTCTGTTCATGGCAACAAGAAGGATGCTCTTATCTGCACCGACAAGATTTACCGGGAGGCAGCAGCTGCGACAGATAGCAAGTCACTTGCCGCTGAAGCTCCCAAGGGGAAGAAGAAGACCAAGTCAGGCAAGAGCTCTGATGCCCACTCCGGCAAGCGCACCTCCTCGGAGTGCTGCGCTACCGTCGAGGACGCACCATCGAGCTCCACCGGCAAGTGCAAGAAGACGATGGCAGCTCCACCGATGACCAAGAAGGTGCCCGCCAAGGAGGACGGCACTGGTGGTACCTTCACCATCAGTGCCACTCTCGACCCTAAATAGGAAGGCGCGCTCGTTGCTTTCTGCGAGCGACGTCGGCGTGTTTGCATGGCAACCGTCGACATCCCCTGTTCCTGGAAAGTAATTGAGCACCACCTAGCTGTCTGTCCTCATCGCGCGCCCGTCAAGTAGAAAGTCGAGGAAGCGAGCGGAGGGCGCCAAGAATTCATTTGAGAAGAGATCAAGAAATTGGAAGCAGCAGGCCTTGTCGGAGGTGCTCCATCCTCGTGGTTGGCCAATCCTATAGTTGTGCATAAGGCAAGCGGAAATGGAGACTTTGTATCGACTTCACGGATGTTAATAAAGCTTGTCCCAAAGACCCATTTCCCTTGCCGCGCATCGACCAGATTGTTGACTCCACGGCTGGATGTGATTTGCTTTCATTTCTTGATGCATACTCAGATATCATCAGATCTTCATGGCGAGAAGAGGATGAGGAGAAAACCGCATTCATCACCCCATGTGGCACATACTGTTTTGTACGGATGCCTTTTGGGCTAAAGAATGCCGGGTCAACGTTTGCAAGAGTAGTCCATGATGCTTTTGAGCCACAAATGCACAGAAATGTAGAAGCTTACATGGATGACATAGTGGTCAAAAGCAAGGACAGGGCAACTCTGGTTCAAGATTTAGATGAGACCTTTGCAAATCTGCGCAAGATCAACCTCAAGCTCAACCTCGAGAAGTGTGTGTTCGGAGTCCCTTCCGGCAAACTTCTCGGGTTCTTCGTGTCTCAGCGGGGAATTGAAGCCAATCCCGACAAGATCAAGGCCATTGAGCAGATTGAAGCACCGAAGCGCGTCAAGGATGTACGAAGACTTGCCGGTTGCGTGGCTGCTCTCAGCAGGTTTATCTCTAGATCTGCTGAACGGGCCCTACCATTTTTCAAGATTTTGAAAAGGGCAGGTCCAATGAAATGGACTCTCGAAGCGGAGGCTGCGCTGCGGGACTTAAAGAGGTACCTGTCCTCCACTCCAATACTTGTCGCACCTAGGCCACAAGAGAAGTTGCTGCTATATATAGCGGCAACCAATCAAGTGGTTAGTGCTGCGTTAGTAGCGGAAAGGGAGGCAGATGATGAGCCGGCAACTGAGGCAGATGCATCCAGCGACAAGGAGGGGGCTTCACCGACAAACCCTGGTCCCGACAAGGACGGATCTACGCAGGCGTGCGAGAGGATACAGAAAAGGATGGTGCAGCGCCCAGTGTACTTTGTCAGTTCCCTTTTGCAGGGGGCTAGGTCAAGGTACTCTGGTGTGCAGAAATTGCTTTTCGGCCTCCTCATGGCCTCGAGAAAGCTGCGCCATTACTTCCAAGCACATGAGATAACGATCGTCACTCACTTTCCCTGAAGAGGATATTGCAAAATCCGGAAGCAACAGGCAGGATTGTAGAGTGGGCCTTTGGAACTGTCAAGCTTTGGCCTCAAGTTTGAAAGAAATTCAACTATCCAAAGCGAGCATTGGCGAGTTCATAGCAGAATGGGCGTAGCAGGGCGAAGAAATTCGAGAGACGAGCATCCCGTTAAAGAAGAAAGTAAAGAGTGGCTGATGTACTTTGATGGTGCCTTCTCGCTGCAAAGCGCCCGATCTTTGGCGTCTTGCTTATCGCGCCACCGGAGAGCACCTCAAGTACATAGTCCAGATGCACTTTCCCAAGGAGCAAGCAACAAACAATACAGCAGAGTATGAAGGTTTGCTTGCGGTCTCGAGATCAGCAGTAGACCTTGGGATCAAAAAGCTCATTATCGGGGTGACTCGCGGCTTGTCGTCCGCCAAGTGAACAAAGATTATCGAGTCCGTTGATGGAAGCCTATGTTGATGAAGTGAGAAAGCTAGAAGAGCACTTTGACGGCTGCAGATGGAACATGTTCCAAGAGCTCGAGAATGATATTGCTGATGGCTTGTCGAAGTCGCACTCAAGTTACACATGGAACCAGGGATTTTGTGCTCAAGCTGACTCAACCGACCGTAATGCCATCAATGGACAGAACAAGAAGAGAAGTTGAGTTCGATGACTATTTTCCGTGAGCTCCCGAAGCCGCCGCCAAGAAGGTCCCCAGGATCAACACCAAGAGTGCTGAGGAGCAGTCTGCTCCGACAAGCCCTAGGGTTTGTTTCGTTGAAACAGACGCTCCCGAAAAGTTTTGCTCCGACAAGCTTGCCGGGGGACGTCAAGCTCCGGCAGAACCACAGGTTCTCGCCGTGGAAGCTGATGTTCCCGCAGCAGCAGATGTGCCTTTAGTCCTTGTTGTCGAGCCACAAGCTCCAGCATGGGCACAGCAGATTGTCCATTTCCTTCAGACAGGAGAACTTCCCGAAGAGCAAGAAGAAGCAGAGAGAGTAGCCCGGCAGTCAAGTATGTACCAGTTTGTCGACAGCACGCTGTACAGAAGAAGACTCAACGCTGTGAAATTGAAGTGTATTCATCGGGAAGACGGACAGAAGCTGTTGGCAGAGATACACGGAGGCATATGTGGTCACCACATTGGCGCAAGATGTAACATCCCAAATTTCCTATTTGGAATGTTTTACAATTATAGGTAAGCATCTATGCATATTGTTTGAATTTAAGTGACATTTGAAGTTTCAGAAGATTTTGAGTTGATGAAATTTGAATTTGAATTGGCAGTGGAAATTTATTTCAAATCAATGCCTGACAAATACTTGAGAAAAAGTATGAGAGGAGTAAACATGACACTCCAAATATGTCAGATGAAAAACATTGCCAAAAAGTTTGAATTCAAATTTTGATTTTATTTGGGATTTTAGAAAAAATGATTTTTTATAAAGTTTGAATTTTGCCGTTGGAAAAATGTTCAAATTATAGGGAATATTCCCCTGGTCATTTTTATATATATATATGTCCTATATAAAAATATATATATTATATATATATTTCCCCTCTCCCTAATTCAAAAAAAAATAGAAAAAGGGACCCAGGCGCCACCAGCCGACCGCCCAGCCGGCACCAGGCGACCCGGCCCAGTGAGCAGAAGCCAACCCGGCCAGCGCCGACCGAGCCGACCCAGCCAAGCCCGCGCCCAAGCCCGTACCCTCGGTGGCCGTCGCTCATCCCCTCCCTCTCTCATGGACACCCGGACCCACCTCTCCTTTCCCCTCGCCTCGCCAACCACGCGCCGCCCTCTCCCAGAATCCCGAAGGATTCGGGATCGCCTCCCGATCCTCGCCGATCAGCCCCTCCTCCAAGCGGTCCCCCCTATATACCCCCCTCGCCCGTTCCCCCACTTCCCCTCCCGACCCCTCCCCTCTTTGCAATCCGTCGCGGGCCAGAGTGCCCCAGCGGCGCCATTGCCACCGCTCTGCTCACCCCGAACCCCCTCGAGCTCCCCCGACTTCACCGCCGAGCTCCCCTCGCTCCGCCGCACACGCAGGAGGCCTCCGCCGTCGTCCCCGACCACCGGAGCCACCGCACCGTCGCTGCCCGAGCCGCCGTCGCCGTCGACCACCGCGGTGAGTCACCGGAGAACCCGCCGTCGTCCGATCTAAAACGTAGGGCGTAGATTAGATTACGAAGGGGTACGGTTTATTTAGGTTTATTTTTAAAGATCCGGTTCTAAGTTACGGTTTTTATTAGACCGGCCCGACTCGGTTTAACCCCTCGGGCGCGTTTTAGTTATATTACGCCGATGCGCTAGATAGGCCCATTAGCGCCGGTTTTCGTTTTAGTTAATTTTTTCGTTTCTATTTTTAACAGAATAGTTTCAGTTTTGTAAAATCCATATCTTTTAATCTACTTAATATTTTTAATTGATTCTTTTTTTGTTAGTTTGCAAATTTATTGTAGTTTCTGTAGAAAATATGTTTGGCCATGTTTAAATTATTTAAAATTGTTTTATCTTAGTTTTAGACAGATTAGTAAATTCTGCTATAAAATGAGTTAGGATTACTTTATTTTAGTGATTCTTTTGTCACTACTTTGTTTTGACCTTGCCTAACTGTAGGAATTTATTTGGGCATTTTAGATTTAATAAAAAAATAGTTTTAATCAAAATCATGTGGTTCTTATTTATTTAACTAGCTACTGTTTTCCTATAGTTTTAATTAGCAAATAATTTTATTTTTCCTATGTGATAGTTTATCTTAGGTTAGTTTCTGTAACTTTAGAACATGGACTTTTATTTACAATAAATAGAATTTTTATTTTATATTTTCTTGCTAGGATTGTTATAGGCATAACAGGAGTTCTATAATAGCTTTTGATGTGATTCTTTTTGCTCCTAGTTGCATAATGTTTTCTTTTCTGTTAGTTAGCAAAAACCCATGCTTAGGTTCTGTTAAGAAAAATTTGGTTGTGCAAAACTTTTTCTTGGTTGTTGTATGATGTGGTGAAAATATTGATTTGGATTTCTTCGAGTTTTCTTTGGGTTTTGGTTCAATTGTTTTGTGTGTTATGTTATTACGCTGTTATGTTAAGTGATCATATGTTTGTATGCTTATATGATTGTTGTTTGCCTCGGTAGAATTTCCGGAGTGCAAAGCTTGCTACCACGAGTCCCTAGCTTTCGAAGATCGTCGGCAAGGCAAGTCATTTGACCATGTTTTACTTTACAATACCTATGATTTTATTGCATTAGAATTATACCTCCCCACCATGCATGCAGTAGGTGAATTTTAAGTTATGTTCTTGAGTAGTATCATGAGGTAGGATGAACCCAATTCCCCTTGTTACCATGGCCCGGGACGAAGTAGTTTATTTTTGCTATGCTCGTAGACGGGGTTGGTTGAGTGAATCATAAGGGAGATGTGAGTCAAGATGATGACAACCCCATGACTTCAAGCTCAAGATGGACTTCAAAATTCACTACTGGGTGGAGGACGGTTGACGGGCACCCTGGAGAAAACCAGCGGTTGGCCGGGATGCATGGAGAAGCGCCATGACATCTTGCGGAAAGCTTCACCCAGCCACAAAGAGACGGATGTATACCCCATTGACCGGAAGCTTACCTGTGCAGCCGCAAGCCATTATGGGCTCTGGCTTGGTCAACCCTAGGTGTGACTCTGGACGGACGGTGCTACGAGATGTAGAAGAACGGTAGGATTGGATGGGTACCGCAGTGGCAGAGGAACTCTTCGGAAGACCCTGTTTAGTTCGTCCGTCTTCAAACACCATGAAGTGCGAAGACTTAAAGGAGGAGCGAATATTGCGGGTAAAGTCGCAAACCTCTGCAGAGTGAAGATCTAATCGGTTAGCCGTGTCCCGATTACGGACAATTTGAGCCTCTGGAACTTGGAGTAATTCGAAATCTCAACACGAAATTAATAAATTAATTGAGGGGTTATTTAATAATTGGGAATGAGACATTGGTTGGTGGAACCATCTCAATAACTACCAACATTTTGTAGTATTTGCAAACAAGTCCATTGTTGTAGGGAAAAACTGGCTTTTTCGCAAAACAATGAAACTTAGAGCCCCACAGCCAAATTGCATATAGTGTTAGAAATTTTATTATTATTCTCTCTTCATGACTTGCCGGCATATTCAAAATGCTGACCTACACGGTTGCAACGTCTTACGTTGCAGAGGAGTATTCCGATCAGGAGTGAGGCTACGATCCGCGCTTGGCGATTGCCCTTTGGAGTCGGATGGACTCGCTATTCTTCTACGCTTCCGCAGCTTTATTTAGTTTATTTCTCATGAGTTGGCCTTCGGCCGAATTTATTCTATTGTAATAAAGACTCGATATGAGAATCATGTAATAAATTCTGGTGTGATTGAACTTTGATTATTTCATCAATGTCTTGTGTGCAAAGATGATCTTGGGATGGTACAGCTACACAGAGACTTGACCGATTTTGGGTCGGTCGCTACTGAGATGGTATCGAGCACACGCTCACCGTAGGGCGTAACCCCTAGGATCGGAAAGCCATAGGAAGAGACTATTTATTTTATGTCCTTATCATTCCGTAATTCTCCCCTGTTCATTTCTGACTTCTCTCCGATTTTCAAAATTCTAGATGGCCGCCAAGTTCACCCCAGTTCTGCTACCGGAGTTTTGCCAGCCAGATGAGACGATGCCTCTCGGCAAGAAGCTGGTCCAGATCGTGAAGAAGCTGAAGATTGCTCTGCCCTCAATCACCGGAAGCCTACCAATGCGCTTCCGACGGATACCCGCTGAGGATTGAGGTGCACATTCGAGGAGGACCTTCGGAGGACATTGAGCCTATTGATTTTGAGTTTACCGATTTCAATTGGATCCTCGGAAGAGACATGGCGATTTATCGTGCACTTGGACATCTCCGAGAAGAGTACAGGGCGAGCTCGACCCATCGACCTCGCCATGATTTCTCGCAGAGCTAGGAATGGAGATATCATCCGTACCGTAGAGGACGACTCCATTCTCTCATATGTCCAAGACTTGGAGTGTCTCCTCAGGAAACGGGAGATCCAGACTCGCCGTAACTCGAAGGTACACAGGAGGCTGTTGTTCCGTGAATGGAACGGAGGAGAAACCACACGCAGATTTCCTTGACCATGAAGAAGAAATCAAGGATTTCATGGAGAGAGTCGACAAGCTGAAGATGGATGTTGCCGCATTAGAGGAGAAGATGGACTTGGGAGAAGACCTTTTTCCGAGTGGAGATGACGGACCTCTCGTGAGCAATGACCAGGATTATGAAGAGAGCTCCACTGAAGAAAGCCGCAAGAGGAGGCGCCGCACTAGAGGACGCCACACCGGAGGACGCGCACCGAGGGCGCAAGGATAATTGATGAAGACATTTAGTCGACCGCCATGTTATTTTATTTTTCCGTCGATCAGTTAGGCCCGTTATTTTCGATTAGTCGTGAGAATTTGTAATCCGAGATTGAACCATGTTTGAGATGATTGAATAAATGATTGGTGTGATTATGATTGTGCATTCATATGGGTAGTGATATTTTCTCATTAGACCCTTGTTCTATTCTAATTTTCTCATCCACTCCAAAACACGGATGCCTCCGAGGCGTGACCCGGTCTCAACTTTCCGCGGAACTCACCCGGCTGATCCAGCAGCGAGAATGCCCTCATGCGGATGCTCATCCGAACCGAACAACAACAACAACAACAATCCACCGCCACCACCCCTGTTGACAACTTGACCCGCTTCCTAAGGCTGAATCGCGGTGTTCTCTAGCAGACCGAGCCGATTGTGGCCGATGATTGGCTTCGCAAGGTCGGAAGGAGTTAGCCACTGCTGGATGCACAGATGCGAGAGAAGGTGCGCTTTGCCGACATCAACTTGATGGACCTGCAGCCTCTTGGTGAGAGAACTACACGCCACTTATCCCATCGCCACCATCCACGTGGGATCAGTTCAGCGAGCTTTCCGCACCGCTCATGTCTCACCTGGAGCCATGAGTCTCAAGAAGCGTGAGTTCCGCAACTTACGCCAGGGAACCGTAATGTGGGGCGATGCGTGGATGAGTTCAGCAAGTTAGCTCGCTATGCCCCGGATGATGTGGCCACAGATGCCGCAGCAGGAAAAGTTTCTCGAGGGACTCAATGACGAGCTGGGAATGCAGCTTATGGTGGCTACCTTCAACAACTACCGGGAGCTGGTAGACAAGGCCACCATACTTGAAGGCAAGCAGCAGCAGATTGATAGTCACAAGCGGAAGTATGGCGGGGAAGTACAACTCGGAGCTCAGCGAAGCCCGTTATGCCCCATACTGGGAGGGCATACACATCATAACCATGGAGGACATAACCATGGAGGAAATGGGAACAACATAACCGTGACAACAAGACGGCAATGGAAGCGACAATGGAAGCGGCAATGGCAACCAGCATCGTCCTGCCCGGTTCGTAAAGATCTGAGTCACATCACTGTTTCAAGTGCGGAAAACAGGGCACTATGCCACCGACTGCCCGGAGCCCAAGCAGAGGAATGGAAACGGCAATGGAAGCTCAGCAAAGAAGCCCAACCCTTTTCCTCGTGCTCGGGTGAACCACATTGGCGTGGAGGGCGTCTATGATCAGCCGAACAACGTGGTTGGTAAGTTTTATTAAATTCACATCGAGATTGGTACTCTTTGATTACGGTGCAACGCATTCATTCATATCAAGGGTAGTTGTGGAAAAGTGCGGGTTGCCCACTAGAACCCTTAGAAGCCCTCTTCACGTCGGTTCGCAGAGGAGAAATGATGGCAGGCTTAGGCTGTCATGCAACCCTCAACATCGGAAACCATAAATTTCCCGCAGACCTCATAGTATTGGAAACCCACACCTTGGATGTAATCCTAGGCATGGATTGGTTGACGAAGTTCGAAGGAAACATAGATTGTGCTCGCAAGTCGATTCTGCTCACCACCCCGGAGCAGAAGAGGATCAAGTATGTATCCAGACGTACCCCGATGAAGAATCAGGTGAATTCCCTCACGGGAGTTGTTCAGGAGGAAGTGCTAGTAGTGCAAGATTTTCCCGATGTGTTCCCGGAAGAATTACCAGGAATGCCACTGGACAGAGACATTGAATTTCTGATTGAGTTATTGCCCGGCACAGCCCCAATATCCAAGAGACCCTATCGGATGCCCCCGAACGATTTAAAAGAGATCAAGAATCAAATTAATGAGCTATTGGAGAAGGGATATATTCGGCCAAGCTCGTCACCTTGGGGAGCCCCAGTTCTTTTGGTAGAGAAGAAGGATGGAACCCTGAGAATGGTTGTGGATTATCGTTCGTTGAACGACGTGACCATCAAGAACAAGTACCCTCTGCCGATGATTAATGACTTATTTGATCAGCTAGTTGGAGCCAAGGTATTCTCCAAGATCGATCTTGATCGAGGTATCATCGATTGAAGATCCGTGAAAAGGATATACCCAAAACAGCATTCACCACGGTATGGTTTATATGAGTATACCGTCATGTCATTCGGATTGACTAATGCCCCTGCATACTTCATGAATTTGATGAACAAGGTATTTATGGAATATCTGGACAAGTTTGTCGTGGTGTTCATCGATGATATACTGATTTTCTCCAAGAGCGAGGAAGAGCATAAGGAACATTTTCGTCTAGTTCTGGAGAAACTCCGAGAACATCAGTTGTATGCCAAGTTCAGTAAATGTGAATTTTGGCTGAAGGAAGTTGGATTCCTCGGACATGTTATTTCAGGAGAAGGAATAGCAGTTGACCCAGCCAAGGTTGTATCATTCACCGATTGGCAGTCGCCCACCTCAGCCAAGGAGATCCGCAGTTTTCTCGGACTCGCAGGATATTATCGGAGGTTTATTGAGAATTTCTCAAAGATTGCCAAGCCCATGACTGAGCTGTTGAAGAAGGACGCCAAGTACATTTGGACCGAGGATTGTGAAGCCGTTTCGAGAATTGAACAAGCGTTTGGTTACAGCCCGATATTGATTTTGCGGACATACACAAGGATTACGGTATATTGTGGCGCTTCTCGTCGAGGACTCGGAGGAGTACTCATGCAGGAAGGAAAAGTTGTAGCTTATACCTCCAGACAGCTACGACCACACGAGATGAATTATGCCACACATGATTTGGAGTTAGCAGGAGTAGTGCATGCACTCAAGACTTGGAGACATTTCCTTATCGGAAACCGTTGTGATGTTTACACAGATCATAAGAGATTGAAGTATATTTTCACACAGAAAGAGTTGAACCTCAGGCAGAGGAGATGGCTGGAGTTAATCAAGGACTATGACATGAGATTGCATTACCACCCAGGAAAGGCTAATGTTGTAGCAGATGCTTTGAGCCGTAAGAGTTATGTGAATACTCTTATAGCGGGAGGATTACCCCAGGAGTTAGTCGATGACCTCAGAGATCTTCGACTGGAGATAGTTCCGAGAGGATATGTTGCAACTCTGGAAGTTCAGTCCACTTTGGCCGAAAGAATTCGTGAAGCCCAGAAGTCGGATAAGGAAATTGATGACATAAAGAAAAGGATGGATGAAGGAAAAGCTAAAGGGTTTCGTAAGGATGAATACGGAGCTATATGGTTCGAGGATCGTATTTATGTACCCAATGATCCCGAACTCAGGAAGCTAATTCTTCAGGAGGCTCATGATTCACCGTACTCGATTCACCCCGGTAACACCAAGATGTATCTGGATTTGAAGGAAAGTTTCTGGTGGACATGTATGAAGAAGGATATTGCCGAGTACGTAGCAGTATGCGATGTTTGCCAACGAGTAAAGGCGGAACATCAGAAGCCAGCAGGGTTACTTCAACCTTTGCCGATTCCCGAGTGGAAATGGGAAAACTTGGAATGGATTTTATCACAGGATTACCCAGGACCCGTTCAGGTTATCATTCCATCTGGGTAGTGGTTGATCGATTGACCAAGGTAGCTCATTTCATTCCCGTGAAGACTACCTATACCAGCGCTAAGTTAGCCAAGATATACATGACCATGATCGTATGTCTGCATGGAGTTCCGAGGAGTATCGTGTCGATAGAGGAACACAATTTACCTCAAAGTTTTGGAATCGGTTGCATGAAACTTTGGAGTGCGAGGCTGGAGTTGATACATCTTTTCATCCGCAGCGATGGACAGACCGAGAGAGTCAACCAGATCACGGAGGACATGTTGAGAGCTTGTGCTCTAGACTATGGGTCTAGCTGGGATGATAATTTGCCATCGCGAGTTCTCGTACAATAACAGTTATCGCACCCGATCGAAGATGGCCCCTTCGAAGCTCTATACGGAAGGAGGTGCGAACACCATTCTTGTGGGATGGTGTTGGAGATCAAAACTTTTCGGTCCCGATCTTATCAGAGATTCGAAGAGAAAGTCAAGCTGATTCGAGATAGACTCAAGGTAGCTCGATCGAGACGGAAGAGTTATGCCGACGATGAACGCAAGGAAGTAACTTACGGCGGGAGACCGGGCATATCTTCGTGTGTCCCCACCGTGGAATCAAGAGGTTCGGTGTTAAAGGAAAGTTAGCACCCGGTTCATTGGCCCTACAAAATCCTCGAGCGTCGTGGAGAAGTTGCTTACAAGTTGGAATTGCGGAAGGATTGTCCGGAGTTCATGATGTCTTCCATGTTTCTCGGTGAAGAAATGCCATGCCGACATGGCGATATTCCGTTGAGAGACACACGGTGCCCTAGAGGCCATACAGCTCGACGGTGATCGACTTATGAGGAGAAACCCGTCCGAATTCTCGAGACTGCGAAAAAAGTCACCCGCAGCAAGATCATCAAGTTTTGCAAGGTTACGTGGAGTCATCATTCGAGGAGGAAGCCACAGGGAGCGAGAAGAAGACCTCCGTCGAGACCACCGCACCTATTTGCTAGCCAACCCGAATCTCGAGGGAGATTCATCTTAAGGTGGTAGGTTTGTAACATCCCAAATTTCCTATTTGGAATGTTTTACAATTATAGCTAAGCATCTATGCATATTGTTTGAATTTGAGTGACATTTGAAGTTTCAGAAGATTTTGAGTTGATGAAATTTGAATTTGAATTGGCAGTGGAAATTTATTTCAAATCAATGCCTGACAAATACTTGAGAAAAAGTATGAGAGGAGTAAACATGACACTCCAAATATGTCAGATGAAAAACATTGCCAAAAAGTTTGAATTCAAATTTTGATTTTATTTGGGATTTTAGAAAAAAATGATTTTTTATAAAGTTTGAGTTTTGCCCCTGGAAAAATGTTCAAATTATAGGGAATATTCCCCTGATCATTTTGATATATATATGTCCTATATAAAAAATATATATTATATATATATTTCCCTCTCCTAATTCAAAAAAATAGAAAAAAAGGACCCAGCGCCCCAGCTAACCGCCCAGCCAAGACCCAGGCGGCCCAGCCAGCCAAGCCAGCCCACTGCCCAGCCCAGCCGACCGAGCCGACCCAGCGCCGCACCCCGAAGCCCCTACCCCTCGGTCGCCAGTCGCTCATCCCCCTCCCCTCTCTCACTGACACCCCGGACCCACCTCTCCTTTCCCCTCGCCGACGCCAACCACCGCGCCGCCGCTCGCCGGAATCCCGAAGGATCCGGGATCGCCTCCCCGATCCTCGCCCGATCTGCCCCCTCCTCCAAGCCGGTCCCCCCCCTATATATACCCCCCCTCGCCCTGTTCCCCCCACTTCCCCCTCTCCCGACCCTCCCTCGCCCAAATCCGTCGCTGAACCCGAGTGCCCTTGGCGCCATTGCCACCGCTCCGCTCGCCCCGAACCCCCTCGAGCACCCCCGACTTCACCCCCGAGCTCCCCTTGCTCCGCTGCACACGCCGGAGGCCTCCGCCGTCGTCCCCGACCACCGGAGCCACCACACCGTCGCCGCCCGAGCCGCCGTCGCCGTCGACCACCGCGGTGAGTCACCGGAGAACCCGCCGCCGTCCGATCAAAAACGTAGGGCGTAGATTAGATTACGAAGGGGTACGGTTTATTTAGGTTTTAGTTTAAAGATCCGGTTTTAAGTTACGGTTTTTCTTAGACCGGCCCGACTCGGTTTAACCCCTCGGGCGCGTTTTAGTTATATTACGCCGATGCGCTAGATAGGCCCATTAGCGCCGGTTTTCGTTTTAGTTAATTTTTTTGTTTCTGTTTTTAACAGAATAGTTTCAGTTTTGTAAAATCCATATCTTTTAATCTACTTAATATTTTTAATTGATTCTTTTTTTGTTAGTTTGCAAATTTATTGTAGTTTCTGTAGAAAATATGTTTGGCCATGTTTAAATTATTTAAAATTGTTTTATCTTAGTTTTAGACAGATTAGTAAATTCTGCTATAAAATGAGTTAGGATTACTTTATTTTAGTGATTCTTTTGTCACTACTTTGTTTTGACCTTGCCTAACTGTAGGAATTTATTTGGGCATTTTAGATTTAATAAAAAATAGTTTTAATCAAAATCATGTGGTTCTTATTTATTTAACTAGCTACTGTTTTCCTATAGTTTTAATTAGCAAATAATTTTATTTTTCCTATGTGATAGTTTATCTTAGGTTAGTTTCTGTAACTTTAGAACATGGACTTTTATTTACAATAAATAGAATTTTTATTTTATATTTTCTTGCTAGGATTGTTATAGGCATAATAGGAGTTCTATAATAGCTTTTGATGTGATTCTTTTTGCTCCTAGTTGCATAATGTTTTCTTTTACATTAGTTAGCAAAACCCATGCTTAGGTTCTGTTAAGAAAAATTTGGTTGTGCAAAACTATTTCTTGGTTGTTGTATGATGTGGTGAAAATATTGATTTGGATTTCTTCGAGTTTTCTTTGGGTTTTGGTTCAATTGTTTTGTGTGTTATGTTATTATGCTGTTATGTTAAGTGATCATATGTTTGTATGCTTATATGATTGTTGTTTGCCTCGGTAGAATTTCGGTCTGAAGCTTGCTACCACGAGTCCCTAGCTTTCGAAGATCGTCAGCAAGGCAAGTCATTTGACCATGTTTTCCTTTACAATACCTATGATTTTATTGCATTAGAATTATACCTCCCCACCATGCATGCAGTAGGTGAATTTTAAGTTATGTTCTTGAGTAGTATCATGAGGTAGGATGAACCCAATTCCCCTTGTTACCATGGCCCGGGACGAAGTAGTTTATTTTGCTATGCTCGTAGACGGGGTTGGTTGAGTGAATCATAAGGGAGATGTGAGAGTCAAGATGATGACAACCCCATGACTTCAAGCTCAAGATGGACTTCAAAATTCACTACTGGGTGGAGGACGGTTGACGGGCACCCTGGAGAAAACCAGCGGTTGGCCGGGATGCATGGAGAAGCGCCATGACATCTTGCGAGCTTCACCCAGCCACAAAGAGACGGATGTATACCCCATTGACGGAAGCTTACTGTGCAGCCGCAAGCCATTATGGGCTCGCTTGGTCAACCCTAGGTGTGACTCTGGCGGACGGTGCTACGAGATGTAGAAGAATGGTAGGATTGGATGGGTACGGCGGTGGCGGAGGAACTCTTCTGAAGACCCTGTTTACGTTCGTCCGTCTTCAAACACCATGAAGTGCGAAGACTTAAAGGAGGAGCGAATCTTGCGGGTAAAGTCGCAAACCTCTGCAGAGTGAAGATCTAATCGGTTAGCCGTGTCCCGATTCTGGACAATTTGAGCCTCTGGAACTTGGAGTAATTCGAAATCTCAACACCAAATTAATAAATTAATTGAGGGGTTATTTAATAATTGGGAATGAGACATTGGTTGGTGGAACCATCTCAATAACTACCAACATTTTGTAGTATTTGCAAACAAGTCCATTGTTGTAGGGAAAAGCTGGCTTTTAGCAAAACAATGAAACTTAGACCCCACCAAATTGCATATAGTGTTAGAAATTTTTTATTATTCTCTCTTCATGACTTGCGGCATATTCAAAATGCTGACCTACACGGCTGCAACGTCTTATGTTGCGAGAGAGTATTCGATCAGGAGTGAGGCTACGATCCGCGCTTGGCGATTGCCCTTTGGAGTCGGATGGACTCGCTATTCTTCTACGCTTCGCAGCTTTATTTAGTTTATTTCTCATGAGTTGGCCTTGGCGAATTTATTCTATTGTAATAAAGACTCGATATGAGAATCGTGTAATAAATTCAGGTGTGATTGAACTTTGATTATTTCATCAATGTCTTGTGTGTGCCGGCATGATCTTGGGATGGTACAGCTACACGAGACTTGACCGATTTTGGGTCGGGTTACATACACAAGCACTTGCCGGCAAAGCTTTCCGGCAAGGTTTCTTCCGGCCGACAGCCCTCCGAGGATGCAACCTGCGAAGTAACCAAGTGTGAAGCGTGCGGTTCCATTCCAAGCGAGATACACTAGCCAGCTCAAGCTCTCCGACGATCCCTTTATCCTGGCCATTTCGGTGCAGGGGCTCGACATCCTCGGCCCCTTTCCCGAAGTTGTTTGGGGCTTTGAGTACTTATGCGTCAGAATCGACAAGTTCACAAAGTGGCGGAAGTGGAAGCAATGAGGAAGGTGACAGCATAGTCGCATCAAGTTCGTCGGTCGATTATCCGCCGTTTGGAATTCCTAACAGGATCATCACCGACAACGGCACCACAGTTCACGAGCCGCACCTTCATGCGATCGTCCTAAGATCTTGGCGCCAAGGTCTGCTTTGCTACATTTCTCATCCGAGAAGCAACGGTCAAGCGGAGAGGGCAAATGCTGAAGTGCTGCATGGGCTCAAGACCGAACTTTCGACAGGCTGCACAAGTGCGGAAGAAACTGGATTGAGCAGCTGCGGTGGTTCTTTAGTCGATCGGATCGGCGCCATCGAGCCACTGGCCGACACCTTCGCTCTAGTCTATGGAGCAGGCAGTTCTCCCCACGGAACTTCGTATCTGGGTCACCTCGAGTACTCGCTATGATGAGCTTGAGCAAGAGCCGCTGCGACAAGATGACGTGCTGCTCCTTGAGGAGGACCGTCTTGAGCCGCTGTCTGAGCTGCTCGTTACCAGCAAGCTTTGCGCCGCTACCATAACCGCAAAGTTAGTGCCGAAGTCTCGAGGAAGGCGACCTTGTTCTTCGCCGCGTTCGGTCTGCCAAGAATTCCAACAAGTTGGCGCCAAGTGGGAAGGCCCTTATCGGGTGAAACGAGTCACTAGGCTGGCGCTGTCATGCCTTTGAGACCGAAGATGGTATTCGGTGAGCAGCTCTGGAACATTGAGCATCTTCGTAAGTTTTACCCGTAGAGGCGCGGTTCTTGGAACCTGTTCGGCAACCACCTTTATACAAGTCTTGCCGATGTTGCATGTAATCCTTTGTACAAAGTCGGGCGCAGACCCCGTGCATAAGTAAAGCTCATGTGTTGCGCACAACTTGTCAACTACATGCTTTCATTATCATTTTGGCATGTGTTATCTAACATTTTGTGCAGCATCCACAACCGGTAAGCAATAACGAGCCACAAGGCTCCATAACTTTATTTTCTCTTCTTTCTCTTTCTCAAAGAAAGGAAGGTTCCCTCGCACACAAGTCAACCAGGGGGGAAGGAGAATATAATGGTGTGGGCCACCAAGCGTCGCTCGAGGAAGTTTCGCCTTGCCGGGAAGCAAACGACAGAAAAGCTAAGTTGCCAAAGTTTGAGCAATCAGTTTTTAAATTTTTAAGTTATCTTCCTCGAACGATAGTACTTTGTATGGAAAACTCCATGCAGAGGAACCAACTCGTAGCTAGTCGCTACTTACTTTGTTTCGAGTCCGCTCAACAACTTAAGTGAGCTGCAACTAGTTGCGACAAGGTTTTGTTGTCGGGGCGGCACTTGCCAAAGAAGGTCTGACGTTCGCACTCGGCGCTTCATGACAAAAGGTGCCAGCGCCGACAAGTTCCCTAAAAGCGTAAGGCACAAACATACAAAGGAAGGAATCAAGTAAAGGAAATAACATTGCAATCATTGCCTTATTTAGAGTTATATTACAAAATAGCTTGTCGCAAATCTAATAAATTGTTCTCCTAAACATGATCGGCGACACAAGGAAAGATAAAATTGGCGGCCTAGTCTCACGCGGGTCGCCATCAACCCATGATCTAGCCCACCTTGTCCACAATGGGTGCGACAAGGGCTTTGAGCGCCCACATCGGCATCTGGCGGCAAGGATCTGAGGACGCCTGAGGTTGAGGCACAGATTCCGAAGGCCACCTTCATCAACACCTTCCGAGAGCTCTGCGCAGATTTGGCGCGATTCCTCGACCAGCTGCTTCGGGATCTCTTCCCGGTCATTGGAGAAACCGTCACCACGCCCTTGAGAACAGGCTGAGCTTGGCGCTGGGTTGGGCGCTCGTCGTGGAGTACCGAGATCCACCATCCCCAGCTCCATCAGCTCCTTGTCGATGGCGGCGGCGATATTCACAAGACCTTGATCGAGCTCCACATTCTCCCTGAAGGTGCTCAGGCGGCGATAGCACTCGCCAGCAGCTCCTCGTTGGCCTTGATCTTCTCCGGCAGACCCACCTCTCGCTCCTTGGCACCGTCCGGCGTCGCATCGGGGTGGTCAGCTTCAGCTCAAGATCTGCCTTGGAGTCCTTGGCGGCATCGAGCTCTTTGATCCTTTCAACGAGACTGCCTGCAACTTCGCCAAGAGTGTAGGCGTCCTTCTCGCGCTTCGTGCTTCAGCGCAGCAAGCTCCTCGCCCGCTCTTACGAGGTTGGCCTCCAAGCGTCTGTCGTCTCCAACTCTTTCTTGGCGGCCTCGGCAGCTGCAGCGGCATCTTTTGCTTCCTTGAGAGCTCCGCCAATTGATTGCTCGCGCGCGCAAGCTCTTCCTCATAGCTGTCAAGATTGATCTTCCGCTCGCCAACTCACCTTCTTGCGAGATAGCTTCTCAGCAGCAAGCCGTTCTGCTCCTCGACCTCAGCCTTCTCAAGGATGAAGGCTGTCGCGCTCTTGACAAAGTCGCTCCGCTCTTACGCTACGTTAGGAGAGCTTCTTGGTTGGCGCCTGGAGCTCTTCTGCGTGCTTCTCCATGTCTGCTCCGCCCTCGCGACATGTGCTTCCCGGACTCCAACTTGGCTTGTCGGGCGCGGTAGAGCGACATCAGCTTCTTCAGAAGCTGCTCCTCCTCAGACTCGCCACTGCTGCTGTTTGGCGCATCCACCAGCGTCAACCCAGCGGAGGCGAGCAGCTCTCCGTCGAAGGTCTCTCCTTCGACCGGCGCCTTGGAGCTCGAGGCCCAGGGGAGCTTGATGAAGATGCCATCGCCGGCCTTCAGATAAGCGCCGGGCTGGGGCTCTTCGGAGCCTGACGCTGCACCGGTGGCGGAGGGATCGGCGGCGGCGTAGCGCCTGGCGCTCCTGCTGGTCTCGAGACGTCGATCGATCGCCCGACCCTCGCCCGCCTTTGCGGCGGCAGCCTTGGCGGCCTCTTCACAGCCGGACCCATCAGCGCCACCTCTTCCTCCATGGTGGCGGCGTCGTCAGCATTGCCGCGCGCGCCCTCCTCGCCGGCGACCTCAGTCTCCATCGGCTCTGCGGCGGATGGATCTGAGGACCAGAAAAAGAAAGAACAGTCAAGCAAATGTTCGAAAAGAAGAACAGAAGAAAAAGAACCCAAGGGAAATTTTCAGGCAAGAGGGTTACCTGCGATGGGATCTGCAGCCATGCTCTCGACCACCGGAGGATCACTGGTGCTGTCCCTTGCCGGAGAAGTCTCTATTGCCGGAGAGCGCTCCCTTGCCGGAGAATCCTCCCTTGGCGGTGAAGTCAAAGCAGATGGTATTTCGGGAGCGGCTTCCGGGCACTCCTGATGAGGCTGCTCTGCTCCTACACAAATCAACAAGTCAGATATCAGCAAAGAAGGAGCACCCATGCACACCTAACCGTAAGAAATAAACCATATACTTACGCTGGGGGCTGTCTTGGGGCTGCTTTGAGAAGGGTTGCCGGTCCGCAAGGGGTCTCAGACCGCCTCCTGTTGCCATGGGGGATCGTCTTCAATGACAACCACCGGGTCTTGGCTCTCTTGACGCTCTACGGGCCAGCGTCTGAAAAGGAAAGAGTTCGTAATGAAGCAAATCAGATACAAGACAAAGCAACCAAATTGAAGAAATACAAGCACAGCATAGAAGCTTACTCTTCTTCTTCTTCCTCGCCGGAGCTGGCGCGAGAGATCAAATTCTAGCTCGCCTCCGGTGCGAAGAGGCGGAGGAGTAGGTTCTCTTGACCGCTTGGCGGGTGGCAGCGGTGGCTCGAGAAGATCCCGCTCGGTTGTTGCAGCGGTGTGGGTGCTCCAGCTGCAACAAGCTTGCCACGGTGGAGCGCGTCGCCGCGCGGCATCGGCTGTTGGCCCGTCTGCCGCCCGTCACTTCCCGCCCTTGCGGGCGCCTTCTTTGTGGAGCTGTGGGCTCCGCCGCGCAAGCTACTCGAAGGTGTGGAGGCGCCCTCGGCGACTTCGCTCGGCTCAACCGGGCTCGGCCTGCTCCTCCTCGCCCGGCAAGCTCCTCTCGATCGGCAAGGCTTGCCGCCTCTGCTGCCTCTGCCTCCTCCACGGTGAACCCGATTCGCCAATAGCAATCTGCCGCCTCCTCCAGCTGGTGGCGTCGCGCTGCATCTCGGCGTCTGTGGTATCGCGGGTGAGCCACTTCGCTCGTCGGGCGGATCGGCACTTCTTCAAGCTATCGAAGAACTGCCGACGACGTCGTCCGCGAGCTCTTGCCAGTTGGAGCGATCCCATGCGAATCGCTGGCGGCATCATTGCACGGATGCGGTCGGCGAAGAGTTGTTGCACAATGGGGCGACTCCCCTCGACAACCTAAACCACTCGGGGTGATCGGGGTCGTGCTTGAACAGCTCCAGCTGCATCGCATCCAACTCCAAGACAGTGAAATTCCAGTTGAGGCCCGGGCGCAGCCTCATGATGTCTGCCGCATTTTGGAACTCCCGGCAGGTCTCCTCCTCTCCTGCAAGGGAAGCGTCGCGGCGAAGGAAACCTGCGCCAACAGCGCCTACGGTGAGTCCGGCAAGCCTGAGGCGCAAGATCCGGGTCACAGCAATCTTCAACCTAGCATCCTCCGGCGCCAAGTTGCTCCAATCGTTGCCGCGCACTATGGGAGTTTGGCGCTGGGCGATCGAAGGTTGCGGGTTCTCCTCAACGATCCAACACCAATCGGCTCTCCACTCCTCCCACTTGCTGCGGAGCTCTCCTTCCAGATAGGCTTCTTTCTTGCCGATCCTGGAGATCCAAGCAATCCCTCCGGCAAGTGGCTCTCCTCTCTCGACGCTGGGCATGAAGAAGTAGCGGAAGAGGGCAACATTTGGTGGACTCCGACAAAGTTTTCGCAAAGGTGTGCGAAAACCGCCATGGTCGAGACAGCATTGGGGGTGAAATCAAGGAGGCGAAGCCGTGGGTGTTCATGATATCGCGAAGAATTAGAGAAGGCGGGCGAGCCCGCAATAGAAGAAGAGCGAAGAAGGGTATCCGCTCGGACCCAACTCGATGCGGGCGGAGAGTACCTTCGTCGCGCGGATGCGCTTCGCCTCCGTCGACCGGAAGAGATAGTAGCCCTCCTCGGCTCCTTTGCGTCGAGCTGGGGGAAGACGGCCGCTCCTTCGCGCGCCCTTGAGCAGCGCTGCGCCTCGCCGACTTCACGCCCTTCCCTTGTCGGCTTTGGAGCCATGGCGGAGGTGGTGGAGGAGACCGACGGCGTTGATGGCGCTGGTGGCGATGAAGCGGGCGCTGCTCTCTTGAGACTAGAGAAGAAGGGGGAGGCGGTGGTTTTCGAGATGGGACAGCAAATGGCGAGGTGGGCGACTTGCCCTGTTTCCCCTGTTTATAATGAGGAGAGAGGTGGGCGTTCCGCTTTTCCATTAAAAAACCCCACGATCTCTCCCACGACGCCACGTTCGGCGCGTGCTGTTAAGTGGGGGCGTGGTGGTCTGGAGCCGATTCGGCGTGATCTAGGCAGCGTGCCCATGCCTTTGCTTTGGGCCTGGCCCAACAGCACTTTCGGCACAGCGTGTGCCCAGCCGGGGGGCTCTGTCGGTGTACTAGAGTAGGGGTACCCTAGTATCCCGAACTCGTGCACGGGCAGTTGCAGCACCCCGCGGCAAGGCTTGCCTAGTGACCGCCGAGGTCCTCCATGGTTCCTTTGGAGCCATTCAAGAACAAAGTATTTAAGCCAAGGAGACCAGGCCCCGGCAAGAGGAGCTTGCCGGGAAGGCCACTCAAGGCACGCAGAAGACAAGACCCCGGCAAGTGGAGCTTGCCAGGAAGGCTCGGAGAGCGACAAGCTTCCGGACGCGACAAGGATTCAGCCGTGGCAAGGCGCTTGCCACGGCAGGCAACCACTCTTCATCTCCGCTCCAGCTCATCCACCAACGTGTTGCCATGGGACCATTCCAGGCGCGCGTGTCAAGAGGCTGTGCTGCCAGCGGAGAGCAGCGGTAAGCGGCGCTGACAAGATTGCCATCGTGGCAAGCGGTGGCGCTCCTGACGGTCCTGTTGCCTTTGTTTAGGCGACATGGGCCGGGCATTTAATGTTTTTGTCCCTTGCCGTCGAGTTAGGTAGAATACACTGTACAAAGTAGTTGTACCAACCGCAACTCATTTTCCCGTTTTTGCCCTTGTCTACGTTGCCACCTGTTGGTGACCCCTTTAGCCTATAAAAGGAGGCCCATGCGCAACGTAGAAGGGGTTCGGTTCGACTCATTCGAAACTAGAGACACTCACGCTAGGTTTTGTAGCTCTCTGTGCTCCCTAGGAATAACACAATACAATCAGACAAGCAGCAGTAGGAGTATTATCTCTCCGGAGAGCTCTGAAGCTGGGTAAACTGCTCGTGTGTTTCGCCTCGATTTGCTCTTCGTGCAATCTCCGCCCCCCACCGAACCGAAAGGGACTTGGTCCGCCGGTCCCATAGGTGTTCGTGGGTTACGGTCAGCTTCCCCGACATTCCTTAAATATAGACACCTCACTCTTTATCTGAAGTCAACCCCCCCCCCCACCACCACCACCACACACACACACATAGAGAAGTCGTTCTCTCCCCCAAACACCAACACACGAGCACATTAACACCCCTCTCTCTTGTAAAGTCCGGACCCCAACATAGGTCTCTAACACTTTGTCTCTCGGGCATGCACACATCTCTTCCCTCACTCTCTAGGTGTCCCGCTATCTCTCTTACCCAAGCACACGCACTATGTAGAGTGTATATTTCCCATACACACAAAACGTCGCCCCCAAACGTATATCTCCCTAGTTATGTGGTTCTCGCGCACTCACCTCACACACCACCCCCACTGCAAACAAGCACACTTTGTCTCCTTGTGCACCACTCTCCTCTTTCTATCTCTCCCACATGCGGACCCGCCCCAGCTCCTTCCCTATATACATATATGTCGTGACTCTTTGCATAGCTCCCTAATGTATAATCATTCTCGATTTTGGCACATTGTTCTCTACACCATATATTCTAGATCTCTCATGAAGTCCCTATCACACACACGATGACTCGCTTCCCTTGCGTCTTCGTTCATAGGCCAATTTCGGACAACATCAACATTGTCTCCCTATCTATACGCCATTTATGGACACAAACGACCCCTCTCGCCCCCTCTCTTCCTCTCTCTCTCTCTGTCACTAGCTCTCTCTTTTTCTCGCTCTCACACCCCTCTCCCACACACACACTCGATGTCTCTTCCAAATAGTCTGCTCCCCCAGCCCGCACCCATGCTATCCCGCTACTACACATGTCACACCATTCCCCCCTTCCCTTATACTAGGTTTACATCATCATTGGTCTCTCTATTCCACGTACACTCTCTCCTTCTCACACACAAACGCGTGCACAAACACACACAAACACGCACAAACACCCATTATTCTGGATCCTCATCTCTCCCCATGTCCGCATGTGTATCTCACACACTCACTCTCTAATTATGTATATGTGTCTCCACGTTACACAACACAAAGCCCCATGTACATGTCTCTCTCTATCCTCCACACACATAGACATAAAGAATCTGTTATCATTGCCTCAGTCTCTAACATATCACACACGCACACTCTCTCTCTCTCTCTCTCTCTCTCTCTCTCTCTCTCTCTCTAAACACGCTCATCAAGGGTTTCCCCGTGAATAACTTACCGTCTATTCATCAACAGTCGTGGCAGTACGGCGAACACGAGACGTGAAAAAGAATAAATCTACATGTGCTTAGACCACCTAGTATGACTACTAGGACTAGAGCAAGCCAAAAAGCGCGCCGCCGTCACCCCCTCCTTGTCGGCAACGGGAAAATCTTTGTTTTACACAGTCGAGAAGTCATTGTGCTAAGGCCCCACATGCCGAGGCGTTGAATAGAATGTAGATGCTAGTTTATGGAAGCAAGTATCGATAATACGTTTGTATCTCCATACTTATATTTCTTCTCTTATAAAAAACCGAGGTGGTGATGATGGTACGTGTGCCATCTTTCAATATAGACCGTCCGATCTATATCTGACGGATGGAAATTAAACTAAAAGATACCCGCACCCCTCTCCACATTTGCAGACAAGGCCTTCCCTCATTCATCCCTATCTCCAACAAACCTCATTGTTGAGCAATTAAGAAATGAAGCCTCTGGAACAAACTGTCCTGGTGGCCGCTGCCGGCGTCGTCAATCCCCATGCCTCCGCTCAGTCCGACCACCAACCACCACCACACCCCACTCCTCTTCACCTTATCTCATATTTCTCGAGATATCATTAGTTTTACACATGGGATTACTCCAAGGGTCAATCACAACAAGTGTTTTATAAAAAATGCATCTTGATGTTCCGTGCAATGCACGGATCTTGCTAATACTCCTACACAAGACTAAGTTGGTGATCTTTGTGTATACGCCATCCGTCGCTTCGACCATTAGATCTACATCTAACGATTGTGAGGTAAGTTGTTGCCTTTTCTCACCAACATCCCACTTGTCTACCAATTTGCAGAAAAACCCATAATTAGTATCTTAAAACCAACCACATCCCTCCTGACCTCACCAAAGCAGCCCAAGGAATATATTCTAATTGAAACATATGTATATCAAAATTAGAGTGTTTTGTACCAAGTTTGTGAATAAGTATTATTCTAATTATGATTCGTTGCAACGGACATGAACATTGCTAGTATTTCCAACCATGCATTTTTCCTAGTATTCCATAGTTTTGAGTTTTCCATCAAGATATTAGTCACTCATGGTTGATATTTACTTTCAATCATGTACACATATGCACTATGTAACTAGCCTTGCTTATTGGCTTCCAAAGCTTAACTTTCGCTCCTACTTACAATATGTAGAGTATTTAACAAAAAGCTACCACTTTCAACCAGCCCTAGGGAGAATCTATTGTACAAAAAATAGCAAAAACATACCCAAAATTTCTTAATCCACGCCAAAAACTACTACCTAGTACTCCTACCGATTAGGTTCGTTTAAACCCATTTATGACAGGGTTGGCCCACACGTCCATGCTGACGAGGCAGCTTAAACAAACACATTTTGTTTGACCGTTGACACAAGGGACCCACATCTGACATTCTATCCTATTATTCCCCCTCAAATCATTATTTTTCCTGAACATTACTTCAAAAAGTACTGATGCGTGTTCGTCGGTGGCACCGGTGATGAGCGAGTTGGCCGCCGCTCCGCCGGACGGGCCGGACGCCATACAGCCTCACGACGGGTTGGCAGGCTGGCCCGAAGCGTGACTCACTGGCGAGCAAGCCGCGCTGGCAGCTTCGCTTGAGCCGATGGCTGGCTTTGAGTCTGGCATGAAAGCAAGCCGCCGTGCTGCCGTGCCAATCTAGCTAGTAAACCTTGCAGACAAGCAGCTGGACGGAGCTATCTTGGCTAGCTAGCAGCCGTGAGCGCCGGATGGAGCTGGCATCCGGGCTGCCGCAACATGGGCTCCATCACCGGGCGGTTTTGACCTCGCCGCCGCCTGCGGTGGTAGCTGCGCCCATGGCCGAGGATGACTAGGTGGACGGGCCGGAGGTAGGAGGTCACTCGAGGATTTTTGTTGGTAAGAGCATGTACAATGGTTGATAAGGTGGTCTTATCTTAAGTCTGCCACGTATGCAAGTGGTAGTAGTTTCTTGGCAATTTAGTGATTTCCTGCATTATTAGGGGTTTCTTGTAAGGAAATGTGCGTACTACTAGCGACAAAAGGTGATTCTAGGTAGTTTGAGTTTTGAAGTCAAATTGACGTGCGGCCCCACAATTTGGGTGCACTGGACAGCCTAGCCACGTGAACGGGTTTTCCTTCCCAGCATCCTGTGGCTCGCGTGCTCGCCCTAGCCGCACCTCGCTTGCAGCTTCATCATCAGCTAGTAGCATATTTAAACTAGCGCCTCCCAATTAAGCCCGAGGAGCCGGAAAAGCCTGGCGGGGCATCGGGAACTGTGCAATTTCGCTCCGTACGTAAAGTGCTCTACTACTACTCTGTAGCTTGTGGCGTTGTATGCATGGACTTCACTCCATTATCGGCTCTACTGTAAAAGAAATTCCTCTTGACGTGTTTTTTCAAACGGAGGCAAAAGCATTGCTTCATCTCATTCATAAAGAAGGAACTAGTACTAACAAAGTTCGAGGAGATCCATTACACCTCCACAAATGGAAGCGAAAAGCCTAGTCTCGCTATATCAAATAACTCAAATGTTCTGCCCCCGCAGTAACCGTCGTTGATAAATAGGCTGCTAGTGTGTGCGTGAGAGGAACGGCTGAGTAGGCCAGCTACTCCTACGTGAGAGGAGCGGCTGAATATAGCACCAAGAGTACCCACTAGGCCACTACGCAGGTGTACTTCCCCTGCATTGATAGTACAGTGATGGTTCTAGAGAACAGTAGTACCCTCCACTTCCAGCTGTAGCTCCTTGGCCCTAAGATTCAAGAGTTCAAAACTGGTGCACTATACAAGACTAGACTAGAAGTACAGTACATCGCACTACTAGTCGAGAAAACTAGTACTAGTACTGCTACAATACGAGTACGTACTCCTCCATCACATAATGTAAGACGTTTTTTGACACTAGTTGGTGTGTACATAAAATGGCAAAAACATACCCAAAATTTCTTAATCCACGCCAAAAACTACTACCTAGTGCCAAAAATTTCTTACTAGTGCTATTATTTACAGTATAATGCAATCCCATAACGTTCCATAATGCTAGTACTAGTAGTAAATAATAGCCTCACCCCTTCACTGAGGAACGATCTACGCTTGGAAGGGGCGAGGCCCTGCAGATTACTACGCTCTTATCTCCTCCTCGCCAGTTCCCTCCCAAGAGAAGGCAGTTCATCACTGCTCCCATGGATTCGCCAGCGGTTCTCCTCCTCGTCGGGCTGGGAGACCTTGGACGACGATCCTCTGGGAGAAATCGCACGCCCGCTCCGACGTCCTCACCGCCAAGAAGACTCGGTTCTTCCTTCACCAACTTTTCAAGATGCTGCTTAAACAGGCTTGGGAAAAGGCCATGCTTGTTGGTCTTCCATCGTCCTCGAGGAGAAGGTTCTTCTATGGGACAATCCTTCGAACAGTCCACCGCTCCCTAGCCATGGTTGCACGTTGACTCCGCTAGAGTTGCCGACGTTGAGAGGTAGTCGGATTTTGTCCGATGAGCAGGTCAGTAATGGAGTTCGATCATGTAGTACTTAGTTATTCCATTTCCATCCGTAATTTCCCGCTGCCCACCGTCTTATATATAGGTGCAGGTCGGTGCCAACGAAGATTGGCTTGCATACCTCTGGCCGGATACCACCATCATTTTGCACAACATCCACAGCAGTGCGGCCGTTCCGGTAGACCCCTTCTCCACCATTGGGATTGTCCTTCCGGACTGGCTGGGCTTGAATACGTATGATGATGCCTACATGAGATTGAAGAAGATAGCAATTGCGGACCCGCCGACAAAGCGGCGCGTCTCACGATTATTACTATCTCATCGCGGTGTTCGACATAAGGATTGCCATCAATGCAAGACGCAGAATGGCAGAGGTCGGCGCATGTTGGCGGCGGCAGATTTGTACCCCTACACGTTCGAAGACGCCATGCGCCATCTAGGCCATCTTCGCGGTGACAAGCCGGGACTTGTTTCATCTGGTTGCCATCCTACGGCACGGGAGATTACAAACGAAATGCACAAACCATCATTTGCATCCCTAAAGGTACTCCATTATTTTGCGAGGACCACCATCCCCGATCAAAATAAGATCGCCGATCCTGGATGTGCATTTGCATCTGCGATTGGGTCTAACCTGGAACCTTGTAGCTGACTTTGGCATATTGGGATCAACTATCTTAGCAGTCATTACCCATGGTACCACTGATGTGCAACATGGTCACACAATCTACCACGATCGGACCGTCTCCATCTACCCAGGTATTCCATTTTTTAACCCTCTCGCCTTCTCTTTCATTGTTGTACTAGTAGTATACTTAGTAGTACTAGTAGGACTACTTTTTACCTTGGAGGACGCGTATAGCTAGCTTCGCCCTTGAAGACTTGAACCCACTAGCTGCCACCATTTTTGTTTTTCCATGTCTTACTATCTCATCCATGTAGCCAAGAGTGGATATATATAATAAGCCGGTTATTTTACTTCCTCTATACCGGAGTAGTACTATTTGCTGCACATTATTACTGACCGCCATATTTGAGCACAACATTATTATGCATGGACCTTGACTATGTACGTCACCATGTGTCCAGATCTGGGATGCAGCGTGTACCGATGAGCGGCGCCGAGTTCGACCCCGTGATGCTACGTGGGTGCCAAGGAACACTCTTGGAGAGTACTACGCTTTTCATCGGGGACAGCTACCCCATTGTGAAGTGGATGCCACCTTCCGTGCCGCGACACGGAAGGCCTGCCGTTCATGAAGCATGGTTGTGTCTTCATTGCGCACCGTCGGATGAACGCCATCTTTGGGACACGCTATCCTGATTTATGCCGCTTCAGCTTGGATGAGTCTCCATCATGTGGAACCGGACTAGAAAGCTGCGACAATGATTCTAGTTGCCCACCGCTATGGATCGTGCCATCCATGAAGAACACACAGGGACTGGAACCTGGAGGAGGACATGCATGTAGTCCATCTATAACGTGTAAGTGGAGTACGATAACTGTGAACGGTAGCGCTGTGAATATATGTAGACTAGTCATGCACAAATTTATCACATGAATTGGAGATGAACTTGTGTGGCATACTGGCATTTTTTCCTTTAGAATTTATTACTAGTAAATGTGTTATGTGTACGTGCAACTTGTGTGGTTGTTGCACGGTCTCCAACACACTCTTTGAGAAAAAAAGGTGGCACAGCTTTGGATATACGTGACGTGGCGGCATCATACAGTAGCATCGTTCGCTATAGTTGTAGTACACTCCTACTAGGACGAAAACTCCTATAAAACCTTGCGCTTGCCTCTTTGCCTCTTCGGGAGGTTCAACAATTCATACTCGTGTAAACCTTGCACTTGGCTCTTCGCCTCTTCGGAACGTCCAACAATGATGATACTACAGTACAATATGCTTCTGGCAATCTGACACCGACTGAACTGCTGCACGTCCACCGCGAGGGAGAGGGAGAGGGAGAGGGAGGGAGAGGGCGCTATAGTCAAAACCATCTCCTCGTCCTGCGAACCACCGCACGCGTGGGCGAGGGAGAGGCGTAGTAAGCAAGCTTCTCCTCGTTCGGCGAGTTGACGGGACACATCAAAGGAGTACTAGTACTAGTAGTAGTCCATACTGCGTCCTTTCCAATTAATATGGCTTAATTTGAAACGAGAAAAATACACTGGCGGTCAACGTATGTAACAATACGCTCTTTACGGTCACTATATATAGTTTTGCGGCGATTATACGATCACTAGCTCATCGTAGAGCACCGTATTGCACCCTACTGACCGGCCACATAGTCGATGTGGCACTTTGTTGAACTGGTTAAATTGTCACCTGGTTTCTGGGTCCCACCAGCCGGTTGGCGAGCAAAGAAATCAGTTAAACAAAACTTTACGTAGGCGCGACACGAGTCCAACCCTTGCGCGCGAACCGCCCTTGCTGTGTATGTGAGTGCATGCACGTGTCCTCCCTCGGTCTTCCAACAAAGAGTGTACTACATGATGTACATCTACACTTCCAATGCATTTAGCCTTTAATCTAAATCGATATTGATTGACTAATGCACCAACTTGTGTTGTAGGTATAGGCTACATGTCTATCCTTAATTACAGCATGCAACGGCCTTCATTTAATCTTCTTATCTCAATGGTCGCATGCACACATAAGTCTGCTACTTTTGGGCGTTAATTATGCCCTTGTCAATGTGTAAATCTCTAAATGTACAGTCTTTCACGGACGTAGGGAGTAGGTTGAGCACTTGAGCGTGAGCTGTGTGTGGTTGCGTCGTGTGCTGTGTGTCGCATGGGTGCGTGAGTGTTGCGTGCGTCCATGTGTACGTGTGAGTGTTGCATGTTGCATGCATGCATGCATGCATGGGGCTTACTCCTTGCCATTGACATGTTCATATTTCAAGCTTCCTCTGTTCCCTCCATATGGTGATACTCCTCTGTTCCCAAATAGTGCAGAGTAAAAGCCTCCCTCTGTTCCCAAATATGGAGTATTTGTCTTTCTACAGATTTCAACAAGTGACTAGGTACGGAGCAAAATGAGTGAAGTGAGCGTAGAGGAATAGGATACTGTAGAAAGGAGGTCCTCGCGATCCATTATTCCCCATCTCGCAGAGAGAACTATTCAACTAGTCTTCGCAGTGAAGTGACAATACACGCTACAGCAGATGGGACACGTAATTAATAAGTTGAACCAGCATGTTGTTGTTACTAAATCAGACTTACCCAAGATCTGCCATCATGTTTGCCATGAAAGCGCGCTTCGCAAATACGCCTCGCACCTCTCATCCTCCATTAACTCGACATATGGGCCCTCTTGTGGTAGACCCACATGTCATCGGTGTAACTATTTACACTCAGAAGACGGTATATCCTGGTAGTAGTACTTGGTAGAATTGAGATTTAATGCACTTTCTTCCCGTCTTCCACTCTTCTTCCTCCTCTTTTCTTCTTCCTCCTCTCTTCCCCATCGTCGGCCTTTACCATTTACCCCGCTCACTTTGCTTTCGCCGCCCCGCGCCATCTTCCTTGGTAGCTCGTGCGTACCATATCCCCCACTCACCGCTCAGCCACACGAGGAGAAGCTTCTTCGCTCGCCTTGAATCCACTTCCCGCTAGCTCGCAGTAATCAAAACCCCAATGGCAGAACCGGCCGACACGCAGAGCCACGATTGGAATCCCCGATGTTCTCTTGGAGCAGGTCAGAGTCGTATGGACCTACTCAGCACCGTCCGTCTGGCCGCATGCTCGGTGTCTTTGTACCGTCTGCTAAATGCGCAACCGGGCGGCTCTTTTCAAGACACCACCTTGCGATGCCCGATCCTCGCAGGTGGCCCAGACACCAACTTGACGATCCTCACGGAGGTTGCCGTGGTGCCCCTCGACATGCTACCACTACCCGTCCACCCGTCCTTCATGTGCCGTGGTCTCCAATTTGAATTGTTGCAGCGACGCGCCGTCGCTGGCCTTCATGATTCCAGGACCTGGAATCATACCAGCCGATGGGTGGTGGTTTATCGCTCGTTCAGGTGACGGCGGTCATTTGATGCTCATTCGCATGTACCAAATTGACCAAACCATTACATCAAACCACATGCGGTACAATGCGTGGGCGTTAAATGACATTGATGGCTATGGCTGCTTCATGTTCGAGAAAGATCCCAGCTCCGTTGGGCGGCGTATTCAAGCGAGGCGGGTTTACAGCCTCGGCAACCACTCCTTGTTCCTCGGGCTCAATTATCCGATCATCCAACCAATCATCGATCATATCACCGGCGATGATTACTATGCTATGCAACTTCCATTCGAGCGGGGTTGTGCTTACACATCATACCATGGGTTTCATGAATCACCATATCCAGAGATTAAATGCGACATAGCTAGTTGCGGGTAATCTTCAAGTGTGAAAGGCATCAAGCTTCCATGCGATGGATGGCTTTTGCAAACCCGACATGTGGCGATGTGGTTCATGCCAACAGCAAATATGCACAACTTGATTCGTGCGATATCTAGGCCGAGCCATGTATTCTGCTGCTATAGCACGACCCTCTTTTGTTGGATATTATGTACTGTTGTTAGTTTGAAGCACTTCTCTGGTTTGAAGGATAGATACCTTCCTGGGATCGAGTCCATCCTAACTCACCTGCGTAGGATGTACTGATAATGATGATGGAGATGTTGTGCAGAAGCCATATATCAGTTAGGCTTCAAGTGCGTACTTGTTAGTTATACCTATGTATAAATTGTGACACTAAATACGACTAGTAAGTAGTACAGTAGCAGTACTATTATACGTCGGTCAAATTATTCATCATGTCCACACATTGAATTGACGTGACAACACGCTGCTGCGTGGTGACACAAGAATCCCGGCGGCGTGTTCGGGTATTCTCGACTTCAGATTTGGAGTACCACTTATCTGTCGAAATCTTTCATCATTCACTTAAAACAGTCGATTGATCATACATTGAGTACCATATAACTAGAATTACCGATGCAAGTCGAAGTAGGATTTGCCGGTGCTGCCGGCTGGCGTCAAGTTTGATCCCATGGATCAGGAGCTAATCGAGCACCTTGAGGCCAAAGTGTGTGCTGATAGCGCGAGATTTCAGTCTCTCATCGATTTGTTCATACCAACCATCGACAGCGAGCACAACATATGCTACACCCAACCCGAGAAACTTCCAGGTAAGACACCGATCGGCCGTCTACTTGCACAAACATATTCCTTTGTTTATAGCTCTATTTTTCTTGTTAGACGCAGACCTGGTGAAGCAATTACAATTTGACAGCTAATAAAAAGTGAAACAAGTGACTGCAACATGCCAAAGATGTTATGAAAATGCCAACTATGTACACTAAAACCTGTATTCCACAATACTGCAGGTATCACATTGAGTGGCCTAAGGAAGCAATTCTTCGGCGCAATTCAGGGGCATTCAAAAGGGCAGGTGGACGCGTTGCAAGATACAATGGAGTGCGGCATGCACGCGATGTGGCACAAGACCGGCAATACCTTGCGGTGATGGTCAACGGCGGCGGAAGGGCAGCAAAAAGGTTCCGTGCTGCACACCAACAAGAACTTCGACCAGAAGAGGACCAACTGGGTGATGCACCAGTACCACCTCGGGGACCTGGAGCAAGAGAAGGAGCGGGAACTGGTCCTCTGCAAGATTTTCTACCAAACGAACACTAGGGCCAGTAGTAAAAAGATTATAAGTTAGTTAGGTATTGGTAGTTGTACTACCTTGTCATCCGCAAGTTAGTATTGTTGTTAACGATCTTTTGATATGAACTTGCATTTGCTTCCAACCATCATGCCGAGGGTCGGCGTGGATATAAAGCTGAATCATTTGTTTTGAAACGAATTTTCAGGCACCTGATTTTTATTTGATGGGTAGCATAAGAACCCGCTGTTCGAATTCCCAGTTCTCCAATTTTTTCGAAACAAGTGCATGCACTTATTATAACGATAAAAAAACAATATCCGTGCTGCATCCCAGTTATCAGTCTGTACTTGCAGAATTCTCTCGTTTATTGAGCACGTATATTGTTTTTTCAGGTCGAGCAAGTTTCAACTGGGGTGCAGACTGCCCAGGGTTGGTTTTGTTTTTAATAGGCCCAGCCCATGATGACAACGGGGCACAAAGATCCAGCAGGTATCTACTGGCCTCTGGCCCGCCAGCGTTAGTTATATTTTGTATTACAACATCCGCAGGCAGTCCTACATCCGTTTTCTAATCTCTACCTATAGTTTTACTGGTTCATATACACGTATCATTATATTGAAAAACACATGAAATTCCCTTTTCATATTTACATCCTTATTTTTGTTGTTTTTCCCACCCAGCGCTGATTTTTTTAACACTAGTTTTCCCTTAAACCAACTCAATTGTCCCACGTCTTATTTGCTCACAAAAACAAAACGATTTTCTTGGCAAATCAATAAGTTCTTAAAAAAAATGTTTATCATTTCGGGATTACAACAGTTTGGACTCCACCGAAATATGCAAAATAAGGTTGAACTTTTTGACCGTGGTCCTGGGCAGAAAGTGGGTTGTAATAAATTACTTAAGAATTAGCAAATGGGATGCAAATTATAAAAATAGCAAATGGGCTTTATGTTGTCTGCCACAGATTTGGAGGCTGACTTGTGGGCCTACCAAGTTCATGCGTCTGAAAGGTTTCGCAAAAAGAAACTTAGTCAACAATCGACTCTACCAGCGTCGAACCGTTAGATGTCAATCTAACGGCAATCGTCTTCTTGAGCTCGATCTTCCTGCCCAAATTACCCAAACCAGCGCCATCGAACCGCTTTGCTCCCGCCTCCGTGGCGGCGGTGCTGCGGGTAGGCCTCACGGCCCCATCATACTCGCATCCTTGGCCTGTCTATCCCTCTACTCACCCACACCTCCTGTTATTTTCCGGCGACGGCAGCCAAACCAGTCAACCCTCGTACTCTCCACCGCGTGGGCAGCCACGGCCATGTCTTCCCCGGCTCTGTGTCGTTCCCTTCATAGGCCTCGCCATAGTCCACCGCCCTGGTGCTCTCGGTGCGGCGTGGTCAACGATGTCCATCCAACGGTCGTAGTGCTTCTTCAACCTCTGGTCTTCTTGCCCCAGCCGCCCAAAGCAGCACTGGTTGTGCCGCATGTTCCTGCCTCCCGCGGCCCGTTGTGCTGCCGCGGAGGCCTCACCGTCCCCATACTACTCCCTCCGCTGGCCAGGCCATCCCTCCACTCACCCACTCTCCCTGTTATTCTGCGGCGACGGCAGCCTCACACTGCAACCAAACCAGTGAACCCTCGTGCTCCTCTTCGCGTGGGCATCCACTGCCGCGTCTTCCCAGGCTCCGCGTCGTCCCCTTCAAAGGCCTCGCCGTCGTCCACCGCCGTGGTGCTCTCGGCGCGGCGTGGTCAATGTGGTCAACGACCGACTTCCATCAGAAGAGTACTGTACGTGGAGAGGCTGACAGCTGGGTCCACGACAGCCGCAAGTGTCGGCGTTCTGGGAACGGGGGTACCAAGACTTTCCTGCCTGCGGCCTACGGTGTGGCTAAGGGAGTGGCCCAGTACGGCCCATCTTCATCAACACAAGCTCAAGACCCTCGCAAGGGGCCAAGCCTCACGGGGCGGACGACAGGAAGCTTCCTCAGGCACGGCCTCGTCAGGCTGGCACGCGAGGAGGCGAAGAGATAAAGGCGGGGTACCTCACGAGGTGCCCATGACGCAAGCCATGATGACCGAGGCCAGGCAGGCGCCAGGCGGGCGCCGGCCTGCGCAGAGTCCTTGTTTCCTCTTTGGTGCAAAGGGGGCAAGCGCAGGCAAGAGTATCAAGCAAAGGCAACCATTTCGGTGCAACAAGACCAAGACCAGCAGGACGGCAGGATGGAGGTCATCGTGGAGCCCAAGCCGGCGTCATCGTCAGAACCTTTGGCAGCCGAAGACCAACTTTAGTCAGGATGAGTGTACTAGATGTTCCCCTTCAAAATGGCCAATTGTTGGCGCCCTTCCTGCTCAATATTTGGGGAGAGGCCCAGGGCCTCCGCCTATAAATAGGACTAGCCACCCATAGGGCAAAGGGGGGATCGATCTGCATCTAGAGAGAGAGAAAGAGAGGTGACTGGACTCCCCCTAGCTGTTCATCACACCAGCTCAAGAACAGCCCCTCGCGAGGTTGTTCTCCCTTTGTATTGTTCATCATCAGCCCCTGAGGCAATCCACCGCACCACAACCTGAGTAGGGTATTACACCACAATGGTGGCCTCAACCAAAGATAAACGCTATGTCCTTGTGTTTTTCTTTGTGTAGTTTAGATCCTTGCAGGCGACGAGACATAGGTAGGTTGGAGGTGCGATCTCCGCTGCACCCCTGAGTTCGAACCTAGAGGGTCTGCCAACCCGAATTCGACATTTGGCGCGCGCCAGTAGGGTGCACCGAATCTGCCTTCGCCGCCTCGCCCCCATCGCATCGCCATCATCATGTCCGTGACCCAACGGGAATCCTGACACCTAGGCAGCGTGGCCCGCCTCACAAGAGCTGCTTCGCCTGTGGCGACCTCAACCTCATGTTACAAGCGCCCATGGTCCGCAGGGCGCAAGGGCCACGGTGACGCGGTCAGCGACGCCTCTCACGCCGCTGGCAGGTGCGGTCGGCGGCGAGGGCCTCGAGCCACGCCATTGCCACGCCCGTATTTTCGACAGAGCAAGCGAACTCAAGGGCCGCTACCACAAGGGCCCGAGAGCTATTGCAATGCAGCTGCTCGAGGGCGCCATGACGTCTTCTTGGAACGGGTGGCGAGCTCATGGGTTCGCCGCATCGGGGCTCACCCTTCGCACCCAGCCGCCAGTCCAAGTCGGATCAAGACGGAGGCCCGCAAGGCTACCGCAAGCAGCTCCAAGCGGATTCCAAGGCCACTCCAACGCCAACCAGTGCCACAAGACTGCCTAACAACGGCGCCGCCTCGCCCCGCCAGCGAAGGAGGACTCGCCACACCACGGTCCCAGGGCCGCCACACCACTCCCCAGTGTTGGTGCCTCAAGGTGGCTGCGTGGCACACGGGCACTAAAGAGAAGCATTCGGGGTGGCGCCCCTAACACATGATGGATCAAGGGCACGCAGCAGAGGAAGACCATGGCTCGCCCTCGCCCAAGCCGGGGGAAGAGACACCAAGGTGAGCTCCTTCAGAGCCCCGGAAAGCTCCATCGACGCTACTGGGGCAGCGATATCTCGGTACCGCTAATTCCTCGTGAGCAGGTATACGCTAACCATGGATCACAGGAGGTACAGGTCGTCACGGCGGATGGTTGCCCCAATCCAGCAGCTTCCTACCCTCGGGAGGAGGGCACCGGGGCTGCAGGAGAGGGGCCGAGATCCGCATCACCACCAGCGCCGGAGCAAGGCGCCCTCAGGGTAGGCCCTCTGCCGGGAGGTGCCTTAGGGCCTACCTCGGCAGAGGACCTGTGGTCGCCGGGGAACTGGCCGCGCACCGCCTATCCCATTGGCGGCGTCCTCGGTCTTCGCCATCGCCGATGGCAATAGAGTGGCGCAAAAGGCGGGGCCTCGCTCTAGCGATATGAAGCAAGGCCGGTACTGTGAAGAAGGCCCAGGTGCTCGTGAAGCTTCGCCGCCTGTGACACTCTCACGTAATAATGAGTGGGCTGCATGCCCGGAGCCTCCGGAGAGCCGCCTCAGCCCTCGGGGCTCCCCACCCAGATGGCAGCACTTAGCTCCGCTGGTGAGAAGATGTCAAGACTAGACTAGGTGCCTGGACGCTGCCTTCTGCTTTCTTTTGCCTTTCCTTTGGTTGTCATTTTTCCCTGCTTGGATTTATGTTGGATTTGAGCTTGAGACTTGTGTGTGTTCGGGAAGGGGTGTAGTCTCGCTCGAGCAATCTCTCGCCTGGTTACCGCTGGCGTCCATCCCGCCTCAGCTGCCTCCCTCGTGAGCCCTCTCGCGAGCCGGGCCAGGCCTAGCATGCGTGTAGCCCGGACTGCCGTCACCACGCCCTCTCAGGAGGTTCTCATTACAGGTTCAACGGGCTCCTTCAGGAGACACTCAGGACACCACAGCCCTCCGCAGGCTATGTCGGGGCCCACGCGGGTTGAAGGTAAACAAGCCAGTCGGCTCGTCGCAAGACCAGCCACTTGGCGTAGGCGTACGGGTGATATCGTGTCTACAAATGCGCTAACTGCAAGTTTTTACATGAGGGGGACCCCCTCCCAAAATGCTCTTACAACCTTCAGGGCCAAGCCCGAACTCACTCTGCGCAGGGTAGAAAGCGGGACCAGCACGCGGTCAATCAGATAAATCCCCCAATGCATCCTCAAGGGCACCTCCTGAATCATCACTCAAGGCGCTGGCCTCGCCATCACCCTCCGCCGCCGTCGCCGCAAAGATCCGGCCATTCACCATGCCACCTTCATCAGCAACCACGACCACGCCGTCGCTATCAGTAGTGAAGGCCCTCACGAGGGCATCTACGTTGTCTTCCACCCAGTGCGCCAGGTCGTCCCGGATGGCCAGGGGTACCGGGGCGATGGCGGCATCGGAGTCAAAGTGGGGATCCATGTTCTGAAGATGACTGAAGACACGAGAAAAAGCACGCCGGAGCAGGGCACGACTCCTCTCCTCCACCAACCTGCTGGCTCTGCCCGACCGCGCCCAGCTGCGCGCCACCACATCGCTGAAGAACCGAGGTTACCAAGATAGTTAACCACATGAGGCTCCCCAACGGCCGCCTCACGATGTTGCCCAAGGCCGTGTTAGCTCTTTTCCCTGAGCGCAGGGAGTATAGGGCCATGCTCAGTGCTCGTGGTCTGCCGCTAGCATATCTCGTCCTCGCTCCGCCACGCGACGGCCTCAGCCGCGTCCACCCTTTGACGGAGAAGAAGCACCTCGGCGCGGGAGGAAGTCAGCTCCCCCTGTGCCGCGCCAAGGGCGGCCCGGGCAGCGTCCGCCCGCCGCGTCACTTCATCCAGCTTGCCCTTCAGGGCAGCGGTCCTGCCTTCTGCTTCAACCTTAATCAACTCCAGCCGCTCCTCGAACTCGCGGTCGAGGTTCGAGCGGGCCACCGCCACCCGGCGATCAACCTCTTCCAGGACTCGGGCCTCCCACGCAGCGACGTCATCCTCCGCCTGCGCCACCAAGCGCTCTCTCGTTTCCAGCCGCTCAAGGTCACGGGCGCGCTCGGCGGCTTCCAGCGTCAGTGCCTCCTCACTTCTCTGGAGCTCCGCCTGGTCGACCGAAGCCCCCTTCATCGATGCAAGGGCCGCCTCATGCAGCTCCACCTGCTGCTCCAGGGAGTTACTCTAGGCCTGAGCTCCGCCCGCCTCCTCCGCAGCTCAAGCCGCCGGGTCAGCCTCCCGGCCTCATGACGACCCGGGAGCGGACCTCCCGAGAAGCCACCAGCGACACCTCGGCTTTCTCATTGTCGAGGTCACGCTGGTCACGCGCAAGGGCAACGGCACCTTCATCTTGCGCCTCTCTTTAGCTAGGCGCAGGCCCTCGGCCTCAAGGCGCGCGTCCTCGTCAGCAAGCTCTACACCGAGCTGGCTCACTGCGTCAGCCGCCCTCCGGTGAAACCCTTGGAGAAGGGCGCGGCGCCCCGCGCCTGATCACGCCTTCACGCTGTCCTCCGCCCGTGCATGCGCGGAGGGCCACGAACCAGCACTCCCCCGGCAGGGGGGCTGGGGCTGGCGCCTCGCGATGGCCGGACGCGCCGCCAGAAGCCCGCCCAGAGCCGCCTGCCCTCAAAGAAAGAACGCAAGGCCGACCTCAGCCCGGCCCACGACCAATCAAGAGCCCAAGGCAGGCTAGCTATACCCGGGAGGGCTCAAGAAGGAGGGTCGCGAGGTGCGCAGAATTATGATGCATCACAGGATGGCTCACCTCTCCAACCGGCCTCACCACGAGGGCAGTGCTTGAGCTCAGGGCGCTTGGGGATGGTGGAGAGGGCGAGGCCTGGGGGGATGGCTCCTCAGCCGTCTTTGTGAGCTCAGCAGGAAGGGCCCTGCAGGGCAATGATCAGTTGAAGCAACGGGAAAGTAAGGAACTAAGAAAGGGCAAGGCTTACTCATCAATGGCAAAGTACTTCCTGCGCTTCAATAGGCGGCAAGGGTAATCATCACCCAAGGCCTCCTTTCTCTTTCGGAGAGCCTCGAAGTCCATGCGGAAGCGGCCTAGGAGCTCGGCGCAGGGTCGGCTCGAGACGAGGAAGAAACGCCACGTGGCCGGCGTCGGGGCATCGCATGGCCCACGCCGCCAGATGCCGCCCATCGGCGGGTAGCCGGGCCTCGGGGCCTCTCCACACGGAGCAGCGGGCATGCTCAACACCTCCAACCGCGCAGGCGGGCCTCAGGCTGCCGCCAGAGTTCCGCATGGCGTCATCATCTCGACGACGGCCTCCTCAGCCCCCGGGCCCCTTGCCTCCCAGCTCCACCACTGAGGAAGGACCGCCATGGCAACCGGAAGGGCAACCACCACAACTGGGTTCTCACGAGGTCCCATGAGGCCCATGGGCGCAGCCCCCATTCACAAAGCAGGGCATCTGCTTCACTTAAATCGCCCTGCCGAGCAAAGGTACAGCAGGGCACCCTCTCGCCGGAGGCTGCCGGGAAGGGTCCCCGGTCAGATCATGAGAACCTTCTCAAGACTTCAGCGCCGATCTTCCTCCCAAGCCTCATGCGGTCTTCGCGCCCCATGAAGGCCCACATCCGGCGAGAATGGCGCTGGAGAGGGGCAATGCGGCACATGAGGAACTCCTTCACCACCTTGGGTGCCTTCACACAAAGCGCCCTCAAGTTCGCAAAGCGACGCCAGACGAAGACGAGCCGGGGGCTCGTGAGCGTCTCCTGGGCCCAGCCCGAATTGGGGATAGCGGGCGAGGTAGGCTCCGAGAGCAGGGGGCTGGGCACTCCAACGTCCACGTACAGCCACCGCTCTCGGAACCCAGTCGCAGGCGGGGGAAGGCTGAAATCAATCCCCGAGGCCGCCGTTTCTGGCGCGGCAAGGAAACTCACGCACCCCGAGCATTGCGTGGGGTCGGTGAGACGCAAAGAGAAGAAGTGGCACAGCAAGGCAACTGAAGGAGGAATGCCGACCATCGCCTCGCAAACAATGGCGAAAACGGCAAGGAGAGTAATGGATTCGGGACCCAAATGCATCATGTGGATCTGGTAATGGGAAAGTACGGCGTTGAAGAAATCGGTGGGGAACCAGTGCGCCACAGTATGCCGGGCGGCACCGACCGTGACTATTCTGTCAATGGAGAAGTGAGACGCGGGCTAGACCGTCGTCCTCCCAAACTCGTTGAAGATAGTGGCGAGGGCCAATCTGACCTTGCCTAAGCCTTCCAGGTTGAGTATGATCGACCGATCGACAGCAGGAGCCGTCGGCGACGGCGAGCGGGGTGAAGGCACAGGCTTCGCTTCTTTCCCTTCTTCGTCGGGCGCCATGGCGATGTGAAGGGGGGATTCGAGATTGATTGGAAGCGTAAGTCGGAGCTCAAGAGGAGGAAGAGCGGGAGACGCGCGAGCGGCGAGAAGAGGGATGACTGTGTGCAACTGCGGGTCCGCCTAGCTGGGCGCAAAATAAGGAGGCGTGGGGAAGTAGGGATGCCCACGTCCAATCAACCGCCCCGCTGCGCCCAAGGCCGCAGGCTGTTGGGGCCCGCGGCGCTTCGCACATGCCCTTTCGCTTCTCTGCTAAGCCAAGTCCAGCGTGTTTTGGGCGCTGGGCTACTGTCGCCGCTCGGGAACGGGGTACCCAAACTTGCTCGCTGCGCCTGCGGGCGTGGCTAAGGGAGTGGCCCAGTACGTCCCATCTTCATCAACACAAGCTCAAGACCTCACGAAGCGCTGAGATTCGGGGCGGACGACAGAAGCTTCCTCGCACGGCCTCGCCAGGCTGGCTCGCGAGGAGGCGGAGAGATCAAGGCGGGGTACCTCACGAGGTGCCCATGACGCAAGCCATGACGACCGAGGCCAGGCAAGCGCCGGCCTGCGCAGAGTCCTTATTTCCTCTTTGGTGCAAAGGGGGCAAGCGCAGGCAAGAGTATCAAGCAAAGGCAACCATTTCGGTGCAACAAGACCAAGACCAGCAGGACGGCAGGATGGAGGTCATCGTGGAGCCCAAGCCGGCGTCATCGTCAGAACCTTTGGCAGCCGAAGACCAACTTTAGTCAGGATGATTGTACTAGATGTTCCCCTTCAAAATGGCCAATTGTTGGCGCCCTTCCCGCTCAATAATTGGGGAGAGGCCCAGGGCCTCCGCCTATAAATAGGACTAGCCACCCACAGGGCAAAGGGGGGATCGATCTGCATCTAGAGAGAGAGATAGAGAGGCGACTGGACTCCCCCTAGCAGTTCATCGCACCAGCTCAAGAACAGCCCCTCGCGAGGCTGTTCTCCCTTTGTATTGTTCATCATCAGCCCCTGAGGCAATCCACCACACCACAAACTGGAGTAGGATATTACACCACAATGGTGGCCTGAACCAGTATAAACCTCGTGTCCCTTGTGTTGTTCTTTGTGTAGTTTAGATCCTTGCGAGGCGACGAGATGTAGATAGGTTGGAGGTGCGATCTCCGCGTGCACCCCAGAGTTCGAACCTAGAGGGTCTACCCGAAATCCGACAGCAAGGAAGTTCCTCCTTATTACGCGCAAAATAATTATTCCTCCACCTGATTGCTGGGACCCACCGGACGGGCCACCGTATTTCGCGAAAAAAAAAGTTTGCCCCTGACTGCTGGGACCCACCGGAGGGACCATCGTATTTCGCGAAAAACGCTCCCCCATCACACTGACCCCACCGGAAGTGCCTCCTTATTACGCATGTAAAATGAATACTCCCCGCTAGCTGGGACCCACCATGGTGGGAGGCTAACTTGTGGGCATACTAAGTTGACGGGATGGAGGGCTTTGTCAACTTAGTCAATATGAACGATTCTAGATCCAAAGGATCGATCGATGTCCATCCAACGGCCGTCGTGCTTTTTTAATCTCTGCTTCTTCCTGCTCCACCGCCAAACAAGCGCCAAGGGACTGCTCGCTTCCTCCTCCCACGCGGCGGCTATGCTGCCACAAGCAGCCCTCACCGCCCCACCGCATCTCCCATCGCTAGCCTAGCCATCCTCTACTCACCCACACCTGCTGTTATTCTCCGCGACGACAGACGAACCAAGAAACCCTTGTACACCGTATTCCCCTCGCGTGGGAAACAACCGCCGAGTCTTCCCTACCTCCGTGTCGTCCCCTTCCTAGGCCTCGCTGCCGTCCACCACCCCGGTGCTCTCGGAGCGGCCTGGTTAACGTGGTCAACAACCGACATGCATCCGGCGGATCAGACGTGGAGAGGCCGACAGCCGGGTCCACACCGCACGCAAGGAAATGCCTCCTTATTACGCCAAAAATAATGATTCCTCCACCGACATCCGGGACCCATCGAAGGGCCTCTGTTTCGCGAAAAACGCTATAAATCACCGACAGCCTGACCCACCAGCTATATCTTCGCAGCAAGGAAGTGCCTCCTTATTACGCACAAAAATGAATACTCCCCACGTTAGCCGGGACCCAAAGATAGTGGCAGGCTGACTTGTGGGCCTACTAAGTTGACGGGACGGAGGGCTTTGTCAACTTAGTCAATATGCATGATTCCAGCTCCAAGGACCGACGATGTCCATCCAACGGTCAGAGTGCTTCTTCAACCTCTGGTCTTCTTGCTCCAAATTACCCAAACCAGCGCTGGTCGTGCCTCGTGCTCCTACCTCCCGTGGTCGCTCATGGGATGCGGCGGAGGCGCCACCGCCTACTACTACTCCCACCGCTGGCCAGGCCATCCTCTACTCACCCACACCCCATGTTATTCTCGGCGACGGCAGCCTCACACCGCAGCGAACGAGTGAACCTCGACTCCTCTACGCAGGGCATCCATCGCCACGCCTTCCCGGCCCGCCGCCGTCCCCTTCAGAGGCCTTCGCCGTTGTCCACCGCCTGGTGCTCTCGGCGCCAAGGCGTGGTCAAAGTGGTCAAGGAAGAGCTTCCATCGGACGTGGATCAGACGTGGAGAGGCCGATACCGGGTCCACGGCCGCAGCAAGGAAGTGCCTCCTTATTACGCAAAATAATTATTCCTCCACCGACAGCGGGGACCCACCGAACGGGCCGCCGATTTTGTGAAAAAACGCTTCCCCGATCGCCGGGACCCACCAGCTACATCTTCGCACGCAGGAAGTGCGTCCCGCAAAAAATGATTCACCCCTCGACCGCTGGGACACACCAGCTACATCTTCGCACGCAAGGAAGTGCGTCCGGCAAAAACGATTCGCTTCTAACCGCTCCGACCCACCAGCTACATCTTTGCGCAAGGAAGTGCTCGATACCAGACCCACCGGTCAAAGCGCACGAGAGTTGTCATTCGGTCGACGGTACGCATATACTAGTCGATGTAGAGGGGCGACGTGTCGTAGTAGAGGCGCGCGACGTAGCATGTACACGCACGCACAGCGTGAGGGTGCAAGAAAGAAAATACGCCACGCACGCATACGGGCAGGGTCTCAACGCCACGCCGCGCATACGTACATGGCTGGGTCGGAACGAAGAAACAGCGCCGCTGCCGTGTTCATCGGGAGCCAACCTGCCGGGTCGAACGGAATGTGTGGTCGTGTTCATCGGGAGGGGTTGGACGGAACAGGCGATGGAAACGAGGCTCGCGTCTCGCACAACGGAGGAAATGGACCTCCTACGCTCGAACGGGTCCCGTTGATCGGGAGGTGTGGCGATCGCAAAACGGAGGAAACGGACTTCCTACGGTCGAAACGGGGGTCCTGTTGATCGGGAGGGGTGTTGCGTAACACAAAACGAACGAAACGGACCTCCTACGGTCGAAACGGGGGTCTTGTTGATCGGGAGGGGTGTGGCGTACCGCAAAACGGACGAAACGGGGGTCCTGTTCATCGGGAGGGGTATGGCGTACCGCAAAACGGGACTCCACGGGATACTGTTCGTCCAGCCACCACGGGCTACCGTCGACCTCCTCCAGCCTCCACGGGCTCCTGTTCATCCAGCCTCCACCGCGCTTACTCCACCGCCATTGCTCAAACACCCTCCACGGGCACCTCCACCGCTCATCGCTCATCCAGCCCTCCACACCACGGGTCCCGCTCAACCACCCCTCCACGGCCACCCTCCACCGCTCTACTATTCATCCAGCCATCCACACCACGGGTCCTGTTCATCCGAGGCAACGCCACCGCCATCGCTCATCCAACCCCCGCAACGCCACCGCTCATCCAATCGATCGCCTTCGCTAGCAGCAGAGCGGCGAATCGCCCATCGAGTTCGCCATCACCGCCGATCGATCGCCGGGTTCAAGAACGCGTAGCCGCAGCGCAATCGCCGGGTTCGCGAAAGCCCAACGCCTCGCCGGTTCGATTAGAGCTAACGCCGCACACACGCATGTACGTACGAGAAACGCGCATCGCCGCCCCCGACCTCCCACCTTAACCGCAACTCCCAAATTTTCCTCCCCCTCGCTTCTACCACGGTTTTTTCCGTCATGGACGCCCCAAAGAATGTCATGCAGCTGCGCGTCTCGCCCGCCCAGGATGAAAAGCCCATTTTCTGTCATGATTTTTTGTCATAGAAGTAGGATCCCACCACATCTATGATGATACCGGTTTTGTCACAATTATCGCAAGAAGTGTCATATGTATGATGTAAAAAAATTGCTCGCCCAAAATGTCACGGATGTGTCTTTTTTTGTAGTGTTTGGTTGTGCACCGTGACCAAGGAGGGAAGACTTATACACCTATACGGAGGGAGTACTACTATTACTTATGTACGTGCAAATTCACGTTTTAACATTACAATGCGGTTTTTGTAAAAGTAGAAAAACAGCACTAGTCAAGCTTGTGAAACGATTCAATGCAAAACAAATACAAAAATGCTCGTTTGATTGTTTACTTTTAGCTTCCTTCTCTGTGGTTATTTCTCCGTCAGTACTTTGTAATGGAGTATCTCACTCGTTGGAAAGGCATGCAAATTCCCAAACCGCTTCCTACACCTCAGACGAATTTTTTGCCTAACAAGTTGTGCCGTGCAATTGGAATTCCAACTTGAGTACTACTACTAGTAGGAGTACCAGGGGCCAGTTCTTTTAGGCTTCTAGATTAGTAATCCCATAACTACTACCTCCGTCCTGGTTTATTGGTCCCCATTGTAATTTGTTTCAAATTTTGATCATAAATTTAACTAATGAAATATTAGTTCATGTCACATGCACTACTCCATCCGTCCAGGTGAGTAAGTCATCTTAGGCTGTGCACCGTGACCAAGGAGGAGGAGAAAACGAGAAATGTTAATGTTTATTTCGTAATTAATAGTATTGCATGCAATGAACTAACCACTGCATGTCGTGTTTGATATCTCAAGTCATTAAAAGCATGCACACTCTTTATCTCTTATTGGTTGATATGTCAAGAAACAAGAAACGAGGTAGAAGTTAATGCACCGCGCCTAAGTGTTTTGGGATTATTTGGTTTTCGTAAGTTGACTTACACACCTAGACAGAGGGATTACAATGGTGAGGAATAAACCAGTTAAATCTTTGGTCAAAATTTAGCACAAATTACAATGGTGAGGCATAAACCAGGACGGAATAGTAGTTTAGAAGCCCAAATAAATGAGTGAGGCGCGTTATTGTTACTCTCCACTGTGACTAGTCTTGTGGGAAAAGCTGGGGAAGCCTCCAAAAGAACTGGCCCTAGGAGTAGTAGCTAGGGATCGAGTGTGCGAGATGAACCGGAGAAAGTAAATGCAGAGAGATGAAATGCAAAAAGACGGAGGGATGTGATGGTTGCTTGTCCGTTTATTTTACTAGGCCACTTATTACTGGGAGTGGTTGGGTTTTGTTATATGACGCTTTACTGCCGCGCCATGAGCGGGGTGAGAGGTGAGACTCCCGTGCAGCGCCGCCCTCTACACTAGTACTACTACTCCCTCCATCCATTTTTACAGGGCCTAACTTTTCAATCTCTCGTACCAAGGCATGTCCAGAAAAAGAGGAACTGATGTTGGGACTAGTATCTGGATCCCGTGTAATCTTGCATGCAGCCTCCTTTGAATACCTAGCAACTGGTCTCCCTTTCCTTTAATCCCTCGCACGAAAATTACTCTCCTCCCTTTTCTACATGCATGCCCAACCATAATTCCTCAAATCATGCATGCATTGGCTGAAATATAGAGCTCGCTCCTCCTTTGAAATTATGGTGGTGCTATCCATGCATGCAAATCAATGCGACGGCCAGAGCATTTTCACGATGAAGGGACCACGCACGACTTGCAAGAGAAACTTAAGATGGAGATGCCTTGGTTAGTTCATTTGGATAGGTTTGTTCGGATATTATTTCATCTCTAGAGCTCACAAACATCCTGCTGAAATAGATAAAAAGTATCTTTTGCAAACAAAAGCGTTCAACTGTTCAACCTGCATCCAAAACTTGTGAAGAAATAACTCTTATTGTGCTTTGCAGGAAATGATCTTCAAGAATTAGTTTTTGAGTATCCATTGTTATACATGTTGGCTACAGATGACATGGCACTTTCTTATAGCCAATAGTTGGCTATACTATTTAAGTATTAACCATGCCCTTATACACCTAGACGGAGGGATTGAATCAGGATGACTTGGGAGGCGGCAGAGGATATGTAAGAAATGGTTCATCATAAGTCTTTCACCAATACTGTAGTAAAAATTCATACATGGAAGATTCTAGACTAAACCATAAATGGATACACTTTTATTCATGCGCGATACTCCAACAGAGCAAGATCATGCATGGAAGTCTCCACATGCTTAGACAGCGGATTACATTGAACGAAGACTAATGATCAACATTTAACTTGAAAATGCAGATGTCCAGGTGAACCTCCTTGGAGTCCCCGTGCATATTGTTGGAGTTCAAATCACACCATGTGTTTTCCATGTCGACGTCGGCGGGAAGGTCCCAGCTCGGCAGAGTCCAAGTATGCTTGGCGTAGCCAGTGTCACCACCCACGTACCTCCGATGGGTAGTAATAGTGAGCACGCACGCGTACATAGGCCTCGTGTCAGTGTCAGCGTTAGCGGCGTCGCCCCTGACGCACACTACAGAGATGTGGCGGCGGCCTGCGGGGGCCTCGTCGGTGGCCACGATCAAGAGGAAGACACTGCCGTCCTCCTCCGAGACTAGCAGGCGGCGCTGATCCTCCAAATGCGACTCCGCACGGTGAACGGGTAGCACGCCTCGCATTTGATGTTCTTCGCCAAGGACCAGTAGTGATTGCCGCACGCCTGCGTCAGGTGATGCACGATGTCCGCTGGCGAGCCCCAAAACGGCACCGGGCACTCATAGCAGTAGACGAAGGGCTCCTTGGAGGCATCGACCAGGCCGTCCAAGAAACGGGAGTGGCTGTAGGGGACGTTCCGCCCGTTGAATATATGAGCAAGTTACTATGAGATTTACTTCAAAATAAATCATGTCGGCTATAACAGAGATTAAACTAATCATACAGACTAGCATAGTAGATGAACAGATCGAATCTAGGAAACAGACTAGAAACACGAATTCTACCACGATTTCAAACAGGAAGGACAGAAACACATACGGTGCAATGGGAGCAGCACCATTGGCGTTGAGGTTGTCGCCCATGTCGTTGAGGAAGAGGTTGCCGAGGTCGGGGAAGAAGTCGTCGTAGGTGAAGTCGTCGCTCCTAGCAATCGCGAGAGTGCGCTCCCCAAATTTCAACAAATACCACCGAATGGAGCTACTGGAGGGAGTGGATGTAGGGGACGCTATGCCGCCAAATGGAGCGCAAGAGTAGCCCACGGCGCAAGAGATGGTGCTCCTCCCTAGTCTCTATTCTTATCTCTATCTCTACTACTCTTCTTTGTTTTTTATAATATACTGGTTGTAGTTGTCAAATCGAATAGTACTGCGCCCTCCACTGCACGCCCGGCTGAACACGCCTCCTCGCCTCCATCAAACCCCTCCATTAAGCCCGCATGAAAACCGAGAAACCTACTCTGGCCCGCGGGAGGAAATTTGCCGGTTGCCGTTGGAGAATAATAGAGTGACGTCCAATCCATTTGAGTTAATTGCGTGTATGATTATCCCTCTATAAAAAGTTAATGGCATCCTTAATCTTGTTTTCTAAGTACTCTGTGGGTTCCACTGTCAGTACAGTGTACATGACTTGCAGGCTGGCTACAGTGTACTTATTACTGGGAGTGGTTGGGTTTTGTGATATGATGGCTTTACTGCCGCGCCACGAGCAGGGTGAGAGGTGAGATTCCCGTGCAGCGCTGCCCTCTACACTTGTACTACATCGGTCGTGGTTCCCAATTGAATTTGAATGAAGATTTAACTAACAAAATGTTAGTGCATGTCAAAAAAACCTATATCGTTGGATTCGTATTTGAACATAGTTTTGAATGATATAATTTTAGGTGACATGCATCAACATTTATCGTACTATATATAATGTTAGTTCAATATTTGGTCGTACTAATCTATAGTAGTAAGGTGCCCGTGCGTTGCACCGAAGAGTGAAATGCATTGATCGGGGAGTTATTTATTTTGACAAAGGATGTGGGGGTCATCTCATGTGTAACGGGTATCGATAGGTTTCTTCGGATATTATTTCATCTCTAGAGCTCACAAACATCTGGGTGAAATAGATAAAAAGGTATCTTTTGCAAACAAAAGCGTTCAACTATTCAACCTGCATCCAAAACTTGTGAAGAAATAACACTTATTTTGCTTTGCAAGAAATGATCTTTCAGAATTAGTTTTTGAGTATTGATTGTTATACATGTTGGCTACAGATGACATGGCACTTTCTTATAGTCAACAGTTGGCTATACTATTAAGTAATATTAACCATGCCCTTATACACCTAGACGGAGGTATTAAATCAGGATGACTTGCAAGCGGGCAGAGGAGATGTAAGTAATGGCTCATCGTAAGTCTTTCACCAGTACTGTAGTAAAAATTCATACATGGAAGATTCTAGAATAAACCATAAACGGATACACTTTTATTCATGCGCGATACTCCAATAGAGCAAGATCCTGCATGGAAGTCTCCACATGCTTAGACAGCGGATTACATTGAGCGAAGACTAATGATCAACATTTAACTTGATAATGTGTATGTCTAGGTGAACCTCCTTAGAGTCCCCGTGCACCGCGTCGGTGGGTAAAGGATGCAATGGGTTTTCCAAGTCCACATTGGCGGGATAGTCCCAGCTCCCCAGAGATCAAGTCCGTTCGATGAGGCCGGTGTCGCCGCCCACGCGACCCGGAGGGGTAGTAACACTGACCACGCACCCGTACATCGACCTCATGTCAGTGTCAGTGTCAACGTCAGCGGCGTCGCCCCTGACGCACATTACAGAGACGGGGCGGCGGCCTGCACGGGCCTGCCGGTGCCCACGATCAAGAGGAAGACGTTGTCGTCCTCCTCCGAGACTAGCCGGCGGCGGTGATCCTCCGGCGACTCCGGCATGTTGAACGGGTAGCACGTCTCGTACTTGATGTTCTCCGCCAAGGGCCAGCAGTGACCGCTGCACGCATCCGTGAGGTGATGCACCATGTCCACCGGCGAGCCACAAAACAGCATCGGGCACTCATGGCAGTGGACGAAGGGCCTATTATCAGGTTTTTGGATTGTTGGAAATATGAGCAAATTACTATGATATTTAATCCGAATAAATAGGAAATAGATCATGACAGCATTGACAGAGATTAAACTAATCATGCGAACTACCATAGCAGATGAACAGATCACATACTAGAAACATGAATTCTACCACGATCTCGAACAGGCAGGATAGAATCACATACGGTGCAGCAGGAGCAGCACCGCCGGCGTTGACATTGTCGCCCATGTCATCGAGGATGAGGTTGCCGAGGTCGGGGAAGAAGTCGTCGTTCACGAAGTCGTTGCTGCCAGCAGTCGCGCGAGTGCGCTCCCCAAAAACCTGATCGCCCCTCTCCCTTACAGGATCACGAGAGGCGGGGTTCTGGAGGCCTGCTGTCCCTTCTCCCGGTGCACACCGAAAGGAGGGATGGAGAAGACTTGCTTGGTGGTGCAATGATCTGGAATGGTGGTGAGAAACTATATAGTGCGGGCCGGGTAGGTCGTGGGAGTATAATTCTGTCCTTGGTTCGGCTCAATCCCGCAACCCGCGGCGCGTCGTGACGAGGCATGGCGTGGCGAGGCGAGCGAGGAGGAGGAGCGCGCGTGTAGGTATCCTCTTCTCATTCTCATACAAGTGGTAGAAGAGCTCACCTTATAAAGGCCTACTAGCAAAATTCCAACATCGACCAGGCCGTCCATGAAACGGGAGTGGCTGCAGGGGACGTTGCGCCAGTTGAATATATGAGCAAGTTACTACGAGATTTAATCTGAATAAGCACAAAATAAATCATGACGGCTATAACAGAGATGAAACTAATCATGTGGACTAGCATAGTAGTAGGATACAGAGTAGAAACATGAATTCTACCACGATTTCGAACAGGAAGGACAGAAACACATACGGTGCAATGGGAGCAGCACCGTTGGCGTTGAGGTTTTTGCCCATGTCCAAACACCACGTAGAAACGGTCTTTGAGCACAGTCTATAGTCGTTCCATGCTCGGGCATTGAAGTTTGTAACTATTTTAGATGAGAATATACTACTCCTCCGGTGCTAGTAGTAGAGCAGAGTCCTACTCTACTACTCTACTCAAGCAAGTTAGGGCATAGCACTGTAGGGAGTACCAATACTGTGATCACTCAAGCAAGTTGTCTGGCATCAACATGACCCTACGCTGCTGGTATGTGTCTCGTAAGTCAAGCGACGTGCTGTAGTCATCATCACATGTCCACTTCCCGCGGCACATATTCGCTTCTCCATCTTTGTCCGCACATAATCTCGTCCAATCTTCCATCCCCACTAAGGCGCCTCCCCCCCTCGTCCGAAACCCAAGCACTAACAATGGCAGAACCGAGCAGCGTCCGCCGAAAGAGAGGCTGGAATTCGCTCCCCACAGAGGTAATCAAGCTCATTGTTTCGCGTGTGGACAATCTCAGTACCATGCCGCTCACCGTGTGCTCGTCGGGGCTGTATCGTTTACTCAAAGCCCTCAGGCCGGAGCTTTTTAAGCCAGCTCCTTGCTTGCCGATGCCGCCTGATCTTCAGAAACGGCGTGTCACGCAGCATAACGATCATAGGGTGGCGAGCATCAACCCCCTTGACTGCGATCCGATCCCGTCAGCCTCAACTACATTAACGGTATGTAGTGGGTCGGCATGAACACGTCTTGGATGGTGCTCGTCGATGGTCGCGGTAGCTGGATGCTCGTGGAGGTCTACACCCGGCGATTGATCCCCCTTCCTTCGATTAACACTGCACTGCTTTGGCACCGTGGCCCAGAATACTCGGAATCTTATAGTAGCCAACATGATACCAAGTTTTATTTGCTCAAGGTTGTAATCTGCCAAGTGCCCACAAGATCTGCGAATTATAAAGACTTCGAGCTAATTGCGTTCTTCAACCGCGGTCTCGCCTATCTGACAGGTCACTGCGGTAAGTGGATAAATCTGCACGTCCATCGCAGGATCACACATCCTCCATGGTTCTCTGATGCCATTGAACACAAGGGCTTCATTTACGCTGTCGACTCCTTCTATGGCTGGATGTATTGCTGGCCTACTCCAGTCATTGCTACAAACGGCTGTTACAGCAGTATGTTAATTTCCTATGATATCATGATGGCTTGCTTATATTACTGTCAACATTTGCTGAAACAAATTTCATGCTCATAACATACTGTTCTTAAGATTGACTAAACCAAGAGCCCTTATTTATTTGACTCCAACTTGATATGATGTTGTAGGCCGCCTGGTGTCCCTACCCTTCCTAATCCCAGAAACTTTCAAAGAAAAGCGGCATGGCTGTTGCAGGTGGTTCCTGGCTCGATTAGACGAAGGCGAAAGATTGATGATCGTTCGCACGTACCGGACGTGTTGTTTCGCGGAATACAATCACAGTCACTGCAAGGTCTTTGAGCAGGATCCCAGCTTCTCCGGGCCTTCAGGAATTTTTGACTGGAGGCTGGTAAGTAGCCTTGGTACATGCTCTCTATTTGTCGGACTGAATTATCCGATTAACCAGGAGATTACCGAAGGCAAGGATCATGATGGCAGCGTGGTTTCGTTCATCAGGCAAAACTGTGTGTACACAACGTACCATGCGTCTCTGCATGCACCATACCCTGATATGTGCCTCCACGCTCTGCAGCCCAAAGTAGGAGAGAGGGTCGCAAGTATCAGACTTCGACCTGCTGGCTGGAGTTTCCCCCGTCAGGCACACATCTAGTTCAAGCCGTCAGCCAATCTCCACAGCTTAATAAATAGTAATGTCTAACTGAGCCAGTTAGTTAGATGCGTACACTTGGTGTAGTAGGATCTATATTTAGTTTGATGCATACACTTGTTCTTTTTTGGTAGCCCTTTTGTAATGATGGCTGATGTTTGGTTTGGAAGAGAGTTGCATCTTCACTCTTACGCCTCGCTTCTCGCTTCATTGCACCCCAGCCCTGGTTGCTTTGCTGCTGCTGTTTTCAATGTACAATCATTAGTATATTTCGTCTATTGGTTGAATAAATGTGTTGTTAGAACGACAAACACAATGTTTTGGAAGTCGTTGCACGGTTCGATCCTTTAGTGCCCCATACCGTACGTAGTGCATACTATTTATCGTACGGAACACATTTTTTTTGAAACTCGGAACACATTTTCCACTTGTTGATAACATGCAGCCCACTGATGAAGGCCCAATAGAGAAGCCCATAATTAACTAGAAGGGAGGCTCTCACATGAATCTGGCCCAGGTACATGCTCATGGTCCCCTAAACATAAATAAGTAAATAAATAAATAAATAAAGCTAAATGCTCATGCACCAGTTCTTTGGGAAAATAGATAGCCCAGTATTTCTTTTTGAAGAATACCCAAGCTAGGCCTATTTGTTTTCTCCGAATTACTGGGCTGCAAATCTTTCAAGACGAGGAGGGATGCATTCTGGCCTGGCTTAAGAGTATGGTCAATGTCTGTTAAAAGTAATATCAAAAGGGGTTCAAAATTCCAAAAAAATTATAGCAAATGGGATATAAGTTTCTTTTTTCGTTTTTGTTCCTCACTGATATCTTATACGTATTTCATTGGATTTAACATGACATAGTACTAATTTATTTTTAAATTTGTTTTAGTATGGCTATTAATTTTTGGATTAAGAATATTTCGTTCCCCAGAAAAAATTTGTGAATTTTCAAAATTTCCCACATATTTTGTTAATTTTTTGACCCTCGTACTGACCAGAAAATGGCCAGCAATTCTAAAAATGGAAAACGGGCTGCAATAAATTCCATATGAATTAGAAAATGAGTTAAAATTATAAAAGTAATAGCAAATGGGCTGTACACACCACAGATTTCGAGGCTGACTTGTTTACGCAAGGCTCTGTCAGTGAACACACGATTCTAGCAGCAGTTAGTGTTGGATGTTCATCCAACGGCCGACGTCTTCTTCAATCTCTGATCTTCTGCTCCACCGCCTAAACTAGCGCCGTGGACTGCTGCTCCCTCCTCTTGTGGCCCATCGTGATGCCGCTGCAGCTTCCCCAGCCCACCCTACTCCCTCCGCTGGCATGGCCGCACGCAATCAACTGCCTCCTTATTACGCGAAAAAAAATGATTCCTCCCACTGACATCTGGGGCGCACCGGTTGGGAGGCTGACCTGTGGGCCTACTAAGTTGACGCGTACGCAGGGCTTGTCAACTTAGTCAACAAACGATTCTAGCAGCAGTAAACGTTGGATTTGAATCAAACGGTCCTGCTGCTTCTTCAATCGCTGCTCTTCTTGCACCAGCTGCCCAAACCAGCGACGGGGAGACTGCCTGCTCCTGCCTCGAGTGGCCGGCTGTGCTGCCGATGAGGCCTCATCGCCCCCTCCTACTCCCACCACTAACCAGGCCCTGCGGCGACGGCAGCCTCGCACCGCAGCCGAACCAGTGAACCCTCGTACTCCTCTCCGCGTGGGCATCCACTGCCGCGTCTTCACCGGCTCCGCGTCGTCCCCTTCCTAGGCATCGCCGTTGTCCACCGCCTTGATGCTCTCGGCACGGCGTGGTCAGCGTGGTCAACGACATTCCATCAGAAGAGTACTGTACGTGGAGAGGCTGACTGCTGGGTCCACGGCCACAACCCAGTTTTTTTTGTGATTTGCCAAGTAAGTCCTTTGTCAGGCCTGTTGGGCTGCAAATCTTTCAGGACGAGGAGAGCTTTCACTCGGCTGGCCGAGAAAATGGCCCATCAGTAATGAGAAATGGGTTGTACATTTTTAAAACACATCAAACGGGCAATTAGTTTCAAATATCTTTTTTTAATTTCGAGTGTTGAAATTACATTAATTTTTATGCGTGGAGAATTTGTTGGATTTTATATTGATATACATTTATTTTTAAAATCAGTTTGAATGTGAGTCGAAATTTCGGGATTAAAAACAGTTCGGACCACACCGAAATATGCAACATTTCGTATAATTTTTAACCGTGGCCACAATATGGGCTGTAATGGTAACAAAAAGAATATGGGCTCCAAAAAAACCTTAATAATTAGCAAATGGGCTGTAAATTATTAGAAATAATGGCAGATGGGCTATATGCCGTTTTCCACATATTTGAGGCTTTCCTAAAAAAGGTTGACGACAGCAAAGGATCGTTGGATGGCCATCCAACGGCCGCCGTCTTCTTCAATCTCTGCTCTTCCCCTCGGCCGCTCAAGCAGCACCGGCGGACTGCTCGCTCCTCCTCCCCCGGCCGGCTCTGCTGCCTTGTGCAGCCTCGCCGCCCCACCGCACTCCCATCGCTAGCCTAGCCATCCCTCTACTCACCCACACTGTTGTTATTCTCTGGCGGCGGCAGACGAACCAAGAACCCTCGTGCACAACAGTATTCCCCTCCGTGTGGGAAACAACTACCGAGTCTTCCCTGCCTCTGTGTCGTTCCCTTCCTTGGCCTCGCCATCGTCCATCGCCCTGGTGCTCTCGGTGCGGCCTGGTCAACGTGGTCAACGACCGACATGCATCTGAAGTGGACTTTACATGGAGAGGCCGACAGCTGGGTCCACGGCCGCACGCAAGGAAATGCCTCCTTATTACGCGCAAAATAATGATTCCTGCACCTGACATCAGGGACCCACCGAAAGGGCCTCTGTATTTCGTGAAAAAACGTAACTGCCGCTGACAGCTCGGACCCACCAGCTATATCTTCGCACGTAAGGAAGTGCGTCCTTATTACACACAAAAAAATGAATACTCCCCCTGTTAGCTGGGACTCAGTATAGTGGCAGGCTGACTTGTGGGCCTACTAATTTGACGGGGACGGAGGGCTTTGTCAACTTAGTCAATATGCACGATTCTAGCTCCAGTGACCGTACGATGTCCATCCAACGGCCGTAGTGCTTCTTCAACCTCTGGTCTTCTTGCTCCAGCCGCCCAAACCAGCGCCAGTCGTGCCTCGTGCTCCTGCCTCCCGAGGCTGGCTGCGATGCGGCGGAGGCCTCACCGCCCCGTACTACTCCCACCGCTGGCCAGGCCATCCCTCTACTCACCCACACCCCCTGTTATTCTGCGGCGACGGCAGCCTCACACCGCAGCGAACTAGTGAACCCTCGTAATCCTCTACGCATGGGCATCCACTGCCGCGTCTTCCCCGGCTCCGCGTCGTCCCCTTCCTAGGCCTCACCTCGTCCACCGCCCTGGTGCTCTCGGTGCTGCGTGGTCAACGTGGTCAAGGAACTGCTTCCATCGGACGTGGACTGTACGTGGAGAGGCTGACAGCTGGGTCCATGGCCGCAGCAAGGAAGTGCCTCCTTATTACGTGCAAAATAATTATTCCTTCACATGACAGCGGGGACCCACCGGACGGGCCATCGTATTTTGCGAAAAAACGTTTGCCCCTGACTGCTGGGACCCACCAGCTACATCTTCGCACGCAAGGAAGTGCCTGACAGTCGGGACCCACCTGGTCGAAGCGTACGTAGCATTGTCATTCTGGTCGCGAACGTGTATGTACATATATACTGGTCGATGTAGAGGCGCGCAGTGTCATAGTAGAGGCGCGCACGTAGCATGTACACTTACGTACAGCGGCCAAGGTGCAAGAAAGAAAATACGGCCATGTATGTGTACATACGGGCGAGGTCTCGAACGCCTACTTGCGCATACATACAGCGAGGGCTCGTGTACATGGCTGGGTCAGAACAGAGAAACAGCATCGATGCCGTGTTCATGGGGAGGCAACCGAATGCGTCGTGTTCTTGGGGAGGCAACAGAATGCGTGGTCGTGTTCATCGGGAGGGCTTGGACGGAACAGGCGATGGAAACGAGGCCTGGCGTAGCGCAGAACGGAGGAAACGTCCTTGTGTTCGATCGGCCACGTTCAGAACGGGATCCTGTTCATCGGGAGGGGTCTGGCGTACCGCAAAACGGAGGAAACGGACCTCCTACGGTCGTAACGGGGGTCATGTTGATCGGGAGGGCTGTGGCGTACCGCAAAACGGACCAAACGGACTTGTGTTGGAGCACTACGGTCGAAACGGGGGTCCTGTTCATCGGGAGCGGTGTGGCGTACCGCAAAACGGGACTCCACGAGATACTGTTCGTCTCCACCGTTGACCTCCTCCAGCCTCCACGGGCTCCTGTTCATCCAACCTCCACGGGCTCCTGTTCATCCAGCCTCCACCGCGCTTACTCCACCGCCATCGCTCAACCACCCTCCACCGCTCTCTGCTCATCCCGCCTCCACACCACGGGTCCTGTTCAACTACCCTCCACGGGCACCCCTCCACCGTCTCTGCTCATCCAGCCCTCCACACCACGGGTCCTGTTCATCCACCCTCCACGGGCACCCCTCCACCGCTCTCATCGCTCATCCAGCCCTCCACCACACCACGGGTCCTGTTCATCCAGAGGCAACGCCACCGCCATCGCTCATCATCAAACCCCATAGCGCTCATCGCTCATCAATCGATCGACTTGATTAGTAGCGATGCGAAGAATCGCCGATTGGGTTCGATTAACAGCCATCGATCAATCGCCGGATTCGATGAACGCGTAGCTGCAGCCGCAATCGCCGGGTTCGATTAGAGCCCAACGCCGCTTCGGGTTCGATTAGAGCTAACGCCTACACACACACAGCAGCGTCACGTGTACGAGAAAGCGTGCATCGCTCGACCCCGACCTCCCACCGTAACCGGGAACTCCCCAAAATTTTCCTCCCCCTCGCTTCTACCACGGTTTTTTCCGTCATGGACGGCCCAAAGAATGTCATGCAGCTGCGTCTCCGGCCCGCCCAGGACGAAAAGCCCATTTTCTGTCATGATTTTTTGTCATAGAAGTAGGAGCCCACCACACTATGATGATACCGGGTTTTGTCACAATTATCGTCATAGAAGTGTCATATGTATGACAGGAAAAAAATTCGTTGGGCCCAAAATGTCACGGATGTGTCTTTTTTTTGTAGTGGAAGTCGGAGCATGATTTATTTTTTGATTGTCTTCTTTATGAGTGGCAGTCAGGGACGAGCGATGGTCTTTTCCTACCAATCTATCCCCCTAGGATCATGCGTATTATTACTTTGTTTCCATGGCTAATAAACTTTTGCAATGAGTATGTGAGTTCTTTATCACTAATGTTGTGTCCATGGATAATAGCCACTCTCACCCTTCCACCATTGCTAGCCTCTCTAGTACTGCGGAACTTTCGCAGGTACATTAAACCCACCATATACCCTTCCTCAAAACAGCCACCATACCTACCTATTATGCCATTTCCATATCCATTCTGAGATATATTGCCATGCAACTTCCACCGTTCCATTTATTATGACACGTACCATCATTGTCATATTGTTCTCATATGCATGAGGCATTCATATAGAGTCATATCCTTGTTCTAGTATCGAGTTGTAATTCTTGAGTTGCAAGTTAATAAAAGTGTGATGATCATCATTATTAGAGCATTGTACCATGTGAGGAAAGGATGATGGAAGCTATGATTCCCTCACAAGTTGGGATGATTCTCCAGACTTTGAAAAAAAAAGAGGCCAAAGGGCCCAATAAAAAAGAGAGAGGCCAAAGAGCCCAAACAAAAAATGAGAGAAACGAGAGAAGGGACAATGTTACTATCCTTTTCCACACTTGTGCTTCAACGTAGCACCATGTTGTTCATGATAGAGAGTCTCCTATTCTATCACTTTCATATACTAGTGGGATTTTTTTCATTATAGAACTTGGCTTGTATATTCCAATGATGGGCTTCCTCAATTTGCCCCAGGTCTTCGTGAGCAAGCAAGTTGGATGCACACCCACTTAGTTCTCTTTTGAGCTTTCATACACTTATAGCTCTAGTGCATCCGTTGCATGGAAATCCCTACTCACTTGCATCGATATCAATTGATGGGCATCTCCATAGCCCATTAATTTGCCTAGTTGATGTGAGACTTTCTACTTTTCTGTCTTCCCCTCACAACCACCTTCTATTCCACCTATAGTGCTATATCCATGGCTCACGCTCATGTATTGCGTGAAAGTTGAAAAAGCTTGAGAACATTAAAAGTATGAAACAATTGTTTGGCTTGTCATCAGGGTTGTGCATGATAAAATACTTTATGTGATAAAGATGGAGCATAGCCAGACTATATGATTTTGTAGGGATAAGTTTCTTTGGCCATGATATTTTGAGAAGACATGATTGCTTATTAGTATGCTTGAAGTATTATTGTTTTTATGTCAATTTTAAACTTTTGTTTTGAATCTTATGGATTGATATGTCTCCAACGTATCTATAATTTTTTATTGTTCCATGCCACTATATTATCTGTTTTGGATGTTTTATATGCATTAATATGCTATTTTTTGGGACTATCCTATTAACCTTGAGCCCAGTGCCAGTTTGTGTTTTTTCCTTTATTTTTAGTTTTACAGAAAAGGAATATCAAACGGAGTCCAAACGAGCTAAACCGTTACGATGAATTTTTATGGACCGAAAGAGAATCACGGAGCATCGGAGCTAGGACAAGAGGCGGACGAGGAGTCCACAAGCCTAGGGGGTGTCCCCCTGGAGCGTCCCCCTGACGTGAGACCGACACCAAAAATTCCTATAAATCCCGAAACCCCCGGAAAGAACCCTAGATCGGAAGTTCCGCCGCCACTAGCCTTTGTAGCCATGAAAAACCAATCGGGAGCCTATTCCAACACCCTGCCGGAGGGGGAAATCATCACCGAGGCCATCTTCATCATCCCGGCGGTCTCCATGACAAGGAGGGAGTAGTTCACCCTCGGGGCTAAGGGTATGTACCAGTAGCTATGTGTTTGATCTCTCCCTCTCTCTCTCTCTCTCTCTCTCTCTCTCTCTCTCTCTCTGGTGTTCTTTATTTGGCACGATCTTGATGTATCGTGAGCTTTGTTACTATAGTTGGATCATATGGTATTTCTCCGTCTCTACCTTATTGTGATGAATTTAGTCTTGCTCTTTGAGGTTCCGTTATGTTGGATTGAGTATCAGATTTGAGAACACTTGATGTATGTCTTGCGATGGGATATCTGTGGTGACAATGGGATGTTCTATTGATTCGCTTGATGTATGTTTTGCCACTCAACTCGCAGATTCCCGAGGTGACATTGGGATAATCTATGCATAGGGGTTGATGCATGTTTTCGTCCTATGTTCCCCGATAGAAACTTTGGAGTGATTCTTTGTCGCGCATTGAGGGATTACCATATGATTTAATTATGTTATCATTGTTGAGAGAATTTGCACTAGTGAAAGTATGAACCCTAGGCCTTGTTTTCAAGCATTGCAATACCGTTTTTGCTCACTTTTATTACTAGTTACCTTGCTTTTTTATATTTTTAGATTACTAAACCTATATCTACCATCCATATTACACTTGTATTACTATCTGTTCGCTGAACTAGTGCACCTATACAATTTACCATTGTATTGGGTGTGTTGGGGCCACAAGAGACTCTATGTTATTTGGTTGCAGGGTTGTTTGTGAGAGATCATCTTCATCCTATTCATCGCACTGATTGATAAACCTTATGTCATCCACTTGAGGGAAATTAGCTATTGTCCTACAAAACTCTGCGCTTGGAGGCCCAACAAGATTCTACAAGAAGAAGGTTGCGTAGGAGACATCAACCTCTTTTCTGCCGCCATTGCCGGGGAGGTGAGTGCTTGAGGGTATATCTTTAGATCTTGCAATTGAATCTTTTAGTTTCTTGTTTATCACTAGTTTAGTCTATAAAAGAAAACTACAAAAAATGGAATTGAGGTTGCCTCATATGCTTCATCGTTTTAATGTCTTTCGTGAAAATGAAAGAAAGGAAAATTGTGCTCAAGTGTTAGAAGAAGAAGTCAATAAAATGACTGGCACTAAATCTTTGAATGATGAGCATGATTGCAATGATGTTAGTATGAATTCTTTGAATATCCATGATGCTAATGGTATGTAAAGCCACAAGCTTGGGGATGCTATGTTTTATGAAGATGATATTTTTAGTCCCCCAAGTTTTGATGAGAAAATTTATTATGATGATAGCATGCCTCCTATTTATGATGATTTTTTTGATGAAAGTGGGTTTGGAAGAGTGTCAGCTCTAGTAAATAATGATCCCACTATTTTGGAGGGTGTTGAATCTTATTGTTATAATTATGAAAGTGGATTTGGATAGGTCATGACTTTATTTAGTGATGAATCCACTATTTTGGAAGAGGTTCCAATTGATTATGAGAACAAAGTTGCTATATATGATGATTATTGTGATGACATGTATGCTGTAAAAAATAATGATAACCATGAAACTTGTCTTCATAATTTTAATTTTCAATTGGATTATGCCTCACATGATAGTTATTTTGTTGAGTTTGCTCCCACTACTATTCATGAGAATAGATTTGCGTATGTGGAGAGTAATAAAAATTTATATGCATGTGCATCATGAAAAGAATGCTCTATGTGATAGTTATATTGTTGAATTTATTCATGATGCTACTGAAAATTATTATTAGAGAGGAACATATGCTTTTACATATTGCAATAATATCAAGTTTCCTCTCTATGTGTTGAAAGTTTTGAAGTTTTGATTGTTTTGCCTTCCTATGCTAGTCGATTCTTGCTCGCATAAATTATTTGCTCACAAAATCCTTATGCTTAGGAAATGGGTTAGACTTAAATGTGCTAGTCATATGCTCCATGATGCCCCCGTTATGTTCCAATTCTTATCTTCTATGTGAGTATCATCTAAATCATCATGCCTAGCTAAAAAGGCTTGAAAGAAAAGCGCCTGTTGGGAGACAACCCATCATTTAACCCTACTATTTTTGAGTGTTCACGTGATTATGCTACTGTAGTAATCATGTTTTATAGCTTTTGTTTCAATGAAGTGCCAAGTAAGACCTTTGGAATGGTCTACGGTGATAGTTGATTTGATCTTGCCGAAAAACAGAAACTTTTGCGCTCATTGCCAGAATTATAGAAATTCACAGAAGCGTGATTTTGATCTGAATTTTTTACACAAGATTGATATAGAACTTCTCTAGATTGTTCTAAGTTTTCAGATTGGAGTCACAGAAGTATAGGAAGTTTCCAGATTACTATAGACTGTTCTGTTTTTGACAGTTTCTGTTTTCTTTTTGTTGTTTGCTTATTTTGATGAATCTATGGGTAGTATCGGAGGATATGAACCATGGAGAAGTTGGAATAAAGTAGATAGAACGCCAATATAAATATAGAATGAGTTCATAACAGTACCTAAGTGGTGACAATTTATTATACTAATGGAACTTACGAGTTATTGTTGAGTTTTGTGTTGTGAAGTTTTCAAGTTTTGGGTAAAGACTTGATGTACTATGGAATAAGGAGTGGCAAGAGCCTAAGCTTGGGGATGCCCAAGGCAACCCAAGGTAATATTCAAGGACAACCAAGGATCTAAGCTTGGGGATGCCCAGGATGGCATCCCCTCTTTCGTCTTCAATCCATTGGTAAATTTACTTGAGGATATATTTTTATCCACCACATGATATGTGTTTTACTTGGAGCGTCTTGTATTATATGAGTCTTTTCTTTTTAATTATCCACAATCATCCTTGCTATACACACCTTTTGAGAGGGACACACATTAATCGTGAATTTACTAGAATACCCTATGTGCTTCACTTATATCTTTTGAGCTAGGTAGTTGCTCTAGTGCTTCACTTATATCTTTTTAGAGCACGGCGGTGGTTTTATTTTGAAGAAATTGATGAACTCTCTGTTGGTGCGTAGAGAAGGTCAACACCTATGGGATCACACGGTTCCCTTCTATGGTTTGGCGGGGAGGAGGAGTGGTGCAAAGAGCGGATCTAAAGGTCAACACGACGGATTTTTATCCAGGTTCGGGCCGGTGAGAAGCGTAAGACCCTAGTCCTGCTTGATTGTGTATTCTGTGTTCTTGAGCTCCGGCTAGCACCTTGCATGCATGCTGGACCGAGAGGTTCAAAAGTTTGAATCCTCCTCCAGTACGCCATGGGCCTCCTTTTATATGTCCAAGGGGTTGCCTCAGTGACACACAGGAGGTGTAAAGCTGCTACACTACCTATGTTTATCGCCTGCATCTTAGGACAAACGCCATAAATGCACTGCTTACGTGCCCTATAGCTTTAACAGGGATGGGAGGAGAGCCCATCCCGTCCGTTGCGGCCTCGCCCCATCTTGACACGCGTCCACGCCGACGAGGCATGCAGTGCCAAGTTGGCTGGCCAGCTGCTGCGCTGGAGAGGTGACAGGGTCTTCACGAAAATCTGCATGTCACCACGCAGGTGCTTGCCAGGCTGGCAGGCTAGCCACGGCGCTGGATTGGTGATGGGGTGGCGGATTCTTGCCGCAGTCTTGCCGATGCTCCCGGCAAGGATCTTGATGGAGCCTCGTCTTCAGGCCCTCACAAAGATCTGCACGCCACTACGCCCGCGCCCTTGGATCTTGGTTTTAACAATGTCCATGGTGTTAGAGCTCTCAACCTCAAGGGTGCCTTTGTGAGTGATCTGCAAATCATCCCCGACAAGGATCTTGAGGGAGCCTCGCGAACCGTCCCGGCAAGGTCCAGCTCGTCCTCTGTCTTCTGGTCTCTGGCTTGGCTGCTTCTCCTTGCCTTGATCTTGTTCTCTGTCACCCCCATCAGGCCTCGCCGCGGGTGTGGCTACGACTGCCCGTGCACAAGTATGGGGTGCTAAAGAGCCCAAACTTTAGCACACCGCCAGGAGCCCCCGGGCCTGAGCCATACACGGATGCGAGGCATCATTGGGCTGGGCCCAAACAGTGCGCGGGCACGCATGGCAGGGGAATAACTTCTATAATCTTCTCAACTGTCGTGCTCACAGTGGCCCACGAATAGCCTTTATTCACGGGGTGGTAATCGCCATTCCACGCTTCCCACTACGCCCGCTTTTTTGCCACGTACGCCACATGCATGGTGCGGGGTAGGTGGCGGACTCGCGGGATATGGGAAGGCGCGACATGGCAGATACCCATGTGCCTTTGATTGGCATAGGGAGGGCGGTTGACGACCCCGCTCATTGCCAACGGCTTTAATGAGCCGGATTCGAAAGAGCCCTTCTGGGAAGGCATAGCGCCAGCCCCCAGCTCTTCCTGCCTGGCTATAAAAGGGGAGTTGGGAGGAGGAAGGAGGGCCATCCCCTTGCGTTTGCTCTTCTTCTCTATCCTCCATCCACCAATCATGCCGAGAGGGCACAATCGCGGCCGTCCTTCTACGGAAGCGACTAGATCTTCCTCTCGCCAGAGAGCTGCGGCAGTTAAGGAAGAGCTAGACGCTCAAGAGGGAGGTGCTGGGCGGGGATGCGGTCGGCGAGGCAGAAGAGGGCGCGGAAGAGCGGCACCCTGCAGCGCCACCGTCTCCTCCCGCTTCGTCAAGCGGCCATGTCGGAGACACGGCACTGGAGTTCATCTTGCAGCTACACAAGCCGCCACGCAGCCGCCTTCGCCTTCTCGAGGCATTCGCGAGGGTGCTGGAGGTGGATCGGCCATCAAGGTTGAGGCTTCACATGAAGGGAGGTTGCAATGGAGAATTGTGGGCGAACACAAAGTTCCCCGTCCCTCATGTAATGCTTCTTCGTCATGGTTGGAAAACCTTCACACGCGCCCACTGCCTGATGAAGGGGCACGTCCTCCACTTCAAATTGGTGGAGACTGACCTCTTCTCCATCAAGGTTTGTGGGCGCTCGGGAATCCTGCTAGGGTGCTGCGCGGAGAGATCGACCGACGACGAGAGCTCCTCCTCGAGGGATAGCGACGAGGAGGATACCGGTGGGGAGGACGACAGGGACGGGTCCAACTAAACATTGGACGCACCGTCCCTGGGCGACGCCGGCAGCACCATCACCTGGTTTCTCCCCGGCAGAGCGACTTGCCGGGCGATGGTTCTTGGCAGTGGATTCTCAAGCCAGCTCCTTGAACTTCTCGGGGTGGCCTCTTCTAGCGGCCTACACTGGAAGGCCGGAGAAGACGAAGAAGGCGGGTGGCGGGCCATCAAGTCGGAGTACGATGGCATCGACGCATTCATCGCGTATTGCCGGCCCGCTGCCTCATCTTTCGGCTTCTCTCCCGGCACCGTCATCACCATCCTTCTTCTGGACGGTCGCCGGGGAGTTCTCTTGGTGTATTCTGCTGGATGTACCTCACCTAGGCGCTCCTTTTGCCCTCCTGCCATCTTGATCTGCTTCCTGAGGAGAGGGACATGAAAGGGATTACAGGCACCTTATCTTCTTTTTTGGATCTTAAGCCTACGGGCACTTGTCAAATTTGAACTCTATAACCCCTAGCTTATGCTTACATTCCGTATGAATTGTACTTGTTAAAACAATGTATTAATGAAGAAAAAGGGGGTTTGCCGGGTTCTTTCGTGCGTGAACGAGGCTTACACCAAGGAACGGGTCCTTGCCATTTTTTTAAGTAGACAATGCCCCTCGGCAACCGGCCTTTCCGTCCTCCCGCTTTATACCACGACCATGCTCACGCCTTTGGCGGAGGCAGGGGCAGAGTAGGATTAGGCCTTTCGCCCATCCCCTTTCCACCGCAACTACAACCAAATTCCGGCCCAAAAAGGGATTCTGGGTACAAGGAAGAGGGAGCACGGTGGCATGAGATAGAGCGAAGTTTCGTACATTCAAGTTCCATACGGAAGTACGTAGCTGGGGAAAAAGACTTATCTGAATCTGCTGCCCTCGGCAGCCTTGGCTTGCTGGGGCCGGGGTGTCAGTTCGTCTCATTTCCTTCAAAAAGTTCCGCTGAAGCGCTTGTGCAGCCTGCGAACCAAAGAGGACTGGAAGGAACAAAAAGACACGTGCACTCGACCTCTATGCTAGGGGTTAGTTGCCACTAAGCACTATCAACCCTACCAAAGAGAAACTCAGTCTAACATGCATGCTAATTCTCAGGGTGCCAGCGCTTCCTTTATTCATCTATTGCTCAGGGTCTGCGCCTGGCTTTGTACAAAGGGTCACATGGCTTGCCGGCAAGGCTCGTACAAAAGGTGGTCTGCCGTGGGGCTCGGCAAACCGCGCCTCACGGGTAAAACTTGCGGAGATGTTCGATGTTCCAGGAATTGCTCACTGGGATACCATCTTCGGTCTCCACGCGGACTGTGCCAGGCCTGGTGACTCAAATTACCCAGTAAGGGCCTTCCCACTTTGGCGTCAACTTGTTGTAATTCTTGGCCGACTTAACGCGCCGAAGAACAAGGTCGCCTTCCTCAAAGCTTCGGGCATGGACCTTGCGGCTATGCTAGCGGTGCAACGCTTGTTGGTAGCACGCAGCTCGCATAGCAGCCCGAAGACGATCTTCCTCAAGGAGCATAGCGTCATCTTGCCACAACTGCTCTTGCTCAAGCTCATCATAAGCGAGCACCCGAGGTGACCCGTACGTGAGTTCCATGGGGAGAACTGCTTCTGCCCCGTACACGAGGGAGAAGGGTGTTTGGCCGGTGGCTCGATTCGGCATCATTCTGATTGACCAAAGAACCGCCGGCAACTCGTCAATCCAGCACCTTCCGCACTTGTGCAGCTTGTCAAAAGTCCTTGTCCTAAGGCCCCGTAACACTTCAGCATTTGCCCTTTCCGCCTAGCCGTTGCTTCGTGGATGTGCAACAGAAGCAAAACATATCTTGTTACCAAGGTCTTGGACGTGTTTCATGAAGGTGCGGCTTGTGAACTGTGTGCCGTTGTTGGCGATGACTCTGTTTGGCACCCCAAAACGGCAAACTAGTCCCCGGAAGAACTTGACGGCTGATTGTGATGTCACCTTTCTCACTGCTTCCACTTCTGGCCACTTTGTGACTTGTCGATCGCAATGTACAAGTACTCAAAACCCCGACAGCGCGGGGAAAGGGTCCCAGTATATCGAGCCCCCAGACCGAAAATGGTCAGGAAAGAGGGATTGTCTGAAGAGCTTGAGCTGGTTGATGGAGTTTCTTCGAATGGAATTGAGACGCTTCACAGTTGGTTACTAGTGCATTTGCATTCCGGAGAGAAATGGGCCAAAAGAAACCTTGCCGGAATGCCTAGCCGGCAAGGGCTCTTGATCCTATGTGAGAGCCATATATGCCCCCATGTATCTCTGCCAACAGCTCCAGTCCATCCTCCCGGGGAATGCACTTCAACTTCATACCGTTCGATCTCTTCCTATACAGGACGTCGTCCACAAACTCGTACATGGCGGACCGACGGGCTACTTTCTCTGCTTCTTCCTGTTCCTCAGGGAGTTCCCCTGTTTGGAGGAACCGAACGGCGTGACACACCCATGGTGGAGCCTGAGGCTCGACGGCAAGAACTAGGGGTGTGTCTTCTGCCGCGGGGGCGGTTGTCTCTACGGCAAGGGCTTGAGGCCCTGCCGGAGCCCGTTGCTCCCCGGCAAGCTTGGCGTCCCCGGCAACATCCTTACCGGCGGCTCCAGGGAGCTCGGAGGGAAAGTACTCGTCGGGGCCGGATTTCCTTCGCTTATTCTGTCCTGCCGATGGTTCAACAAATGATTGAGTCAATTGGAGCACAAAGGTCCCTGGTTCCACAGGTAACTTGAGGGCAGCGCGTTTCGACAGGTCGTCAGCAATGTTGTTCTTTGCTCGAGGAACATGCTCTGCTTGTAGACCGTCAAAACTCTCTTCCAACTTCCTCACTTCATCCACATAAGCTTCCATCAGTGGGCTTTGATAATCCTTGTTCACTTGTTTCACCACGAGTTGCAAATCCCCAAGGACAAACAGCTTTCTGATCTCAAAGTTCACTGTGATCCTGAGACTGGCAAGCAGCCCCTCATACTCTCCGGTGTTGTTTGTCGATCTCTCCCAGGGAAAATGCATTTGGACTACGTACTTGAGGTGCTCTCCGGTGGGTGCGACAAGTAGTAGGCCGACACCGGCGGCTTGCAGCGATAAAGCCCCATCAAAGTACATAGTCCAGTTGCGGCTTGTTTCCTTGCCGGGGAGACTGGTCTCTTGAACTTCTTCGTCGGGCGTTGAGGTCCATTCTGCAATGAACTCTGCCAAAGCCCTGCTTTAGATTGTCGAAGTGCTTTCAAACCTGAGGCCGAAGCTTGACAGTTCCAACGCCCATTCCACAATCCTTCCGGTTGCATCTGGGTTGTGCAAGATCCGTTGCAACGGGAAGCGAGTGACGACGGTGATCTCATGTGCTTGAAAATAATGACGCAGCTTCCTTGAGGCCATAAGGAGGCCGAAGAGCAACTTTTGTACACCAGAGTACCTTGATCTAGCTCTCAACCTCAAGGGTGCCTTTGTGAGTGATCTGCAAATCTTCCCCGACAAGGATCTTGCCGGGGCCTCGCGAGCCATCTCGGCAAGGATCTTGCCGGGGGTCCAGCTCGTCCTCTGTCTTCTGGTCTCTGGCTTGGCTGCTTCTCCTCGCCTTGTATCTTGTTCTCGGTCGCCCCCCTTCAGGCCTCGCCGCAGGTGTGGCTACAACTTCCCGTGCACAAGTATGGGGTACTAAAGAGCCCAAACTTTAGCACACCGACACTCTCATGCTTCACTTATATTATTTTCAGAGTCTTAAACAACGTGGTAATTTGCTTAGGTTATGAATTTAGTCCTATTTTGTTGGGCATCCAAGAGGGATATAATAAAAACTTTCTTATAAACCGGTACTGATAAAAATGAAATTGGCAGAGTTAAACATCACAACACAGGTGCTGCGAGAGCAGAGAATGGCCTAGTTGTCTATAGAAGGTAGGGAAAGTAGCTAAAATGTGTTAGGCATGTTTACTAGAACATGCTTAACACATCGACCGTACATAACGTAGCCATTAATTGCAACTGGTATTCGTAAGATTGAACTGGTGAGTACATACTTGGTAAGTCCTGAGAGGTAGTTGTTGTGGCACTTCATCTTGGCCAGAGCCTGCCCAAAGTCAGCAGCGGCGGAGGCGAGCTATTCCTCTAGGTCGAAGCATGGATCAGTCCCTCTGACCTGTGCACCTACAGGCAACCAGTAAATGGTAGAAGTTATACTGCAAGTGCACAAATGATGCGAAATACTGTAAGACAAGGGATGCAGCTAACCTCAATGGCAAACAACAGCATCGGCCATTATGACCCTACATAAGTACATGGACAGGCATGTTAAGTACAACAGGTTAGCATCCACTAAAAGTAGCAAATCGGCAGCATCTCTAGTGATATCCTAAGTCATGTATTGTAAGTTTGTTGCTGGTATTGGTGAAATTGAGCTGGACACGGTAATATTTGAACATCACACAGTGTGCACTACTGAAATAAACAAGGCACAAACATGCGTAATACATCAACCGTACAAATCATAGCCGTTGCAAGTGGTATTGATAAGATTTAGCTCGTCAGATCTTACATGTTAAGTCCTGGGGGTAGTCGCTGGGGCACTTCATCTGGGCCAGAGCCTGCACCATGTCGACGGTGGTGGAGGCGAGGTGTTCCTCCAGGTCAACACGCACAGCGGCCATCGTGCCATGGACCGCAATCAGTCTCCTGGCGGTGGGGATTTGGAAGCATGAGGATGTTTCGCAGGCGCCTTTAAGCAATCAGGCCGGGGCTGTGATAGAGATCGGTGGGTTACCTGACTGGATCCGTGCAGAACATAGATGTGGCTGAAGCTGTGGTTGAGGCGGCGGCGGTTTGAGCAGCCGGTAGAGGGAGGAGCGGGGGAGATACTGAGGAAATTTGATGGGTGGGGATGTGGTTGGAGGAATACATTCTGAAATCGTGCTCCTAATGAAAATTTCGCTGCGAAACTTGAAACTTGGGCGGGGGAAACACACAACACAGACGAAGCGCATAAAATACTCGTGTGCGAGAAAACAGAAAATTGGCAGATCCCGTCTCCAAAAAAATATAGACGTGTAGTTGATTTTTTTCGGTCAATGGTACGCCTGGTTTATTAGGAAACATCGCACAGGTAAATGACTTATGGATCATTAATGCAAAAAACACAGACGGGTACGGCATAGAAACCGTGTGTTTTGTGATCTTCTAATGATTAATGCAAAAAACGCACACGAGCACAAATGCTAATCAACGCTCAAAGCCCTCAATGGATGCTCTTACCGATATTGTACGTTAATACTACAAACTTAAAGTACTACTGGTAATTTTCTCTAATACTACAAACTTAAACTACTTCTCACATGCTGCCATCGGGGCATGCTGGCCAGATGTCGGCATTCTCCTTCCCGGCCTTGTAGGCGGCAGCCCACCGTGCTTCGATCTCTACCAAGCTCTCTTATTTCTTGCGGCGGCGGGACTCTCTTTTCTTGACTGCTTTCTGCCTTTTCCGCCCCTTCTGTGTGGCTTCAGCCGCCTCTAGATCCACCGCCCATTCGGCCATGGCAGCCTCAAAGTCCGCCCACGTAACTGTGTGGCCGCCGGCGGCGATGAACTCGGTGTGGCGAGATGCCATCGCTTCCTTAATATGTGTGCGGTTGCGGGCGGCGTGGAACGCTACGCGACGGGATGCCATCGCTTCCTTACCACTTACTGTGCGCCGCGCTGCCATGGATGATGCTTGGAGAGAGGACGGAGGGGCCGGGCAGCCGTACAGTGCAGTGGTATTCAAGAGCTCAACAACAACATAAATTTGGCTTCCCTTACCATTTTGCTTGTTCATTATCGCACACGGTTCATCTCTGTCACTTTCGAAAACAGTGTGCGCTGAGCCTATTGTGTGTTGCGTTATGATTGGCCGAAACCCCAGCCACGCGGATCGCGCGTGTGCACCGTAGGATGTGCTGTGATCGAACGACAATCCACGTCCCTCACATCACACCCGTGCAGCTATAGCTGGATTGGATTTATATGCACTAAAAGCCTAGAAAATGCACATAATCCCCTAAATATGCTAAATGAGCCCAGAAAAATGCCAAATTTGAACACGGTGATTTGCAGGGTGTATGTTCGTCATAGAAAAAACTTCAGGGCAAAGAACGAAGAAAATTTGGGTTCCCCTTCAATCTTGGTGATGTCCATATCGAAAGTATGGAACTTCCTCGGTGATGGTTCGATTTATGAAGGGCATGCATGACAACATAAGCCAAACCTTCTCAAATTTTTACCAGGGCATGGTGAGGTCGTACCATGGCACCAAGCCAGGCGTCATGTTTTTCAAGCATTTATTTCATTTTTTCTACAATTGACAACCCAATAAATAAACGTTTGTGGTTGACTATTGCCACACATTTCATCGAAATATCTGTCCATTCCTTGTAAAAGGCATGAGAATTTACTAAATGGCATGAGCATGGTTTTCCAGGCCGTTCTTGTGCACCCTTTCATGCACCAATTGTTTGAACTTGAATTGTGTGTATTAATGCCTAGGAAATGCACATAATCGCCTAAATATGGTAAATGAACCCAGAAGAGTGCCAAATTTGAACATGGTGATTTGTAGGGTGTATGTTCATCGTAGAAAAAAACTCGTGGACAAAGGACAAAGGAAATTTGGATCCCCCTTCAATCTTAGTGATTTCCCCCTCAAAACCATGAAACTTCCTCGGTCATGGTTCAATTTATGAAAGGCGTGCATCACGACATAAGGAAAACATTCTCTAATTTTTACCATGGCACGGTGAGGCCATACCATGGCACCACGACAGGCGTCATGTTTTCCAACCATGTATTTCATTTTTTGTATAGTTGTTAACCCAGTAAACGACGCATTTATGATTGACTATTGCCACACATTTCCTTGAAATATCTGCCCATTCCTTGTAAAAGGCATGAGAATGTACTAACTAGCACAAGCATGGTTTTCCAGACCGTTCTAGTGCACCTTTTCAAGCACCAATTTTTCGAATTTGAATTATGTGCATTAATCCCTAGAAAATGCACATAATCCCATAAATATGGTAAATGAGCCCGGAAAAATATCATATTTAAACATGTTGCATTTGAGGCGGTATGCTGATCCTTGGAAAAAGCCTGAATGTCAAACTAGGACGGAAATTTGGATTCCCTTTCAATCTTGCTGATTTCCCTCTCAAAAGCATGGAACTTCCTCGATGATGGTTCGATTTATGAAGGGCGTGCATGACGACATAAGCCGAACCTTCTCAAATTTTTACCAGGGCATGGTGAGGTCACACCATGGCAACATGCCAGGTGTCATGTTTTTCAAGCATTTATTTCATTTTTTTCTATAGTTGAAAACCCAATAAACAAACGTTTGGGGTTGACTATTGCCACACATTTCGTCGCAATATCTATCCATTCCTTGTAAAAGGCATGCAAATTTACTAAATGGCACGAGCATGGTTTTCCAAGTCGTTCTTGTGCACCCTTTCATGCATCGATTGTTTGAACTTGAATTATGTGCATTAATGCCTAGGCTATGCACATAATCCCCTAAATGTGGTAAATGAACCCGGAAAAGTGCCAAATTTGAACACGGTGATTTGCAGGGTGTATGTTCATCATAGAAAAAACTAATGGACAAAGGACAAAGGAAATTTGGATCCCCCTTCAATCTTGGTGATTTCCCCCTCGAAACCATGAAACTTCCTCGGTGATGGTTCGATTTATGAAAGGCGTGCATGACGACATAAGGAAAACATTCTCAAATTTTACCAGGGCACGGTGAGGCCATACCAAGGCACCACACCAAGCGTCATCGTTTCCAAGCATGTATTTCATTTTTGTATAGTTGTTCACCCAGTAAACGACGCGTTTATGGTTGACTATTGCCACACATTTCCTTGAAATATCTGGCCATTCCTTGTCAAAGGCATAAGAATGTACTAAATAGCACGAGCATGGTTTTCCAGACCGTTCTTGTGCACCTTTTCGTGCATCGATTGTTCGAATTTGAATTATGTGCATAATTAATGCCTAGAAAATGCACATGATCCCCTAAATATGGTAAATGAGCCTGGAAAAATGTCAAATTTGAACATGTTGCATTTGAGGAGGTATGTTGATCATTGGAAAAAAACTGAATGACAAACTAGGACGGAAATTTGGATTCCCTTCAATCTTGGTGATTTCCCTCTCAAAAGCATGGAACTTCCTCAGTGATGGTTCAATTTATGAAGGGCGTGCATGATGACATAAATCAAACCTTCTCAGCTTTTAACCAGGGCACGGTGAGGCCATACCATGGCACCATGCCAGGCGTCATGTTCTTCAAGCACGCATTTCATTGTTCTATAGTTGATAACCCAGTAAATGATGCGTTTGTGGTTGACTACTGCCATGCATTCCCTTAAAATCTCTGCCCATTCCTTGTAAAAGGCTTGAGAATTTGCTAAATACCACGAGTATGGTTTTTCCAGACCGTTCTTGTGCACCTTTTCAAGTACCAATTGTTTGAATTTGATTTATGTGCATTAATGCCTACAAAATGCACATAATCCCCTAAATATTGTAAATGAACCCGAAAAAGTGCCAAATTTGAACACGGTGATTAGCACGGTTTATCTTCATCGTAGAAAAAACTCATGGATGAAGGACAAAGGAAATTTGGATTCCCATTCAATCTCGGGAATTTACTATCGCACACGATTCATCTCTGTCGCCTCCGCGAACCATGTGTGTTCACTCACACATGCAAGAGGAAAAAAGAAAACCCTCGCCCACTTCGTCCGCACCCACTCACCGCAGACTCCTACACAACTCTGCACCTCATTAACTTCTATTGTGGCGGCCATCCTAAGCTCGACGGCTGTTATCGGCGGGCGTAGATCGCGCTCCAAACGGCACGGGATTTCGGCCCTACCGCTTTTTGCCGCCTATCTGCACTGACATACAAGACTGTGGTCGTCTGGGGTTTTATGTGGGATTGGGCTGGGGATTTTTCTCATGTTCAAGGTAATCAACTTAGCGAAATATTCACTCATCTCTTATCACAGTTCGTTCGTCGCTGTTAATCAACCGGCAGAAATCGCCGTGGAATCATTTTTGTTCTAGCTGATTCGTGGGTGTTCATTCATGTGTCCACAGTGCGAGCACAAATCGCGCAAGTGTGGTCGCGGCCAGTCGCAAACAAAATTCTATCTCACCATTCCGGATGACTTCAGGGAGCGCTCATTTTATTCAATATTAACCTACCACCTACCACGGTCGGCATGGCCTAAATTTGTGAACATATATCATCTGTTGCTACATTATCTATATATTTGCATCAAATCTTTGTTACATTATCTATTTTTAATTCTATATTTTTGTACTTTTCTTTCATCTATATATTGATCTGTTCTATCAGTTACTGCCATATTTGCATCTTGCTCTGTTATTTCAATATATCTAATTTGCGATCTTAATTTTCATTTCTAGTAGTACATCCCTTGCTTTGCAAGAACAGGAGTAGAAGGAAATCTTGGGCTTTACTTTGTTGATGACTCCTAGGATGTCATATTGACAACGCAACATGGATTTACAATGACGGTTAGCGTAAAACTTGATAAAGATGGTCACTCCTATTTTAATGCGGACCTTTGGAGAAAAATGTCCAAGTGTTATGAACTGAAAACTGGCAATAAAATTCTAGTGCGTGCACCACAGCCTGGTCTAATTAACATGTATGTTCACTTCCCCAACGTCATCAGCCGATCAAAGTCTGATTAAGGTTAGTGACCTTTCAACTTTCTCCATTCTGTCATATTACGTAGCAAAATCGGGGTACTTGTTCTGACTAATTGATCACGATTTAAGCAACAATTGTGATTTCATTTTCTGACTCTGTTCCCAGGCAATAACAAATTCTATTTACGAATTTATGTGCACTATATATTCTTCTGCCATGTTCTGAATAAATAACACCTTTCCACCTTTTAAGCAGGATACGTTGGATGCATAGTGAACGATCTGTATGTTACTAAGCGTACCAAATTTCACTGGAAGGACTTGAAGCATGTCATAAACTTTGTTGATAATCTAACAGAGATAGCACAATGTATGAACACTGGATTTTGGATGGGATTAATTAGACCTATGGTGCACACATTGAACAAGACCAATTGTGTGCACAAAGCGCTGGTAAAAAGTCTTGTTTTAATGTTGATGCTCATAAACTATATATATCTTCAACGATATGTTACAATTGGTTTTTATTCCACATGTCAACAGAAATTGCCCGCTGTAGCAGTTCCTGGATCAATTTCCTGGCGTGGTCGACTTACACTTGTGTCTGCTAATAACGCCAAAGTGATTGCAAGGTACTGCATTTCCTGCAAAAATGGAACCATTCAAATTAACAAGTTCTCGCTTGTCGTGGCAATGCATCCATATTGGAAAATTGGAGACACTGTTCTACTCATGCTCTACCAAGGCACATGAGGTCTCTTCCTTTTCATTGACGAGATGCCGAGTCACCGTGACCAAGCTGCTTCCAGCGGATAGTTGTGGTTGTTGGCCCTCAACCTCTTAAAATGTGCTAGCTTTTACTAAGTTAAGTATGTAGACATGGACCATATGGTTGTTGGCCCTTAGCCTCTTAATATGTGATAGTTGTTACTATGTTAGGTATGTAGATATGGACCATATGGTTGTCAAAACCATGTTACAAAGATCCTCCTTTTTCGAATAGTGTAACCACTATGTATATGTTACTCAAATGTTGTTACCCAAGTTCTTAAATTTTCATGGAAAGTATTAGTATCGTACATAGTTCATTGAGTTTAAGCGTGTGCCTGATGTCCAGAAGGCATTTGCATATTAACTATCAATATTGCAAATTCACACACGTGTTAACATAAGGAAACGTATGTGTAACTTACTAATCATCGCACACGAGTACTCGCAGACGCATCATGTGTGATAATCGTAGCCACCGCAAGCAACTAGTTTGCATTTTCAAAGTTTTTTGTACACACAGAATCGTAGACAAACTAACTGTATTAACCGCCTGTGTTGTAATTTCTCATCGCAAACAGTTCATCCGATTTGGCTGTTTTCCACGTATCACACACATCTTGTTTACACGACTCGTCTGTGTTCTTTTGGCTCATCGCAAACAGTTCATCCATGTGAACTGTATGCCGCATATCACACACATCTTGTTAAGTTGAACCGTTTCTGTTGTGTTCCCTAATCGAATATAGTTCGTCCGAGTGAAACGTATGCCGTATATCACACACAAATTGATATGGCTGCCTGTTTCGGTTGTTCTGCCTATCACAAACCGTTCGAATGGATTAACCTTGTGCCCTACATCGCACACGCAACTAAAATCTGAAGTGTGTTTGATGGCTCCGCCATCACAAACGTTTTGCACCTGTTTTCATGGTTTGTTTACACCACTATTTGTGATTAATGCATCACACACAGTTGGGAGTGTCCTGCAGTAGTGTAAATAGAAAGGTAGTTAGCTTGGGTTATGAATTTAGTCCTAATATGATGGGTATTCTAGAGGGATATAATAAAAACTTTCATGTAGATCACTGAATACGATAAGATTGATTCCTTGCAGTAGTTTTGTGATATAAAGATGGTAATATGCGAGTTATGCTAGTGAGTAATTGTAGTTTAGTAAAAATATTGGTGTTAAGGTTTGTGATTTCTGGAGCATTCACATATGGTCTCTCGTTATGCTATGAAATTGGAGCATGATTTATTATTGATTATCTTCCTTATGAGTGGCGGTCGGGGGCGAGCAATGGTCTTTTCCTACCAATCTATCCCCTAGGGGCATGCGTAGTGGTACTTTGCTTCGAGGGATAATAAACTTTTGCAAAAAGTATGTGAGTTCTTTATGACAAATGTGTGTCCATGGATTATACACACTCTTACCTTTCCGCATTTTGCTAACCTCTTCAGTACCGTGCATTGCCCCTTCTCACCTCGAGTTGTGGTGCAAACTTCACCTGTGCATCCAAACCCCGTGATATGATACGCTCTATCACACATAAGCCTCCTTATATCTTCCTCAAATCAGCCACCATACCTACCTATTATGGCATTTTCATAGCCATTCCGAGATATATTGTCATGCAACTTCCACCGTTCCATTTTATTATGACACATATCATCATTGTCATATTGCATGATCATATAGTTGACACAGTATTTGTGGCTCAGCCACCATTCATATTTTTTATACATGTTACGCTAGATCATTGCACATCCAGGTACACCGCCGGAGGCATTTATATAGAGTCATATTTTTGTTCTAGTATCAAGTTGTAATTTTCTTTTGAATTGTAAGTAAATATAAGTGTGATTATCTTATTCATTATTAGAGCATTGTCCCAGTGAGGAAATAAGAGGAAAATAAAAAAAGAGGTCAAACAGAGCCCAACAAATAAGAGAAAGAAAAAATAGAGGCCAAAAAGAGCCCAACAAAAAGAAGAAAAAAAAGAAAAAAAAGAGAGAAAAATAGAGAAGGGACAATGTTACTATCCTTTTCCACACTTGTGCTTCAAAGTAGCACCACGTTCTTCGTGATAGAGAGTCTCATATTTTGTCACTTTCATATATTACTAGTGGGAATTTTTCATTATAGAACTTGGCTTGTATATTCCAATGATGGGCTTCCTCAAATGCCTGAGGTCTTCATGAGCAAGCAAGTTGGATGCACACCCACTTATTTTTTTTCTTTTGAGCTTTCATACACTTATAGCTCTGGTGCATCCATTGCATGGCAATACCTAGTCCTTGCATTGATATCAATTGATGGGCATCTCCATACACTACTAGGGAAAAGCTTATAGACAGGGGCTTACTAGTAGCGCGGGTTTATACCCATCGCTGCTGCTACTTACTAGTAGCGCGGTTTTTTACCCCTCGCTGCTACTAAGTTGATAGTAGTAGCGTGGGTTTTTAACCCTCGCTACTACTAAGCAGTCTCTACCGTGCCCCCCCCCGGGACATGCCATAGTAGTAGCGAGGGGTATGAACCCGCGCTACTACTAAGTTGATAGTTGTAGCGCGGGTTTATACCCCTCGCTACTACTAAGTACAAGGTAGGTGAAGTCTCCATATCCTCGGGTCGAATCCCTCCTCTCTCCCTCACTCTCCCCCTCTCTCCATAGGCTCTCCCATTCTGCTTCTCCCTCCCACGCGCGATTCCCTTCCTCATCCACCACCACCGTCGGCCTCGCACCTCATGCCTCCCCCAAATCCGGCGACCTCCACACCCACCGCAGCTCCCTCCCCCTCCTTCCTCCTCCTTCTCTGATGTTGGAAGGAGAGGCAGATCCAGCAGAGGGCCATCCGTAGCGGCGGCCAGATCCGCCATGGACACAACCACAGGTGAGTTGTTCTGCCTACTCTCTCTCTCTCTCTCTCTCTCTCTCTCTCTCTCTCTCTCTCTCTCTCTCTCTCTCTCTCTCTCTCTCTCTCTCTCTCTCGCTCGCTCTCTTCATCTTCCAGATCGAGCAGAGAGCCATCCATGGCGTCATCTAGGGTTTCGGCTCCAACTCCGGCGACCACCGGTGAGTTGCTGCACCTAATCCTCTCTATCTCTCTCTTCCTCTTCTAATCCTTGTCTCTTTTTTTGTAGCAGCAACAAAGGAGAGGTGTATCACCATGGACGACTTCATCCCCTCTAGGATCAGCATCGACCATGGATGAATAGGACGATGACGCCTAGCTAACAGCAGCAGCCATGGCTGGAATTTATTTTTTTAATTCTTAATTAGTTAGCAGTAGCGAGGGTACAGACCCACGCTACTACTAGTTAGTAGTAGCACTGGTGGTATCCATGCTACTACTAACGGACGTAGTAGTAGCGCGGGTGGCACCCGCGCTACTACTACCAGTTAGTTGTAGCGTCGTATCAGTAGCGCGGGCACCCGCGCTACTAATGTACCTAAAACCCGCGATGCTGCTAGGCTTTTCCCTAGTAGTGATAGCCCGCTGATCAGCCTCGTCAATGTGAGACTTTCTTCTATTTTGTCTTCTCCACACGACCTCCAACATCATACTCTATTCCACCCATAGTGTTATATCCATGGCTTGCGCTCATGTATTGCAAGAGAGTTGATAAAGCTTAAGCGCATTAAAAAATGTGAACCAATTGCTCCGCTTCTCATCGGGGTCGTGCATGATAAATAGTTTGTGTTAACAAGATGGAGTGTGACAAGACTATATTATTTTGTAGGGATAACTTTCATTAGCCATGATATTTGAAAAGACATGATTGCTTTTCGTATGCTTGAAGTATTATTTTTTTATGTCGATATTAAACTTTTGTTTTGAATCTTATGGATCTGAGTATTAATGCCATAAATAGAAATTACATGATAAACATGTTAGGTAGCATTCTATTTTTATCATTTACCTACTCGAGGATGAGCAGGAATTAAGCTTGGGACACTTGATACGTCTCCAGCGTATTTATAATTTTTTTATTGTTCCATGTGTTGCGAATCGTTGCATGGAAAACAAAAAAAAAATATGCACACGCAATGATCTATCCATGGAGATGCATAGCAACGAGGGGAAGAGTGTGTCTACGTACCCTCATAGACCGTAAGCGGAAGCATTTCTCAACGCGGTTGATGTAGTCAAACTTCTTCACACTTCAACCAATCAAGTAACGAACGCACGACACCTTCACGTTCTGCACACGATCAGCTCGGTGATGTCCCTCGCCTTCTTGATCCAGCAAGACGTCGAAGTAGTAGATGAGTTCCGTCAGCATGACGGCATGGTGACGGTGATGGTGAAGTGATCCTCGCAGGGCTTCGCCTAAGCACTACGAAAATATGACAGAGGGTGTAAACGGCGGAGGGGGGCGCCGCACACGGCTAGCCAAGGCGCCCCCCTCCCACATATATATATATATAGGTGGGAGGGAGCGAGGAGCAGCCAAGGGGGGCACCTAAGTAGGAGGAATCCTACTTGGTGTCTCTCCCAAGGTGGCGCCCCCCTGCCATGTATAGGAGCGGGGGAAAGGCAGGGGAGGGTGGCCCCCCTTTCCTTTCTCCCATGAGAGGGAAAGGCCAGAGGGGATAGCCCTCCCCTTTTTTCTTCCTTAGGTCTGTTTGGCTAGGGAAAGGGGTGCACCAGCCACCTGTGGGCTGGTCTATCCCTTCCTTGGCCCATTAAGCCCATGTACATGTCGGGGGTGCTCGGAACCCCATCCGGTGAGCCAATTTATTCTCGGTACTTCCCGAAACACTTCCGTTGTCCAAATACCATCGTCCTATATATTAATCTTTACCTCTCGACCATTTCGAGACTCCTCGTCATGTCTGCTATCTCATCCGGGACTCCGAACAACATGCGGTCACCAAAACATATGACTCATCTAACACTATATCATCAATGAACGTTAAGCGCGCGAACCCTACGGGTTCGAGAACTATGTAGACATGACCGAGACACCTCTCCAGTCAATAACCAATACCGGAATCTGGATGCCCATATTGGCTCCTACATATTCTACGGAGATATTTATGGGTCGAACCGTTATGACAACATATGTGATTCCCTTTGTCCATCGGTATGTTACTTGCCCGAGATTCGCTCGTTGGTATCCATACCTAGTTCAATCTTGTTACCGGCAAGTCTCTTTACTAGTTCCATAATACATCACCTCGCGACTAACTCCGTAGTCATTTTCTTGCAAGCTTATGATGTGTATTACCGAGAGGGCCCAGAGATACCTCTCCGATACTCGGAGTGACAAATCCTAATCTCAATCTATGCCAACTCAACAAACACCTTCCGAGATACCTGTAGAGCATCTTTGTGATCACCCAGTTATGTTGTGACGTTTGATAGCACACAAGGTATTCCTCTAGTATCCGTGTCACGCCCAATATGCGACCCTATCCAAAAGGAACTCGAAGGTCCCACCAAGGATAGACCCGCATATTGAAACACTTTTGCAAGGTGGATATCATTACATCAACATTACATAATACATAGGGATACAACCAAGACATACAATGTCACGTGAATACAACAATGCAACATACAAGATCAACATCCGACTACGGATGAATCACAAACAGAAACTCAAACGACATCCACCCTGCTAGCCCAGGCTGCCGACCTGGAGCCTATCCCCTGATCGAAGAAGCAGAAGAAGAACTCCAAAACAAGCAAACATCGCTCTCACGTCATGATCATCGCGAAACCTGTACCTGCAACTGTTGTTGTAGTAATCTGTGAGCCACGAGGACTCAGCAATCCCATTACCATGGGTATCAAGACTAGCAAAGCTTAAAGGGAAAGTAAGGGGTAAAGTGGTGAGGTTGCAGCAGCGGCTAAGCATATATGGTGGCTAACATACGCAAATAAGAGCGAGAAGAGAAGCAATGCAACAGTCGTCAACTAGTAATGATCAAGAAGTGATCCTGAACTCCTACTTACGTCAGACATAACCCAGAAACCGTGTTCTCCTATCGATCAACCCCGAAAAGAGACACTCACGGTTACGCACACGGTTGGTGTATTTTAGAAGAGTTTACTTCAAGTTAACTACAACCGGATATTAACAAATTCCCATCTGCCACATAACCGCGGGCACGGCTTTCGAAAGTTCAAACCCTGCAGGGGTGTCCCAACTTAGCCCATGATAAGCTCTTGCGATCAACGAAGGATATTCCTTCTCCCCGGGAAGACCCGATCAGTCTCGGAATCCCGGCTACAAGACATTTCGACTATAATAAAACAAGACCAGCAAAGCCGCCCGATGCGCCGACAATCCCGATAGGAGCTGCACATATCTCGTTCTCAGAGCAACACCGGATGAACACTACGTACGGCAACCGACGATACCCCAAGTTGCCTAGGGGCGGCACCGCAAGTGGCTCTGGTTTGGACCAACACTTAGACAAGCATTGGCCCGGGGGGCTAAATAAAGATGACCCTTGGGTTAATTACTCCCAAGGGAAAATAGGTGGTGGTGAGGCAAATGGTAAAACCAAGGTTGGGCCTTGCTGGAGGAGTCTTATTCAAAGCGAACTGTCAAGGGGGTCCCATAAATCACCCGACCGCGTTAGGGACGCAAAATCCGGGAACATAATACCGATATGACGGAAACTAGGGCGGCAAGAGTGGAACAAAACACCAGGAATAAGGCCGAGCCTTCCACCCTTTACCAAGTATATAGATGCATTAATAATATAAGAGATATTGTGATATCCCAACATAAACATAAACATGATCCAACATGGAGCAATCTTCATCTTCACCTGCAACTAGCAACGCTATAAGAGGGGCTGAGCAAAGCGGTAACATAGCCAAACAACGGTTTGCTAGGAAGGGTGACAAAGGTTAGAGGCTGACATGGCAAATTGGGAGGCTTGAGCAGCAAGTGGTAGGTAGCGCAGCATAGCGAAAGAACGAAGCAACTAGCATAGCAATGATAGTAATGAGATCCAAGGTGACGGTCATCTTTCCTGAAATCCCGCTAGGAAGAAGGACAAGTCCATGAAGAAGATGAAGCCACGAAGACGAACCAAGCATAGACGAACGAATCCTCATGATCGCAACGAAACGGGAACTAACAAGAAGCACACAACATAGTAAACACACCACACATGAACAAGACATGATGCACAACAAGCATGATGCATGACAAGACTACATGAAGCTACTCATGGCAAGAGATGATGCAAACAAGAACAACACATCAAAGCAAGTTCAAATGAGGCCGGGAACAACATATAACAATTCCGGTAAGTCCTCATATGCATATTTCGAAATTGGTCCAGATCTGAATAAACCTTATGTTCAAGTTGTCAAACAGCAAGTTAAAATGCACCAAGATGATCTACACGAGATTCTAGTCAAGTTACATATAAAGTTCATTTAAATCGGAGCTACGGCCTAGAAGATATGAGCAAAACAAGTTAAACATGGCATTGATGCAAAATGCATACAAACATCAAGCAAACACCTCAAAACATGGATGCAACATGATAATATGAAGCTACATGCAATTATAAGCAAGTTTCATATAGAGCACACTCAAAACGGAGCAACGGTTCAACACATACACCATATACAAGTTATAACAACAATCTGTCCAAAACAGCAACTAGGCATCTTGCAAGCATCAAAACACTATGCTACAGCATCTCAACGTGAAAACCAAAGGCATGGACATGAAGTACAGGTAAAGCATGACAAAACATGAACACTGAGCTATCTCCAGAAATCACTAGAACATGCTCAAAAGGACATGGCAAGATTGCAAATACTAACAGTTTCAGACTTTGCAGAAATAACATCAGGTTGCAATGTTTAGAGCTATCAAACAACATGCTACCGGAACTTATCATGGAAAACAAAGGCATGGCATGAATCTACTAATTGCATATAACAAAAGTCCCTTACTGACCATGAGCCAAAAGGGCACAGAAAATATGATGGCACCCATGTAAACATGGAAAATGATATGACAGATTCATACATGGCAGGAACAACAATAAGTAGACATGTTGGTGAGCTTGAACCACTCACCACAGAGCAATACATGGCATGGCAAGGCAACTCACAGTAAGAAGACATGTTTAGGAAGCTAAGCATGGCAAGAGCAAGTTCATAGAGTGCATGGATCACTAGCAAAACACATGGCAAAACTGAACTTAATGTTAACAGGCTAACAGCAATATTATTTAGCAACATTGGAGCATGATAACAACAAGCTACAGCAGGCTATAATGGCAACCAGGGGCATGGATGGATAGATCAAGACATTTAGAGCAAAACATCCTTAGAGAACATCTTCAGAATATGCATAGAATGACTAGTAGCAGCAGGTTTACATAGCAACAAAATATAACAGAATCTGTCAGGAAACAGCAACAAGTACCCTACTTAACAAGCTTGATGCACTCACTACACAACTCACAAAAATACATGGCAAGCACCCCTGTAAAGATGGCATGATCTAGTTCAAAACACATGTAGAGCTCATGCTCATAGGATGCACACATCAATCATGGCAAAAATGACAAGTGAGCATGTTATAACAGTTTCAGCAGATTAACATCATATAACACTCTTGCAACGATGATTCAGGCATCAAGATGAGCTCAAATGAACATGACGCAATGGAATGAAATGAAGTAATCGTCGAGGCGAACAATTTGACATATTACACGCATGAAACGGAGCTACGGATGCAGAGATACGGCATGATGAACCAGGCATGATAATGACAAAAAATCTGGGACTTAGGCAAAATCGGGGACTACCTCGGATCCAGATCTGGATCGGGCACGACACGGGAACCGAGGTCGAGGCGGGCCGGAGACGGGGCGGCGGCTCGCGGAGCTGGAGGCCGCGGGCGACGCCGGGAAGGCGCTGGGGCGAAGCGGCGGCGCCGGGCGAGGGGCTTCGGGCGGCGCCGAGAGGCGGGCGCGAGGCCGCCGGGCCGGACGACGCGGAGGAGCCGCGCGACAAGCGCGGCGGCGCGGCCGAGCCGGGCGAGGTCGACGCAGTCGGTGGGGCTGGATCCGGGCGGGTCCGAGGGCGACCGGCGGCGAGGGGCGCCGCGTTGAGGCGGGCGCTCGGGCGGCGGCGCGAGGAGATCCGGCGGAGCGGGCGGCCGACGGGCTCGGCCACCGGGCGGCGGCGGCAGCGGACGGCGGCGCAGGGCGGCGGGAGGCGGCGCCGGCCGGGAGGCGACAGGCTCATGGACGGCCGAAAGCGCCCCGTTGGCTGGCGGCGCGGGCGGGCGGCGGAGCCACGTGGCGGGACGCGTTGGATGGGGCGACGGGCGGACATGTCCGCGGGTCCGGACGTGTCCGCCGCGGGATGAGGACGGCTTAGGTTAGGGGAATTTTCATCCGCGAATTTGGACGGGAGGCACATATTTATAGGTAGAGGGAGCTAGAAGAGTCCAAATGAGGAGCGGTTTTCGCCCACACGATCATGATCGAACGACCGAGAGCATGGAGGGGAGTTTGCTGGGTTTTGCGCCACTTTGAAAGGGTGTTGGGCTGCAAAGAGAAGGGGGCTTTTACGGTTACCCGGTTAACCGTTGGAGTATCAAACGACCTCCAAATGGCACGAAACTTGACAGGCAGTCTACCGGTGCTATACCAAGGCCGCCTGGCAAACCTCGGTCCATTCCGAGAAAGTTTAACACCCGCACATGAAAAGAGGCAAAAGGGGAACGCCGGAGGGCATAGGAGTGCCGCATTGCAAAACGGACAACGGGGAAAAAGCTCGGATGCATGAGACGAACACGTATGCAAAATGAAATGCACATGATGACATGATATGAAATGCATATGATGACATGGAAAAGCACAACACGCAAGCAAATGACATGGCAACGACGGCGAATAACTGGCAGACACCTGGCGCATCGACTCCGGGGCGTTACAATCCGGGAGTTGCATAATCTCATAGTCGAAGCAATAAGTATTAAACATGAAGAAAGCAATAGCAATAAACTGAACGATCATTATGCTAAGCTAATGGGTGGGTCTTGTCCATCACATCATTCTCCTATTGATGTGATCCCGTTATCAAATGACAACACATGTCCATGGTTAGGAAACTTTAGCCATCTTTGATCAACGAGTTAGTCTAGTAGAGGCTTACTAGGGACACGGTATTTGTTTATGTATTCACACATGTATTTAAGTTTCCGATCAATACAATTCTAGCATGAATAATAAAACTTTATCATGTATAAGGAAATATAAAATAATAACTTTAATATTGCCTCTAGGGCATATTTCCTTCAGTCTCCCACTTGCACTAGAGTTAATAATCTAGTTCACATCGCCATGTGATTAACACCAATAGTTCACATCGCCATGTGATTAACACCCATTGTTCACATCGCCATGTGACCAATACCCAAAGGGTTTACTAGAGACAATAATCTAGTTCACATCACTATGTGATTAACACCCAAAGAGTACTAAGGTGTGACCATGTTATGTTGTGTGAGTGGTTTAGTCAATGGGTCTGCCATATTCAGATCCGTATGTACACTACTGCAGGATGCTACTAATGCGACACTACGATCAGAGACCCTTCGACGAAACTATGTGCGATGCAATAATCGCAAACGGTGGTGTAAAAACTGCAAAAAAGGTGCAAAACATTTGCGATGGAGGATGCATCAAACACGGTTCAGATTTTAGTTGTGTGTGCGATGCAGGGCATACAGTTCAGTTCAATTAACTGTTTGGAATGAGGAGGAACAAAAGAAACGGGCAGCCAGATGAAGGTGTGTGTGATATACAGCATATGGTTCACTCGGATGAACTGTTTGTGATTAGGCAACACAAAAGAAATGGTTAGCCAGATCAAGTTGTGTGCGATATACGGCATGCGGTTCACTAGGATGAACTGTTTGTGTTGAGACAAGAGAACAGAAACGGTTCAACTTAACAAGATGTGTGTGATACGAGGCAAACAGGTCTGTAATCGGAAACGTGTGCGAAGACCGATAACAACATAGACGATTGCTGCTGACTAGCCGTGTGTGTTGTGAGCAAACGATTGTTGGTATACAATTATGAGTGACTGATGAAAACATCACCTACGGGTTCCATTGTTTAGTCCGTGTACGATGTGATTTTCTTTGTCCGCACAACATCTACGCTCTCTCTACAGAGCATCAACATATATACTTAAAAAGACAACATTGCATAACCAGATTAAGCATACAATTACTCAAGTGACTACACACATAACATTTCCACACACCAAAGTAAGCAATTACATGCATACTAAACTAGGAGAAATGAGGATCTAATCATCTACTTATTGTTGTGAAGACGCTTGCCATTGCTCTGCTTCCGCCTGGATCCCTGGCCATTTTGGGGAAGGAGGCACTTCCTCATGTCAATGATCCGCCTTTACATGTCGTAGCTCGTGTACGCCTCCTTGGCCGCGTACACGACGTGAGCTTTGTTGAGTTTCTCCATCCAGGACGAGTGCCAGGCACGCTTGTCCTTGTTGCATGAATCCTTCATGTCTCTGTAGTAGGGGTCGATGATGGCCTCGGCGAGGTGAACCAGTGAGTCCTTCTCATGCTCCTTGCTGCCCCAGATCTTGTATTGGCCCTGGATGTCGACAAGATTCTGGCAGGCGATGCCCGAATTCTCGAGCGCCTTTACGTCATTGGTGATGTCCGCCGTAGCGAACATGTAGTGGGGCCTGTTGACAAACCTGGCGAAACGCTCGCAAGGCCTTGTGGCCAGGCAATAGTGGTAGAAGAGGACGTGGTGGCGCATGCACATCTGGGTGACGGCGACCTTTGGACAAGACCCGGGACGAGCGCGGGTGTACTCGAGGTCGAACCCTACCACCTTGTAGTTCTCCTCGGCTAGCAATGTGGGGGCATGATCGAAAGGTTGACCAGACACAAGGGTTAAATGGGCGCTGTAATAAATGGGGACCGGCTGGCTTATAATCGTCACGTCTTGTCATGGTATTCATAGCGGAGGATTCCAGTGCACGCTTGACAACACCGCACCGCACGCGTTTCGTTTGACCACGCGTGGGCTCGATGAGGCGCCAAATGTATCGTCGGTGAGCCTGTTCCCGCACTCTCGCGCAGGCTTCCCGCCCGGCTAGTTTGGCCACGCGTCGGCTAGAAGAGGGACGAATCGTGGGTGTTTATTGGCAAAAAGCTTTGTAAAAACGAAGTGTGTGGAATGACTTCGGTCGTAAGTTTACCCGTGGGTGATGAGGTCAAAGTTACACAGAAGGGTGATGATGGACACTCGAGTGCGATAATTAATTCTGTGCTCTACAGGGCACACGGTGGAAGAAACCAACTGTGTGCAATAATGTCGAAGATCGCAGTCGAGTTAGCTATACAGATCGTGTGCTGTGAGATCGACAAGGTAAACAGATTCGAGAATGGTTAATAAAATCTAAGACCATCCCATGGTCACAATAGTGCTACCAGTATACAAGTCTCATATGATGCCATTTCAACGATTGTACCACAAAAAGCTCGAAATATTACAAGGTTCAAATTCCAGAGTTATATGGCTCAAATTCGAAGATTACAAGGTTCAAACTGATATTAGAAATGAAATTCAGCTCATCACCTGAACGCGCTACTGATCCGCTGAACATGGATATCAGAGAGGTTCAAACTAATATTACCACTTCTAAGTCTTGTTTCGAAACCTCACAATTTTTGCAAAGGGGTCAACCACTGAGAAGTCATGTACTGGTTTGACACGATGACTTCCGATTACTCTCTCATCTGAAGTTCCAAAATTAAATTCAGCGTTTTTGGTGCCTATTCCATTCTGCCGCAGGCGCCGGCACTGATCAACAAACCATTCATTTTTGCGGACTAAATGTAGGGCAAACCTTATTACCTTCAGCGTCCTTGCTCTGACAACAAAGAACCTAGCGAATATAATCTCTGGTAAGGTCCCTCAGTAGGAGTTCAAAGTAATTTCTGAGAGATGCTGATCTAGCCAATCGACATGGTTATTATATTGTATCACATTATCCACCACTGGGCCTAATCTTATTTGCAAAAGAAGAAAACATGTTAGTGCCTACATGCAGTTTTGAACACTACTAAAGGCCTATTTGGTTTGCAGGATTTGTAAAATGCACTAACATGACATCTTGATCTGACATGATTACCATGTGCATTTTATTACATTCTAGAAAAATGTAGCCTTCTTCACAAGAGGTTGGAGTGGATGAAAATTTCCCTAAGAAAACTAGTACAGATGAATCCAAAGGAGAAATGCTTATTGATCGTAACCATATGGATCAAGCAACCAATATGGGGAGGGACTTGTATGTACTGAAATCCATCAAAAGAATCCTTCAGAAATCGTAGTACATTGTCATTGTAAACCTGGAAAAAGGTGTCAAAAATTGAACTCTCTTATGGTTAACATTTAACAGGAAAGGAACATCACCTCAATATATAGCTTCTCCAGGCACGGAAAGCATCTCAGGAAACTAAAAACTTGCTCCAGGTTGGGGCCGATAGATTCTAGTGCCAAGACCTTCACTGTGCGCAATTTCGGGGTCTGAATGGCAGACGAAGAAACGTCTTCAAAATTATAAATAATGTTAATTTGTAGAAGGAGAGGTAGAAGTCGGTTGTTGTGCCTGAACGGGTGTGGATCCAATAACAAGTTCAGAGTATTCGTCAGACGAGTAGCCCACCACTGACAATTTCGGCGCAGAAATGACATTGATTCTTGTTGGACCTTCTTGATCAACTACAAGTAATCTCTCAAGTGCAGGTGTGTCCTCAGTGACCATACCGTGGTACACATCTTGTGATATCTTCCTGTCGCACCAGCAACACACATAAATAGTCCGGAGAGTCATGGAGGCGATGAGGAAGGTACTCAACCCATTGATCGCCTGAAGACGAAGGTACTCGAGTGCAGTACAGCCACGGAGTAGGCGCTCCATGTCACCGTTTGAGAGGAATACGGCGACGAGCTCGAGGTGCTTCAGTCGTGGTAGAATCAGAGCGGGCGCGTCATTAAGGGGGATGGCAGTTCCTGAACTTGGCGACGCACAGTATGGGCACGAGGCGGAGCACGGACGTTGGCAGCGAGCACATATGCCCATCATCAAAAGTGAGCTCCTCAAGCTGATCTAGGGCGGGGGACCGGAACCAGTCGTCAAGCTTGGCTCGGTCCTTGCCATTGGAATAGAACATGCCCATTCTAGGGCCTCTTGTTGGACCAAGGTGACTGTCGAGGATCTTGGAGAATGCATCCAAGCTTTTGTGATAGCCATGGAAGAGCTCGTGGGTGTCGATGAGGTCGAGAGGGCCAAAGTTCCATAGGGGGCACCACCGCCGGGAAAGGACGGTTGTCTGCGCCCCATATTTGATTGGGAGGAGGGAGATGATGATTCTCAACATATCATCGGGGAGGCTGCTGATGAAGTCTAGGCCTGCTGGAGTCGCTTGCAGTTCTAGCTCGCCCCGCCTCCGCTTGTTGGCAACCCCGTTCTCCACCTCCTGAGTCTCCTTGTCAGTGGCGCTTTCTTATAGAAATGGGAGTACAGGGAATATTTAGTTAAACAGGTCAATAGAAACGTGTATTGGTAACTAGATAGAAGTTATTAGGTAGGAATATAGTAAGAAAAGGGAATATCAATTGGTTGCTTAAATACTACACAATTCATTTGATATTGCTGGGTAAGTCAACATGCAGATAGTTGAAAAGAAAACTTACTTCAAACAAAGTCTAGACGGATGATATCGTCGAGGAAGTTAGCATATATCTCATGACCAGGCCCTTTTATGTGAAGTGCAATTCTAGTGCCAGCTTTCAGTTCATAAAACTTAGAAATTTCTTTCCAAAAGCCAATGCCAAAATAGGAGTCACCACGTTCATCAAGTCTTACAGTAGCAATGATTGTAAATCCACGGTTTGTGTGCAGTATGACATCCGTGGAGCCTTGATCTATGTAAAGGAAAAATTGTGCACTACAGATTCTGTTGCATAGCGAGGGATGTTCTGGAGAAAATGGTAGGATTGTCAAAGAAAATATGGTAACATGCAAATATGAGCCCAAATTGAAAGAACTGTACAGCAGTCGAAATCGAAGGACAAAAATCTATAATTAAACAGATAGGGTAAACATGATGCCATGGAAATATGAGAGTAATCGAAAGGACAATACATCATTAATTTGCCTAATATAGAAAGAAGAGGGGGGAATTCCCTTTGACGTATATGGTGCATGTGGCACCTTTTATCAAAATTTAGCAATATTTAGAATATGTTCAGGAAAGTAGGCCATGACAACCGATTTAGGGTGAGATTGAACATACTGTGCGCTCAAGTTATCTGGTACGGAGAGATGGAATCTCTGGCGGCGGTCGCGAAGTCCTAAAGTGTCGGCGCACTGTACATTCTATGAATGAAAGAAAACCCTCAAATCAGCTGGAATAAAAATGAATTCACGGTGATTTCCGCCGGGTGATTAAAGGAGGCAGATGAACTGGGATAAGAGATGAGATAATATCTCGCTAAATTAGTTACCTTGTCGTCCATGAGAAAGAACCCTCAGTACGGCAGATTCCCCAACCGAGCGGAGCTAGGTCGACCGCGAGCAGCGCCGAGAAAGTCGATGGCGATAGGCGGCGGCAAGCGAAAGTGGCTAAATGCGGTGGGCTTTGTCGGCAGCCTGGTGGCGGCGGCATGTGTCGAGCTAAGTGTTTACCGCCGGTGCCATGGCATAGACGCGGAGGAGCTTGTGTAGGTGTGAATGGGGAACGTACCGGAGGGGCCGAGGGGGTGGCGGGCGGGGTGAGGGTTTTGTGACGTGGGCATTGTGAGGGTTTTCTTTTTTCTTTTTTTAATTGGGTGGTGAGGGTTTTCTGTCCCACAAAGAATTTTGGAGGTGACGGTTTGCTAGAGCCAACCGTGTGTGATTGACGCAACAGGCAAAATGAAAGTCATTGCACATGGTTCCAATTTTGGGAACCGTGTGTGATTGACGTACTACCTCCATACTGGTTTATTGGCCCCCTTTGTAATTTTTACCAAATTTGGACCAAATATTTAACTAAGAAATGTTTATGCATGTCATAAAGGATTATATCATTGAACACTATGCGCAAATACCCATCCAACGATATAATTTTTGCTGACCTGCACTAACATTTTGTGAGTTAAACCTTTGGTCAAAATTTAACACAAATTACAAAGGGGATCAATAAAAGACAGAGGTACATTCCATCAACCGAACTGATTGCATCCATATCCCACGGTTAGACATAAGTAAACATAGATTAAACATACTCAGATATAGATAATAAGCGTACTCGTACACAAGCATAGTTCAACCATAAGTACATACACTACTGCAAGATGCTGCTAACGCGACACTACGATCAAAGACCCTTGGACGAAACTGTGTGCGATGCAATAATCGCAAATGGTGGTGTATAAAACCCGTCAAAAAAGGTGCAAAACATTTGCGATGGAGGATGCATCAAACACTGTTCAGATTTTAGTTGCGTGTGCGATGCAGGGCATACGGTTCAGTTCAATTAACTGTTCGTGATGAGAGGAACAAAAGAAACGGGCAGCCAGATGAAGGTGTGTGCCATATACAGCATACAGTTCACTCGGATGAACTGTTTGTGATTAGGCAACACAAAAGAAACGGTCAGCCGGAACAAGGTGTGTGCGATATACGGCATGCGTTTCACTCGGATGAACTGTTTGTGTTGAGACAAGAGAACAGAAATGGTTCAATATAACAAGATGTGTGTGATACGCGGCAAACAGGTCTGTTATCAGAAATGTGTCTGAAGATCGATAATAACACAGACGATTGCTTCTAATAAGACGTATGTGATATGCGGGGACGGGCGGTCATCCAGATACGCCATCAGGATGCGAAGAGGCATCCTATATCAGCAAGGACTAGCTGTTCCACCAGTAGCTCATGTAAGAGAACTCTCAAGTTAAGTGTGCTCAGGCTGGAGCAGCCATCAGATGGGTGACTGGATGGGAAGTTGTGTTGATGTTAAATTAACTGATAGGATGGGTCGTATTTGTCAAATTAAATGACTGATACGACCCAGCCCATGAGTTAATTTAACCTCGAGGTCCTTGTTTTTCAAATTTTTTATTTTTTAACACATGTTAAAGAAGGTCTACCGCATTACTTTTTGACAATGTGTGATATGTGGCATACAGTTGATCCATCCGACCTCTTTGTGATGGAATAAGCCGTGTGTGTCGTGGGCAAACGCTTGCTAGTATTCAACCGTTTGTGATTGATGAATTCATCACTGACGGGTTCCCTAGTGTGGTCCGTGTTCATCTGATCATCATTTACTTCTTGTGCTAGCTCGATGTTCCTTCTATGCTAAGTTCCCATTAATTGATGGCGTTTTATGAACACGCCACCGTTTCCTGCCATTTTCTCACCTGTTTCCCACCACCCAGCGATATTGCGCATAAACCTAGGCGGCGTGCGATGCACGAAGGCAACAAGCGCAGCGTGTAGTACATCCACCTTTTCCAAGCATGCCAACCCACCAAAGCGCCGCCTCTGCCATCAACCTCGTCGACGAGGAAAATGAGAAGGCGCCACGTCCCGTCGAGGCCGAGACGCTCCCCGGCAACGCGATGGGCGACACCGTAATGCACGTCATTGCCAAGTTGACCAAACCTTTGGCGCATGGCGCTTGAGCGCCACGGATCAAGATAGGCATGTCAGCACCGACAGGCTGCAGCTCGCCGCACAACATGATCGATGGTGCGCCGCAAAGTAAGCTAGGTGTGTCCGCGCCAATAGGCTGCGGCGCGCCGCACGGCGAGACCGTTGGAGCGCCGTAGAGTGAGAGGCGCGGCACGCCGCACAGCAAGAGAGGATCCATCGGTGCTTTCCTGCTGTCGACACGGGGACGCAGTTGGGTACACGTCCCGTCAGTACCACCGTTCACATGGGTGGTGCCGTTCGCCTTGCCCGCGGCCCGCTGGATGCCAATGCGCTAGTCCGTAGGCTCGACCGCCTCCTTGGCCCAGGTGTCCACCTGGGCGCAGTAGAGGAACATGGCCGTCGCATCCTCGAGCTAGTGATCTCCAATGAAATAGGCATCTTGGAGCTCCAGATCGCGCTCCAGATGTACCGCGAGCGTGTTGACCACTTGGACGAACGCCTGCACGAGTTCAGGAAGAGCCAAGAGCTACCGTAGGCAAGGGCTGCTGCTCATGGTCTCATGGACGCGTTTTATTTCTTGAGTCGTTTCGACGTGGATAGCTATGTATTCACAGCAATCATAGTATTGCTCTGTTTATCCCTCTGTTTCAATGTGTGTACTATGTTTTCCGTTCTTATATGTTCTGTTTCAGTGTGTGTGTATACGCTTTCCATTCTATATATGTGGATGATAACAGCTAGATTCAAATTAGTATACAAAAACAGATAAAAATGGAATTATTATATATATATATATATATATATATATATATATATATATATATATATATATATATATATATATATATATATATATATATATATATATTTCATTAGTTCATCACAGAATATATATAATATCATCACATATACATGATATACTTAACTACTAGGTAATTGAGACAAATTAGTATACTAAAACTAATAATCCCTCCTGGGCTAGTATTCCAACAGCCCCTCGCCAGCAGCTCCCTGGTGCGCGGCGTCTTCCCAGTGCGGAGGCAGTACTCCGCCTCGTCCGCGTCGCAGCGCTTGACGATCGATTCGCTTCTTCTTTGGCGCAAGACGCTAACGATCTTCCCATCTCGCTGGTGCCCACCGAGCTCCTCGTCGGTGGCACGCTGGAGCTTATCGCCCACCTCCATGCAGCGAAGACGCGCCCAGCGATATGACCTTCCTCGGCACCCGTCTTCAGACACCTCCTCGGCACGACGACGCCGCCGCCTCTAAAGCTCCGCCGCCTCCTTTTTTCAGGCGGCATCACGGGCTTCACAGGCCACCTGGTACCTGGCTTCCTCCTCCGCCATCTCCTTCTTGAACGCCACTTGCCTGGCTTTCTCAGCCGGCGACAGTGACTTCCACAGACAAAGATTGTACTGGCCCAAAAACCAATCCAAAGTTGGGGGGTCCGGCGCAACCTCGTCCGACAGCGCGTAGGGGTCCTAGTCGCTGCTATTTGAGTGAGCGTCTTCGGGGCCAGCGAATCCTCGTCGGCGCGTGGGCATACCGGCGGCGCCATGGCAGAGATTTGAGAGATAGATAGATAGATAGATAGATATGAAGGAAATATGCCCTAGAGGCAATAATAAAGTTATTATTTATTTCCTTATATCATGATAAATGTTTATTATTCATGCTAGAATTGTATTAACCGGAAACATAATACATGTGTGAATACATAGACAAACAGATAGTCACTAGTATGCCTCTACTAGACTAGCTCATTAATCGAAGATGGTTATGTTTCCTAACCATAGACATGTGTTGTCATTTGATTAATGGGATCACATCATTAGGAGAATGATGTGATTGACATGACCCATTTCGTTAGCTTAGCACTTGATCGCTTAGTATGTTGCTATTGCTTTCTTCATGACTTATACATGTTCCTGTAACTATGAGATTATGCAACTCCGCTTACGGAGGAACACTTTGGTGCTACCAAACGTCACAACGTGAATCGGGTGATTATAAAGGAGTACTACAGGTGTCTCCAAAGGTACATGTTGGGTTGGCGATTTCGAGATTAGGTTTTGTCACTCCGATTGCTCTGGAGAGGTATCTCTGGCCTTCTCGGTAATACTCATCACCTAAGCCTTGCAAGCATTGTAACTAATGAGTTAGTTATGAGATGATGTATTACGGAACGAGTAAAGAGACTTGCCGTAACGAGATTGAACTAGGTATTGGATACCGACGATCGAATCTCGGGCAAGTAACATACCGATGACAAAGGGAACAAAGTATGTTGTTATGCGGTTTGACCGATAAAGATCTTCGAGAATATGTAGGAGCCAATATGGGCATCCAGGTTCCGCTTATTGGTTATTGACCAAGAATAGTTCTAGGTCATGTCTACATAGTTCTCGAACCCGTAGGGTCCGCACGCTAAGGTTTCGGCGATGCTTATATTATGAGTTTATGAGTTTTGATGTACCGAAGGAGTTCGGAGTCCCGGATGAGATCGGGGACATGACGAGGAGTCTCAAATGGTCGAGACGTAAAGATTGATATATTGAAGCCTACATTTGGACATCGGAAGTGTTCCGGTGAAATCGGATTTTACGGAGTACCGGAGGTTACCGAACCCCGGGAGGTCCATGGGCCTTAATGGGCCATAGGAGAAGAGGAAGGGCAGGCCAAGGGGGCTGCGCGCCCTCCCCCTCTAGTCCGAATAGGACAGGAAGGGGGCGGCGCCTTCCTCTTCCCTCCTCCAATCCTAGTCCAACTAGGAGAGGGAGTCCTACTCCCTGGGAGTAGGACTCCTCCTGGCGCGCCTCTCTAGGGCCGCCACCTCCCCTTGGCTCCTTTATATACGGGGCAGGGGCACCCCAATACACACAAGTTGATCTACGGATCTTTCCTTAGCCGTGCGGTGCCCCTTCCACCATATTCCACTTCGTCATATCGTCATGAGCTTAGGCGAAGCCTGCGCCGGAGAAGTCATATAGTCGCGAGCTTAGGCGAAGCCCCGCGCCGGTGGAGCATCAACATCGCCACCACGCCGTTGTCGACGGAACTCATCCCCGACACTTTGCTGGATCGGAGTCCGGGATCGCCATCGAGCTGAACGTGTGCGTAACTCGGAGGTGCCGTGACGCTCGTGCTTGGATCGGTCGGATCGTGGAGACGCACGACTACATCAACCGCGTTGTTATAACGCCCGCCGGGTTCACGAGGGTACGTGGACGGACACTCTCCCTCTCGCTGCTATGCCATCACCATGGTCTTGCGTGATCGTAGGAAAATTTTTGAAATTACTACGCTCCCCAACAAAGGCATCCGAGCCTGGTTTTATGTGTTGATGTCATGTGCACGAGTAGAACACAAGTGAGTTGTGGGCGATACAAGTCATACTGCCTACCAGATGTCATACTTTGGTTCAGCGGTATTGTGAGATGAAGCGCCCGGACCGACATTACGCAGACGCTTACGCGAGACTGGTTTCACCGCCCGAGCACTCGTTGCTTAAAGGTGACCGGCGGTGACTGTCTCTCTCACTTTACTTGAACCGAGTATGACTACGCCCGTCCTTGAGAAGGTTAAAACGAGTCTATTTGACAAACTATCGCTGTGGTTTTGATGCGAGGTAAGAACGGTTCTTGCTCAGCCCGTAGCAGCCACGTAAAACTTGCAACAACAAAGTAGAGGACGCCTAACTTGTTTTTGCAGGCATGTTGTGATGTGATGTGGTCAAGACGTGATGCTATATTTTATTGTATGAGATGATCATGTTTTGTAACCGAAGTTATCGGCAATCGGCAGGAGCCATATGGTTGTCGCTTATTGTATGAAATGCAACGCCATGTAATTGCTTTACTTTATCACTAAGCAGAGCGATAGTCGAGAAGCAATAGTTGGCTAGACGACAACGATACTACGATGGAGATCAAGGTGTCGCGCGGGTGACGATGGTGATCATGACGGTGCTTGGCGATGGAGATCACAAGCACAAGATGATGATGACCATATCATATCACTTATATTGATTGCATGTGATGTTTATCCTTTATGCATCTTATCTTGCTTTGATTGACGGTAGCATTATAAGATGATCTCTCACTAAAATTATCAAGAAGTGTTCTCTCGAGTATGCACCGCTGCCAAAGTTCAGAGTACCCAGACACCACGTGATGATCGGGTGTGATAAGTTCTACGTCCATCTACAACGGTGCAAAACAGTTGCACGCCTGAATACTCAGGTTAAACTTGACGAGCCTAGCATATAACAGATATGGCCTCGGAACACGGAGACCGAAAGGTCGAACGTGAATCATATAGTAGATATGATCAACATAAGATGTTCACCATTGAAAACTACTCCATCTCACGTGATGATCGGTTATGGTTTAGTTGATTTGGATCACGTAATCACTTAGATGACTAGAGAGATGTCTATCTAAGTGGGAGTTCTTAAGTAATATGATTAATTGAACTTTAATTTATCATGAACTTAGTCCTGGTAGTATTTTGCAAATTATGTTGTAGATCAATAGCTCACGTTGTTGCTTCCCTATGTTTTTATATGTGTTCCTAGAGAAAATTGTATTGAAAAATGTTAGTAGCAATGATGCGGATTGGATTCGTGATCCGAGGTTTATCCTCATTGCTGCACGTAAGAATTATGTCCTTGATGCACCGCTAGGTGACAGACCTATTGCAAGAGCAAGATGCGACGTTATGAACGCTTGGCTAGCTCAATATGATGACTACTTGATAGTTTAGTGCACCATGCTTAACGGCTTAGAATCGGGACTTCAAAGACGTTTTGAACGCCATGGACCATATAAGATGTTCCAGGAATTGAAGTTAATATTTCAAGCAAATACCCGAGTTGAGAGATATGAAGTCTCCAACAAGTTCTATAGCTAAAAGATGGAGGAGAATCGCCAACTAGTGAGCATGTGCTCAGATTGTCCGAGTACTTCAATCGCTTGAATCAAGTGGGAGTTAATCTTCCAGATAAGATAGTGATTGACAGAATTCTCTAGTCACCATCACTAAGTTAGTAGAACTTCGTGATGAACTATAGTATGCAAGGGATGACGAAAAAGATTCTCGAGCTCTTCGCGATGCTAAAATCGCGAAGGTAAGAAATCAAGAAAACATCAAGTGTTGATGGTTGACAAGACCACTAGTCTCAAGGAAAATGGCAAAGGGAAGAAGGGGAACTTCAAAAGGAACGGCAAGCAAGTTGCTGCTCGAGTGAAGAAGCCCAAGTCTAGACCTAAGCCCGAGCCCGAGTACTTTTGCTGCAATGGAACTGGTCACCGAAGCGAACTACCCCTGAATATTTGGTGGATAAGAAGGATGGCAAAGTGAACAAGGTTATATTTGATATACATGTTATTGATGTGTGCCTTACTAGTGTTTATAGTAGCCCCGAGTATTCGATACTGCTCGGTTGCTAAGATTAGTAACTCAAACAGGAGTTACGTAATAAACAGAGACTAGTTGAAGGGAAGTGACGATGAGTGTTGGAAGTAGTTCCAAGATTGATATGATCATCATCGCACACTCCCTATACTTTCGGGATTAGTGTGGAACCTAAATAAGTGTTATTTGGTGTTGAGCATAAATATGATTTGATCATGTTTATTGCAATACGGTTATTCATTTAAGTAAGAGAATAAATTGTTGTTCTTTACATGAATAAAACCTTATATGGTTACACACCCAATGAAAATGGTTCATTGATCTCGATCGTAGTGATACACATATTCATAATATTGATGCCAAAAGATGCAAAGTTAATAATGATAGTGCAACTTATTTGTGGCAATCGCCGCTTAGGTCATATTGGTGTAAAGCGCATGAAGAAACTCCATGTCGATGGACTTTCGAATCACTTGGTTATGAATCATTTGATGCTTGCGAACCGTGCCGCTTTGGGCAAGATGACTAAAACTCCGTTCTCCGGAACAATGGAACAAGCTATTGACTTATTGGAAATAATACATACCAATGTATGCGATCCAATGAGTATTGATGCTCGTGGCAAGTATCGTTATTTTCTGACCTTCACAAGATGATTTGAGCAGATATGGGTATATCTACTTGATGAAACATAAGTCTGAAATAGTTGAAAGGTTCAAAGAATTTCAGAGTGAAGTGGAAAATCATCATAACAAGAAAATAAAGTTTCTGCGATCTGATCGTGGAGATGAATATTTGAGTTACGAGTTTGGTCTTCAATTAAAACAAAGTGGAATAGTTTCACAGCTCACGCCACATGGAACACCACAACATAATGGTGTGTCCGAACGTCAGAACGCACTTTATTGGATATGGTGCGATCTATGATGTATCTTACCGATTTACCACTATCGCTTTGGGGTTATGCATTAGAGACACTGCATTCACGCTTAATAGGGCACCATCTAAACCGCTGAGGCGACAATCGATGAACTATGGTTTAACAAAGAAACCTAAGTCGTCGCTTTCTTAAAGTTTGGAGTTGTGATGCTTATGTGAAAAGGTTTCACCCGATAAGCTCGAACCCAAATCGAAAAGTGCGCCTTCATAGAATACCCAAAGGCAACTATTGGGTACACCTTCTATCACAGATCCGAAGGCAAGTTATTCGTTGTTAAGGTGGATCCTTTCTAGAGAAGAAGTTTCTCTCGAAAGAAGTGAGTGGGAGGAAAGTGGAACTTGATAAGGTAATTGTACCTTCTCCTTATTGGAAAGTAGTTCATCACAGAAATCAGTTTCAGTGATTCCTACACCAATTAGTAAGGAAGTTAATGATGATGATCATGAAACTTCAGATCAAGTTGCTACCAAACCTCGTAGGTCTTCCAGAGTAAGATCCACACCAAAGTGGTACGGTAATCCTATTCTAGAAGTCATGTTACTAGACCATGATGAACCTGCGAACTATGAGGAAGCGATGATGAGCCCAGATTCCGCGAAATGGTTTGAGACCATGAAATCTGAGATGGGATCCATGTATGAGAACAAAGTGTGGACTTTGATGGAGTTGTTCATGATCGGCAAGCCATATTATATAAATGGATCTTCAAGAGGAAGATGATGCTGATAGTAGTGTTACTATCTACAAAGCTCGACTTGTCGCAAAAAGGGTTTTCGACAAATTCAAAGTGTTGACTACAATGAGATTTTCTCAACTCAGTAGCGATGCTTAAGTCTGTCCAAATCATGTTAGCAATTGCCACATTTTATGAAATCGCAAATGGATGTCAAAACTACATTCTTTAATGGATTTATTAAAGAAGAGTTGCATATGATGCAACCGAAGGTTTTGTCAATCCTAAAGGAGCTAACAAAATGTGCAAGCTTCAGAATCCATCTATGGACTGCAAGCATCTCGAGTTGAATAAACGCTTTGATAGTGTGATCAAAGCATATGGTTTTATATGCACTTTTGGAGAAGTTTGTATTTACAAGAAAGTGAGTGGGAGCACTACAACATTTCGATAAGTATATGTGAATGACATATTGTTGATCGGAAATGATGTAGAATTATTCTGCAAAGCATAAAGGAGTATTTGAAAGGAGTTTTTCAAAGAAGGACCTCGTGAAGTTGCTTACATATCGAGCATCAAGATCTATAGAGATAGATCAAAGACGCTTGATAAGTTTTTCAATGAATACATACCTTGACAAGATTTTGAAGTAGTTCAAAATGGAACAGTCAAAGAAAGAGTTCTTGCCTGTGTTACAAGGTGTGAGATTGAGTAAGACTCAAAACCCGACCACGGCAGAAGATAGAAAGAGAATGAAAGTCATTCCCTATGCATCAGCCATAGGTTCTATAAAGTATGTCATGTCGTGTACTGATCTATTGCATACCCTACCACTAAGCTTGGCAAGGAGTGCAATAGTGATCTAGGAATAGATCAATGGACGGCGGTCAAAATTATCCTCAGAGAATAAGGATATGTTTCTCGATTATGGAAGTGGAAAAGGTTCGTCGTAAAGGGTTACGCCGATGCAAGTTTTAACACTAATCTAGATGACTCGAGTCTCAATCTAGATACATATTGAAAGTGGGAGCAATTAGCTAGAGTAGCTCCGCAAGAGCATTGTATACATGGAAATTTGCAAAATACTTACGGCTCTGAATGTGATGACCTGCTGACTAAAATTATCTCACAAGCAAAACATGATCACACCTTAGTACTCTTTGGGTGTTAATCACATATCGATGTGAACTAGATTACTGACTCTAGTAAACCTTTGGGTGTTGGTCACAAGTCGATGTGAACTATGGGTGTTAACCACATATAGATGTGAACTATTGATGTTAAATCACATGGGATGTGAACTAGATTATTGACTCTAGTGCAAGTGGGAGACTCAAGGAAATATGCCCTAGAGGCAATAATAAAGTTATTATTTATTTCCTTATATCATGATAAATGTTTATTATTCATGCTAGAATTGTATTAACCGGAAACATAATACATGTGTGAATACATAGACAAACAGATAGTCACTAGTATGCCTCTACTAGACTAGCTCATTAATCAAGATGGTTATGTTTCCTAACCATAGACATGTGTTGTCATTTGATTAATGGGATCACATCATTAGGAGAATGATGTGATTGACATGACCCATTTCGTTAGCTTAGCACTTGATCGCTTAGTATGTTGCTATTGCTTTCTTCATGACTTATACATGTTCCTGTAACTATGAGATTATGCAACTCCGCTTTCCGGAGGAACACTTTGGTGCTACCAAACGTCACAACGAATCGGGTGATTATAAAGGAGTACTACAGGTGTCTCCAAAGGTACATGTTGGGTTGGCGATTTCGAGATTAGGTTTTGTCACTCCGATTGCTGGAGAGGTATCTCTGGCCTTCTCGGTAATACTCATCACCTAAGCCTTGCAAGCATTGTAACTAATGAGTTAGTTATGAGATGATGTATTACGGAACGAGTAAAGAGACTTGCCGATAACGAGATTGAACTAGGTATTGATACCGACGATCGAATCTCGGGCAAGTAACATACCGATGACAAAGGGAACAAAGTATGTTGTTATGCGGTTTGACCGATAAAGATCTTCGAGAATATGTAGGAGCCAATATGGGCATCCAGGTTCCGCTATTGGTTATTGACCAAGAATAGTTCTAGGTCATGTCTACATAGTTCTCGAACCCGTAGGGTCCGCACGCTTAAGGTTTCGGCGATGCTTATATTATGAGTTTATGAGTTTTGATGTACCAAGGAGTTCGAGTCCCGGATGAGATCGGGGACATGACGAGGAGTCTCAAATGGTCGAGACGTAAAGATTGATATATTGGAAGCCTACATTTGACATCGGAAGTGTTCCGGTGAAATCGGATTTTTCGAGTACCGGAGGTTACGGAACCCCCGGGAGGTCCATGGGCCTTAATGGGCCATAGGAGAAGAGGAAGGGCAGGCCAGGTGGGCTGCGCCCCTCCCCCTCTAGTCCGAATAGGACAAGGAAGGGGCGGCGCCTTCCCTCTTCCCTCCTCCAATCCTAGTCCAACTAGGAGAGGGGGAGTCCTACTCGGTGGGAGTAGGACTCTCCTTGCGCGCCCTCCTCTAGGGCCGCCACCTCCCCTTGGCTCCTTTATATACGGGGCAGGGGGCACCCCATACACACAAGTTGATCTACGGATCTTTCCTTAGCCGCAGCGGTGCCCCTTCCACCATATTCCACTTCGTCATATCGTCATGAGCTTAGGCGAAGCCTGCGCGGAGAAGTCATATCGTCGCGAGCTTAGGCGAAGCCCCGCGCCGGTGGAGCATCAACATCGCCACCACGCCGTCGTCTTGACGGAACTCATCCCCGACACTTTGCTGGATCGAGTCCGGGATCGCCATCGAGCTGAACGTGTGCGTAACTCGGAGGTGCCGACGCTCGGTGCTTGGATCGGTCGGATCGTGGAGACGCATTTACTACATCAACCGCGTTGTTATAACGCTCGCTTTCGGTCTCACGAGGGTACGTGGACGGACACTCTCCCCTCTCGTTGCTATGCCATCACCATGGTCTTGCGTGATCGTAGGAAAATTTTTGAAATTACTACGTTCCCCAACAAGATAGATAGATAGAGGGCGAGCGAGGGGAGGATCTAGATGAGAATGCAGGCGGGATGACGTGAGCAAGGTAGTATTTATTTGCGGTCGGAATCTAGATCGACGGGGAAAGTACACACACCGGTCGCCGGAGTTTCACTACTGCAGGTTGCTGCTGACGCAAAACTACGATCAGAGACCCTTCGATGAAGCTGTGTGCGATGCCATAATCACAAACGGTGGTGTAAAAACCGTCAAAAAAGGTGCAAAGCATTTGCGATGGAGGATGCATCAAACACGGTTCAGATTTTAGTTCCGTGTGCTATGCAGGGCGTACGGTTCAGCTCATTTAACTGTTTACGATGAGGAGGAACAAAAGAAACGGGTAGCCAAATGAAGGTGTGTGCGATATACAGCATACGGTTCACTCGGCTGAACTGTTTGTGATTAGGCAACACAAAAGAAACGGTCAGCCAGATGAAGGTGTGTGCGATATACGGCATGTGGTTCACTCAGATGAACTGTTTGCGTTAAGACATGAGAACAGAAATGGTTCAACTTAACAAGACGTGTGTGTTGTGCAATGGGATTGCATACAGAACAACAACACACACATATATATATACACACACACACACTTATAAGGACATGCTTCCATAACCAAATTAAACATCCACTTACATACACGACAAAAAAAGACACATCCGTGACATTTTGGGCCAAACGAAATTTTTTCCTGTCATGCTTACGACACTTCTATGACGATAATTGTGACAAAACCCGGTATCATCATAGATGTGGTGGGGTCCTACTTCTATGACAAAAAATCATGACAGAAAATGGGCTTTTCGTCCTGGGCGGGCCGGAGACGCAATTGGATGACATTCTTTGGGCTGTCCATGACGGAAAAAACCGTGGTAGAAGCGAGGGTGAGGAAAATATCGGGGGAGTCCCGGTTTCGGTGGGTGGTCGTTGGCCGAGCGATGCGTGTTTCTCTCGTACGTACGCGCGTGTGTGTGAGGCGTTGGGCTCTAACTAAACCCGAGCGAGGCGTTGGGCTCTAACTGAACCCAAGCGATTGCACTGCAGGCTACACCTTACTGAACCCGAGCGATCGATTGATCCCTTGCTGTTAACTGAACTCGAGTGATTCCTTCGCTACTGCTGCTAACTGAAACCGATTGATGCTGCCTATGGATGAACAGTTAGTGTTGTTGGGGGTTTTGGATGAACAGTTCCCAGTGGGGGGTTGGATGAACAGGACCCCATGGTAGTAGAGGACGTTGCCGCAGGATGAACAGGACCCCGATCGATCGAGCCGGTTGGGGGGTGGATGAACAGGACCCTATGGAGGGCTGGATGAACAGGACCCCGTGGAGGGCTGGTTGAACAGTAGCCGGTGGAGGGATGGTTGAACAGTAGCTAGTGGAGGGCTGGATGAACAGTAGCCCATGGAGGGGTGGTTGAACAGGACCCCGTGGAGAGGGCTGGATGAACAGTAGCCCATAGAGGGGTGGTTCAACAGGATCCCGTGGAGAGGGCCGGTTGAACAGTAGTCGGTGGAGGAGCGCGCGGTGGAGGCTGGATAGACAGGAGCCCGTGGATGAACAGTTGCAGGTGGAGGCTAGAGGAGGTCGACCGTGGATGAATAGGAGCCCGTGGAGGCAGTCGGCGGTGGATGAACAGTAGCCCGTGGAGGCAATCGATGATGGAGATGAATAGTATCCCGTGGAGTCTCGTTTTGCGGTACGCCACACCCCTCCCAATGAACAGGACCCCTGTTTCGACCGTAGCGCTCCAACACATGTCCGCTTCTCCGCTTTTGCGGCACGCCACACCCTCCCAATCAACAGGACCCGCTTGACGGTTTTGCGGTACGCTGCACCCCTCCGATGAACATGATCCTGCCACCGCGGCGGTCGAACACAAGGCCGTTTCCTCCGTTCTGCGGTACGCCAGGCCTCATTTCCATCGGCTATTCCATCCAAGCCGGTTGGCTCCCGATGAACAGGACGTATTCCGACCCAGTCGGTTGCCTCCTGATGAACAGGATGTTGTTTCTTCGTTCCGACCCAGCCGGTTCGCTGCCCGATGAATAGGACGTCGTTGCTGCCGTCCGTTGCCTCTCCATGTACACAAGCCCTAGTCGTCCATATATATATGCGTAAGTAGGCGTTCGAGACCCCGCCCGCATGTACGTATGTGGCCGTATTTACTTTCTTGCACCCTGGCCGTTGTACGTACATGTACGTGCTACGTGCGTGCCTCTAGTACAACACGTGTGCGCCTCTACTACGACACGTGCACGCCTCTACATCGACCAGTATGTACGTACACGTTCGCGACTAGAATGACAACGCTACGTAAACTTCAACCATGTGGGTGCCGACTCGTGCACTTCGCAAGTCTAAGATGCAGCCGGTGGGTCCCAGCAGCCAGGGGGAAACGTTTTTTCGTGAAATACGGTGGCCCGTCCGGTGGGTCACTGCTGTCAGGTAGAGGAATCATTATTCTCCGCGTAATAAGGAGGCACTTCCTTGATGCGGCCGTGGACCCAGCTGTCAGCCTCTCCACATACAGTACTCTTCCGATGGAAGTCGGTCGTTGACCACATTGACCACGCCGCGCCGAGAGCACCAAGGCGGTGGACGACGGCGTGGCCTAGGTAGGGGCCGACGCGGAGCCGGGGAAGACGCGGCAGTGGATACCCACGCGAAGAGGAGTACGAGGGTTCACTGGTTCGGCTGCGGTGTGAGGCTACCGTCGCCACAGGGCCTGGCCAGCGATGGGAGTAGTAGGGGGCGGTGAGGCTCACAGCGCAAAGACAGCCGCCACGGAGGCGGAGAGCAGCGCGCACACGACCAGCGCTGCTTTGGGCGGCTGGAGCAAGAAGACCAGAGGTTGAAGAAGCACTACGGCCGTTGGATGGACATCGTACGGTCACTGAAGCTAGAATCGTTCATATTGACTAAAATTGACAAAGCCCTCTGTCCCCGTCAACTTAGTAGGCCCACATGTCAGCCTCCCACTATGCTGGGTCCCAGCTAGCAGGGGGAGTATTGATTTTTTTTTGTGCGTAATAAGGAGGCACTTCCTTGCGTGCGAAGATATAACTGGTGGGTCCGACCTGTCAGCGGGGGGATTTTTTTCGTGAAATATAGAGGCCCTTCTGGTGGGTCCCAGATGTCAGGTGGAGGAATCATTATTTTGAGCGTAATAAGGAGGCATTTCCTTGTGTGCGGCCGTGGACCCAGCTGTCAGCATCTCCACGTAAAGTCCACGTCCTATGGATGTCGTTCGTTGACCATGTTGACCACGCCGTGCCGAGAGCACCAGGGCAGTGGACGACGGCGAGGCCTAGGAAGGGGACGACGCGGAGCCGGGGAAGACGCGGCAGCAGATGCCCACGCGGAGAGGAGTATGAGGGTTCACTGGTTCGGCTGTGTTGTGAGCCTGCCGTCGCCGCAGGGCTTGGCTTGCAGTGGGAGTAGTAGGGGGTGGTGAGGCCTCAACAGTAGCACAGCCGGCCACTGGAGGCAGGAGCAGGCGGTCTTGCCGACGCTGGTTTGGGTGGCTGGTGCAAGAAGAGCAGCGATTGAAGAAACAGTAGGACCGTTAGATTCAAATCCAACGGTCACTTCTGCTAGAATCGTTTGTTGACTAAGTTGACAAAGCCCTATGTACGCGTCAACTTAGTAGGCCCACAGGTCAGCCTCCGAACCGGTGCGCCCCAGATGTCAGTGGGAGGAATCATTTTTTCGCGTAATAAGGAGGCAGTTGATTGTGTGCGGCCAGGCCAGCGGAGGGAGTAGGGTGGGCCAGTGAAGCCTGCGCGAAATGATAGCGGGCCACAAGAGGAGGGAGCACGCAGTCCCTCTGGCGCTGGTTTAGGCGGATGGAGCAGGAAGATCAGAGATTGAAGTAGCACGTTGGCCCTTGGATGGACATCCAACAGTCACTGCTGCTAGAATCGTGTGTTGACTGACAACGCCTTGCGTAAACAAGCCAGCCTCGAAATTTGTGGCGTGTACAGCCCATTTTCTATTATTTTTATAATTTTTACTCATTTTCTAATTCATATGGAATTTTTTGCAGCCCATTTTCCGTTTTTAGAATTGCTGCCCATTTTCTGGTCAGTACCAGGGTTAAAAATTGAACTAAAAATGTGCGAAATTTTGAAAATTCGCACTTTTTTCCTGGGGAAAAAATATTCTAAATCCAAAAATTATTAGCCGTACTAAAACAATTTAAAAAATAAATTAGTACTATGTCATGTTAAAATCCAATGAAATATAAAATATCAGTGAAGAACAAAAACAAAAAAGAGACTAATTTTCCCATTTACTTTTAACAAATACTGACCAAACTCTTTCGCCAGGCCGGAATGCATCCCTCCTCATCTTGAAAGATTTGCATCCCAGTAAGTCGAAGAAAACAAATAGGCCTAGCGTGGGCATTCTTCAAAAATAAATAGTGTCCTACCTATTTTCCCAAACAAAATACTTCTGGGATGGTCATGTTGTTAGACGGGCCACAGAGACTGCACAACCCAGTTTATAGCCTGCTCCTCCGGAAAAATCCTCAAAACAAATTGTGCAATCCTGATGTTGATTAACTATACATTGAAAATGGTGTGGGTCCGAGATATCAGCAGGCTGGATTAGAGTTAAAAACGAGGGGTGCATCTTAGTAGTAAAAGAGGCGCTTTGCTTATGTTCGGGAGTGGACCTGGTGGGTCCGTACTGTCATACTCACATCTACAGTCCTCTCCCGATTCACTATGTTGACAGGCCCGGACGGCGGCGGCGCGGCGAGCGCACCAAGGCGGAGGATAAAGTGTTGTCGCCAATGTGCTGGGCTGGGTTGGACATTCTTATTGAAAAATAAAAATGGGCCGGAACTATTTACGACGTTGACTACGATTTGCATGGGTCCGCTGGTTGCAGGAAGAAAATGGTGGGAGAAAGAAGACTGGTCGCTATCTTTGCCTAAGAATTATATCGACTGAATGTAAGGACACTATCATAAGAAATAATATACTCCTGTTAAATCGTGAATTTAAAGAACTGGTACATGAGCATTTAGCTTTATTTATTTACTTATTTATGTTTAGGGGACCATGATAATGTACCTGGGCCGGATTCATGTGAGAGCCTCCCTTCCAGTTAATTATGGGCTCCTCTATTGGGCCTTCATCAGTGGGCTGCATGTTATCAACAAGTGGAAAATGTGTTCCTACGAAAAAAATAGTATGCGCTATGTACGTACGGGGCACTAAAGGATGGGACCGTGCAACGACTTCCAAAACATTGCTTTTGTCGTTCTAACAACACATTTATTCAACCAACAGACAAAATATACTACTGATTGTACATTGAAAACAGCAGCAACAACTAGGGCTGGGGGTGCAACAGAAGCAGTAAGCAGGCCAGAAGAGTAAAGACGCAGCTCTCTCTTCCAAACCAAACATCAGCCATCATTACAAAAGGGCTACCAAAAAAGAACAAGTGTATGCATCAAACTAAATAAAGATCCTACTACACCAAGTGTACGCATCTAACTAACTGGCTCAGTTAGACGTTACTATTTATTGAGCTGTAGAGATTGGCTGATGGCTTGAACCAGATGGATGCCTGACGGAGGAAACTCCAGCCAGCAGGTCGAAGTCTGATACTTGCGATCCTCTCTCCTACTTTGGGCTACAGAGCGTGGCGCCACATATCAGGGTATGGTGCATGCAGAGACGCATGGTACGCAGTGTACACATAGTTTTGCCTGATGAACGAAACTGCGCTGCCATCATGATCCTTGCGGTCGGTTATCTCCTTGTTAATTGGATAATTCAGTCCGAGAAACAGAGAACGTGCACCAAGGCTACTTACCAGCCTCTAGTCAAAAATTCCTGAAGGCCCAGATAAGCTGGGATCCAGCTCAAAGACCTTGCAGTGACTATATTTGTATTCTGCGAAACAACACGTCCGGTACGTGCGAACGATCATCAATCGTTCGTCGTCATCTGATCGAGCCAGGAACCACCTGCAACTGCCATGCCGCTTTTTTTGAAAGGTTCTGGGAAAGTTGGAGTCATATCAAGTTGGAGTCAAATAAAAAAGGGCTCTTAATGTTGTCAATCTTAAGAACAGCATGTTATGAGCATGAATATTTTTTAGTAAATGTTGACAGTAATATAAGCAAGCCATCATGATATCATAGGAAAGTAACATACTACTGTAACAGTCGTTTGTAGCGATGACTGGATTAGGACAGCAATACGTCCAGCCATAGAAGGAGTTGACAGCGTAAATGAAGCCCTTGTGTTCAATGACAACAGAGAACCATGGAGGATGTATGGTCCTGCGATGGACGTGCAGATTTATCCACTTACTGCAGTGACCTGTCAGATAGGCAAGACCGCGGTTGAAGAACACAATTAGCCTGAAGTCCTTATAATTCGCAGATCTTGTGGGCACTTGGCAGATTACAACCTTGAGCAAATCAAACTTGGTATCATGTTGGCTACTGTAAGATTCCGAGTATTCTGGGACGCAGTGCCAAAGCAGTGCAGTGTTAATCAAAGGAAGGGGCATCAATCGCCGGGTATAGACCTCCACGAGCATCCAGCTGCCGCCACCATCGACGAGCACCATCCAAGACGTGTTCATGCCGACCCAGTACATACCATTAATGTAGTTGAGGGTGACGAGGATCGGATCGCAGTCAAGAGGGTTGATGCTCGCCAGCCTACGATCGTTATGCTGCATGACACGTCATTTCTGAAGATCGGGCGGCATAGCAAGCAAGGAGCTGGCTTAAAAAGCTCCTTCCTGAGGGCTTTGAGTAAACGGTACAGCCCCGACGAGCACGCAGAGAGCGGCATGGTACTAAGATTGTCCACACGCAAAACAATGAGCTTGATTACCTGTGTGGGGAGCGAATTCCAGCCACTCTTTCGGCTACGCTGCTCGGTTCTGCCATTGTTAGTGCTTGTGTTTCGGAAGAGGGGGGAGGCGCCTTAGCGGGGATGGAAGATTGATGATTATGTGCGACAAGGATGGAGAAGCTTAATATGTGCTACGGGAAGTGGACGGGTGATGATGAGTACAGACGCTGCTTGACTTACTTAGACACGCATCAAAGCAGCGTGAGGGTCATATCGATGTCGATAACTTGCTTGAGTGATCACAAGATCGGTACTCCCTACGCATCTACTACTATGCCCTAACTTGCTTGACTAGAGTAGTAGTGGATTAGACTCTGCTCTACTACTAGCACCGAGGATTAGTATATTCTAATCTAAAATAGTTACAAACTTCAATCCCAACGTGGAATGACTACTTAACCGCCATCGGTGCTAACTCCAATCCTCAAAGAACGCTCACGGGCAGACATGCCGCTTGCAAACGCCTGTGACGCAGCTTACAAAGACGTGTGTAAGGGTGGCGGTTCTGTCAAATACTATGGCTTAAAAATAGGCCACCGTCGGATGGAAATCTGATGGTTACGTGGGATTCGCCATGATTGAGCTCATGGTGAACAATCGCCAGATATCATTACTAAAAAAAGGTTAAAACACCCGGGGCTATAACTTGCACCGGCTGACCACTAACAATGATACTAACATAGTTGTAAAATGGTCAAAGACCATGTGTACGTGTTGTTTGGAATTATATGCAAAAAAACTAGCAAGATGCACATACATTGCACGGAACATCAAGATGCATTTTTTTACAAAACACCTGTTGTGATTGACCCATGCAGGAGTAATCCCATGTGTAAAAACTAATGATATCTTGAGAATTTTAGCGGAAACATGGTATCTCGACCATTTCATCGAAAAAACGATATCTCAAGAAAGATGATAAATAAGGTGAGGAGGAGTGGGGCATGGTGGTGACTGGTGGTCGGACTGGGCGGAGGCATGGGGATGGACTGCGCCGGCAGCGGCCACCATGCGAGATTGTTCCGGAGACTTCCTTTTTTTAATTGCTCAGCAATGAGGTTGTGGGAGACAAGGATGAACGAGGCAAGGGCTTATCCGTAAATGTGGAGAGAGGTGCAGGTATCTTTTGTAAAATTGTCATAGTTTTCTTTCTATCCGTCAGATATAGATCGGATGTCTATACTATAAGATGGCAGGCACACCATCATCACCAACTCGGTTTTTTCTCTACTGCTACTCCTATATTACTTATACTTATCTCTACTCTTATAAAAAAACAGAGTTGGTGATGATGGTGTGCCTGCCATCCTGCAATATAGGACGTCCAATTTATATCTGACGGATAGGAAGGAAATCTCTACTCTTATCAAAAACAGAGTTGGTGATGATGGTGTGCCTGCCATCCTGCAATATAGGCCGTCCGGTTTATATATGACGGATAGGAAGGAAACTATGGCAATTTTGCAAAAAGATACCCACACCCCTCTCCACATTTGCAAATAAGGCCTTCTCTTGTTCATCCTTTTCTCCCACAACATAAACTACTCATACAAATGCATCTTGGTTTTCCATGCAATGCATGGGCATCTTGCTAGTACTCCTATAAAAGACTCAGTTGGTGATGATGGTGTGTCTGCCATCCACCATTTCTGACCATTAGATCTGCATCTAACGGTTGTGATGTAAGTTGTGGCCTTTTGCAACAATTCCCACTTCTCTGCTCCAGTTTACACAAAACCCCTTAGTATCTTGAAACCAACCACATTCCTCCCTTACCTCATCAAAACAGCCCAAAGAATATATATATATGGAGTGAAACATAAGATATTTTTAGTGATATGTATATCAAAACTAAATTGTTTTCTTTAAAATTTGTGAATATGTATTATTCTACTTTGGATCCGTTGCAACGGATGGGCTAATTGCTATGAAGGTTTATCTCCTGCATCGTCCGCAACGAACACCTGGTGTACTGGTCCGGGCCGGATGTTTGCAGGGTGATGGCCTGAGTTCGAATTTTGTCCTAAACTGTAGCTTTTTATATTTTTTTAATATATACTTCTTTCGCTACTGTACTCAGAGTGGAACCCACAGAGTACTTAGAATACAAGATTAAGGATGGATTTGTTCCTTTCTAACTTTCTCGTATTTAATCAGAGCCAGCACATGAAGTAATGTACATCAGAAGTGACAAGGGAACCCACAGAGTACTTAGAATACAAGATTAAGGATGCAATTAACTTTTTATAGAGGGAGAATAATACACGCAATTAAGTCAAATGAATTGGACGTGACTATTATTCTCCAACGGCAACCGGCAAATTTCCTCCCGCGGGCCGGAGTAGGTTTCTCGGTTTGCATGCGGGTTTAACGTAGGGGTTTGATGGAGGCGAGGAGGCGTGTTCAGCCGTGCGTGCAGCGGGCGGCGCAGTACTATTAGATTTGACATCTACTAGTATATTATAAAAAAGAAAGAAGAGTAGTAGACATAGTGATAAGAGTAGAGATAGAGACTAGGGAGGAGCACCATCTACTGCTTCATGTGCTACTCATGCGCTCCATTCGGCTGTCGCAACCTCCCCTACAGCCACTCCCTCCTGCGCTCCATTCGGCAGGCGTTGTTGAAATTTGGGGAGCGCACTCTCGCGACTGCTAGCAGCGACGACTTCGCCACCGACGACTTCTTCCTCGACCTCGGCAACCTCTTCCTCAACGACATGGGCGACAACCTCAACACCGACGGTGCTGCTCCCGTTTGCACCATATGTGTTTCTGTCCTTCCTGTTCGAAATTGTGGTAGAATTCTTGTTTCTAATCTTGTCCTAGATTTGATATGTTCATCTACTATACTAGTCCACATGATTAGTTTAATCTCTGTTATAGCCGTCATGATTTATTGTGTGCTTATTCAGACTAAATCTCGTAGTAACTTGCTCATATATTCAACTGGTGCACCGTCCCCTACAGCCACTCCCGTTTCATGGGCGGCATGGTCGATGCCTCCAAGGAGCCCTTCGTCTACTGCTATTAGTGCCCGTTGCCATTTTGGGGCTCGCCGGCGGACCTCGTGCATCACCTCACGCAGTCGTCCGTCTATCACTTCTGTCCTGCGGCGAAAAACATCAAGTACGAGACGTGCTACCCTTTCACCGTGCCGGAGTCGCTAGAGGATCACCGCCGCCTGCTAGTCTCGGAGGAGGACGGTAACGTCTTCCTCTTAATCGTGGGCACCGGCGAGGCCCTTGTAGGCCGCCGCCCCGTCTCTTTAGTGTGCGTCAGGGGCGACGCCGCTGACGCTGACATTGACACTAGGCCTATGTACGGGTGCGTGCTCACTGTTACTACCCCTCGGAGGTTCGTGGGCGGCGGCACTGGCTACATCAAGCTGACTAGGACTGTGCCAAGCTGGGACCTTCCCGCCGATGTGGACATGGAAGACGCATGGTATGATTTGTCCCCCAACGTGGTGCACGGGGACTCCAAGGAGGTTCACCTAGACATAAGCATTACCAAGTTAAATGTTGATCATTAGTCTTCGCTCAATTTAATCCGCTGTCTAAGCATGTGGAGACTTCTGTGCATGATCTTGCTCTATTGGAGTATCGCGCATGAATAAAAGTGTATCCATTAATGGTTTAGTCTTGAATCTTCGATGTATGAAATTTTTACTACAGTACCGGTGAAAGACTTATGATGAACCATTTCTTACATCTCCTCTGCCCCCTTCCAAGCCATCCTGATTTAATCCCTCCGTCTAGGTGTATAAGGGCATGGTTAATACTTAATAGTATAGCCAACTGTTGATTATAAGAAAGTGCCATGTCATTTGTAGCCAACATGTATAACAATCGATACTCAAAAACTAATTCTTAAAGATCATTTCTTGCAAAGCACAATAAGTGTTATTCCTTCACAAGTTTTGGATGCAGGTTGAACAGTTGAACGCTTTTGTTTGCAGAAGATACTTTTTTATCTATTTCACCCGGATGTTTGTGAGCTCTAAAGATGAAATAATATCCGAAGAAACCTATCGATACCTGTCGGTTCAATATCCGGCGTATCTCGTAGTAGGGGTCCTAAGCTAGGCGTCTTGGAGCGATGGTAACATGGACACGGGGTTTTACCCAGCTTCAGGCTCTCTTGATGAGATAAAACCCTACATGCTGCTTTAGATTGTATTCATATGGGTGTAGTACATAGTACACGTATCTACCACGATATTGTAGTAATGAATATGAGATTGTCTATTGACTAGCCTGGCCTCGGTTTATATAGAACACCGGAGACCTAGGGTTTAGGAGAGTCCTTGTCTTGGGCGCCAAGTCTTGTGGAGTCTTCCTCGTATGTTGCAGGGGTTGTCCGAACTGACCCATGAGTATGCGGCCATGGGGTCCTCGGCCCAATCTAACTGATTGGGAGACGATGTGATGAGTACCCCCTAGTCCAGGACACCGTCAATACCCGTTACACATGAGATGACCCCCACATCCTTGTCAAAATAAACAACTCCCCAATCAATGCATTTCACTGTTCCGTGCAACGCACGAGCACCTTACTATAGATTAGTAATTGAACTAACATTATATATAGTACGATAAATGCTGATGCATGTCATCTAAAATTATATCATTGAAAACTATGTTCAAATACAAATCTAACGATATAGTTTTTGTTGACATGCACTAACATTTTGTCAGTTAAATATTCGGTCAAATTCAATGGGGGACTAAAAAACCACGACTGATGTAGTACTAGTGTAGAGGGCAGCGCTGCACGCGAGTCTCACCCTGCTCGTGGCGCGGAAGTAAAGCCGTCATATCACAAAACCCAACCACTCCCAGTAATAAGTGGCCTGGTAAAATAAACGTACAAGCAACCATCACATCCCTCCGTCTTTTTTGAATTTCATCTCTTTGCATTTACTTTCTCCGGTTCATCTCGCACACTCGATCCCTAGCTACTACTCCTAGTATCCCTAGCTACCACTCCTAGCGTCAATTCTTTTGGCGGCTTAAAAAATAAGCCGTCTCTTCCCCAACTTTTCCCATAAGACTAGTCACAGTGGAGAGTAACGTTAAGGCCCCTCACTCATTTATTTGGGCTTCTAAACTACTACTAGTACCTCTGTCCTGGTTTATTTGTCACCATTGTAATTTGTGCTAAATTTTGACCAACTGATAAAATGTTAGTGCATGTGACATATGCACGTACTTACAAAATGCGTACGGATACACAAGGTTTCCAAAGTTTTCCTTTTACATACTTAATTAAGGACGCTAATAATTCCCGACCATTCGAGATTTATCATTTGCGTCCCAAAACTAATTAGATCGCCTTACGAAACTAAATTATATTCCTAATAAAAGCCACGGCGGTCGCAGGAGGAAGCTATGCGCGCGCCATGAGTGCCTCGGTGCGCGCGCCGCTTTCCCAGTAGCGACACAACGCCTTTTCCTCAGCCTCGCAACTCGCGAGGTGCTAATTGGTGGCTTGCCGGCGGGCGAGCACTATCTCACCGGTGTGGTGATCCGGCGCCAACAGGTACTCCTCCTCGCTGGAAGCATGCACCCGGTCCATGTACCACCAAGAGTAGATGAGGCACTTGGGCCCGACTGCACTCAGGGCTTTGGCACGGGCGTCCTCCGCCACCCTCATGGCCCTCGCACGAGCCTTCTGCCAAAGAGCCAATTGCCTGACTCTCTCGGACACGACATAGGCCTGCCAGGCAGCTTGCCCCGTGGCGCGCTTCTCTTCCTCGGTCTTCTTCTTCGCCTCTATTTTGGCACGCTCTACCGGAGGCAAAGCCTCCCACAAGGCGACATCCATTTCTTTCCAAAGCTCCTCAAGGATGGCGGGGGGCTCGGTGGGTGGCACGGCGTTCTCCTCGTAGCAAGGAGCCGACGCGTCCTCCGGCGCGCGTGCTGGCGAGATTGGGAACACCGACGCGTCCACCTCGACGCGTCGCGGCGAGGAGCGGAACGCCGACGCGTCCTCCTCGACTAGTGGCGGCGAGGAACGGAACAGCGACACGTGACCGTCCGCGCGGTGCAGCGAGGGGTGCCTAGGGCTTGGGAGGGGGATGCCATGGTGGTCAATGTGAGAGGGAGGGGGAGGAGATAGCGATGAACGTGAGCGTTCTTCCGAATGTCGTGGGAGGCGCAGTATTTATAGCGAGCAATGGCACACCTACGTAATATATGGACTGAGCTTCACTGACTTAACTGCAGGTCCAATTGCGTCACTGACATGTGGGCTAGATACCTGTTGGGCCCACATGTCAGTGACCCAATGCACCTACAGTTAAGTAACTGAAGCAGCTACGTGGGCATATTTTTTGGAGTAAATTACGGGTGAGGAAAGGGGTGGAAATATTGCTGGTCACAACCGATTGGACGGGCGCGGGGGAGGAGAGTCATGCATGCAGATTTTTTCCACACGGGGTGGAGTGGTGGGACTGCTGGAGGGAGAAGGAGAGTCAAGTAGGCGCTCAGATTTCAAGGTGGACTAAATTATTGCATGTGATGATTAAGGCTGGCCATAGTGGTGGTAATGTGGTACTCCCTCCTTTCCGGTTTATAGGGCTTAATTTGAAAATCTCTTCAACCAAGGTAGATGATGAATGGTGGAATTAATTCCGTAGTTTGCAAAAGTACTTAATTAGTACTCTTGTTTTTCTCAAAAATTTGTGTAAACTGATGCATTAATTACACCACATGCATGCATGACCACTCCTATAAAAATCTCAGTTGGTGGTGATGGTATGTCTGCCTCTGGACAACGTGAGTCATTCGATCTACTTGGAACCGACGGCTGAGATGTGTGTGCATAGAGACATGGCCTTGCCACCGGAGGTATTGTATAGCAAATATTTACCCACCTCTGCCATTGTATAAAATATGAAACTACTCATTCCAGCCTCATTTCCTTTCTGGTTCATCTCCTTGCATTCTTGCCGGCGGCGGCGAAGGTTCCTGAAGATGGAGTCCAGACTCTAGAAACCAATACAAAAACTATTCCACCGCCTCTATCTTGGTAAGAGCGGGTGAAATTTTTGAATCGTGCCCATTAAACTAGAAGGGAGGTAGTGGTACTCTAATATCTAACCTTGTTGTGATGACTAGATAGGACATGGCACGCACATGGACGGAGGAACTAGTCTGCATTGTGCATTTAAGTTTTGTCTGAAGTAAATGTACCTCTACTTTGACAAAACTTATAGAAAAATGTACATCAACATTCACAATGTCAAAGCAATATTTTTATACTCATTATAAAACGTAGTTTTTATAATCATTATAATCAGTATTGTAGATATTGATATTTTTAGTATAAATTTGGTCAAAAACTTTGCAAACGGTTGACGGAAGTAAAAAGGACTAGAGGGAGTATCATGCATGCAAAGTAGGCAAAAAATTGCTCATTCATAGCCGGTCGAAGTCTTGAAGGGCGCGACCGCGCGAGGGAGGCGAAGGTCGTGGGAGGCGTGACGGTTGAGGGAATTAAGTGAAGTTACATCCACGCGCTGACATGGCATGCGAACAGGCAGAAGCTATACCGTCAGGCCTACGATATGGGTCTAGTAGACATGACATCTAGTGGGTCCCGCATAGTACTCGAGAACTCTTTAGGGGCTTGCAACTGTTTATCCACCGGGCAAGCCAACAACCCCATGCCGTTCGCACGCCCTACTCGTCCTCGTCTTCTACCTTACAATAGTTCGCTCCCAATCGTCTCGTCCTTTCACATTACACCAGTTCAACTTCTCCTGACCCTCCTCCAAAATCCATGGCCTCCCAAATCTCCATGGTCGCCGCTGAGTACCAGGTTAGAGCCATCACCGGCGATGAGTTTATCGTCATCTACACCCATGGATCCATGACGGTGAAAGGATGCCTTGCTCACTTCAGAAGCATGTTCAAAAAATGAGTGGGTCGCTGGGCTACATGTTGAGTACACCATAGTCCTAGAAAGCGTGAAGATTCTAAAGGAGGTAGAGAAGAAGAAGCCCACCGTGATCCAAGTTTGTGTACATAACATGTGCTTGGTCTACCACTATGCCATGCCGACATTATGTGCCAGGATTTTAAGAACTTCCTCAAGGACGAAAGAGTGAAATTCGTTACTGTAGACTTTAGGAACGACAGGGATGTCCTGGGTCGGATAGGCCTTGTTGTAGGCTAGCCCTTCGATCTCCAGAAGGCAAGCCTGGTGTCCTCCTCTCAGCCTTCAATGCTGACCCTGGCAGCAGCCATGATTGATCCTTCATACGCTAAACTGAAGAAACCTCACGACGAGTTTGATCATGCATGGGAGTCGAAGACAATAGATGAAGATCACATCATGTACGCAGCAATGGATGCATACCTTTGTTCAAATATCTACAAGGGTTGGATGAAGAAGCAGAGCCCGGTGTCCGGTTCATGCAAAGAAGCGGCAGCAAAGAGGAAGAGGAAGAGGGACAAGGACGAAGTCGAGGACGTGGTTTCGGACTCCGAGTAAGGTGGCAGTGTCGTCGCTCATGCTGGTTCTACTACAGTGTCAAACGGACTAGTTGCTTAGTTTTATTTTAGGGGTGTGTTGTGTTGAGCCCCCAGCAGGACTATGTTTATGTTCTTTCTCGTTATTTCAACTTTATGTTCTTTCTCGTTATTTGAACTCTTTAGTACGTACAGTAATACTAGTACTATATGTCTTACTACTGTTCTTCTTGCAGTTGGTACGACTGCTCGTATCTTCGTGTTCCTACTGTACTTAATATGTTCATACTAGTAGTATAATTTGGATCAGTTGATTTGTGAAAGAAGTTCAACGGAGCGAAGGAAGAAGACGACAGAGAAGCTACCCCAGTATCTATATCAGGGTGGCAGGGTGCCCATGATCTATCTTATGAGTGTTGGGTGTGGAATGCAGTTCGCCGGAAAAAATGGATCGTGTTCGGGGTTAAACGGATGGCGGGGGTGGGGGTGGGAGGAGCATGGCGGTGGCAGGCGGTTCAGGGGAGGGCGGGGCGGCGGCGGCAGGCGGTTAGGCATGTGGCGGGCTGAGAAGATGAACAATGCATCAATTTTGGAGGCTGAATAAGCCCTTCTAGCCATCCATGTTGCATCCAACGGCTCACAAGATTCGACTGGCCCAAATTGCTCCTTCAGATTGCAGGATCCACGTGGCATTCAAGGTCTCGAAGGTAGATTCCGTGTTCGCACCTGGTTTGCGGGCTCGGCACGGGCGCGACCGGCTTCCGCCGCAACAGCCACCATGCGCGCCTCCTCCGCGCGGGCCGAGACGACAATGACACGCTAGTTCCTCCTCGCCGGCGTGCTGGAGCACGCGCTCGTCCTCCTCTTCATATGCTGCGTGCATAGACGCGGCTCCACCAGCTGCTCGCGTGCTTGGCAGCGCGGCGGCATCACGAGCAGGGATTGCAGACGACGTGAACGGGCGAGCCTTCGGCTTCATGGTACAGGGATGGCGGCGACACGGCAATTATGGGCGAGAAATGGTTGGCCGGAGCAGGCGGGCGCTGGCATGCGCAACGGCGGCGGCGACATATTGATGAGTGCGCGTATGGGAGCTTTATATAGGGTTGTTCAAACTTAAAAGAAAACCGTACTAGTACACGTAAACATTAGACTGAGGCAGCGCTTATATTAGTTACCACAGCCACGATACGGAATCATGTGCAAGCTCGTGAACCGCGGCCACGCGGTCGATCGAACGGTGCATCACCGTGTCGCGCTCGAAGGACACCCACCGAACCTTTTTGTGTGTGTGAAAACAATCCTAGAATATTACTCAACTTTTTTTCCTGGAAAAGTTCTTGACGCTACAATATTTCCATATATTTGAATTTAGCTCCAGTTTGTGTTTATTTGGATTTGGACGTTTTAGCTGCGCCCTAGTTTTTTTTAATACTGATTTTGTGTGTGTGACTGAGAGAGAATGTGTGTATGTGTCCATATGTGTGTTGTGGCGGAAGGGCAATGTGGAGATGGTGTGCGTGTGATAGAGACATAGAGAGGTGTGAATGTGCAATTGATCATGCATGAGTGAGACATAGACAGATGCTGATACGTTGTGTATACATGAGAGAACGGACTTCTTTTTGTACTTGTGTGTGTGTGAGTGAGAGAGAGAGGAGCATCCGTAACACAACAACCATCTCTCTTGATTCGTCCATCCCTCGCATGATCGCATGTAACACATGCATCAACGCACACATTTTGACACCCTCACCCGGCCCTTGCCCACCTCAAGGCCCGCACATCGCTCTCTATCTCGCACGCACAATCTCTTCGTGAAAACCCTATTTAGCATGTAGCTTTCCATCACATACACACACATTTCTTTCCATAGGTTTGATTTCTCTCAATACCTGAAACACACACACACACACGCATGCACACCGCACACACACTCCCCCTCCCCCGAGCACACAATTCATCCCCATCCAAGGCTATATGGCGACCACTCTTGCTTGTGCTTCTCTGCACCCCAGCATGCACAACACCTCAACCTTCAAAGAGGGCATCGAGGAGATCGAAGACGGCAACCACTCTGCACTAGAGAATGCGGGGCCATTTGGAAGCAGAATGATGTGATGACGGCTGACTGACTCCTGCCCCACCCCCCACCCCCACTCTCTCCCACACAAAATTACCGATCCCTCTCTCTCCCGCACAAAATTATCAATCCCTCAACCTTCGAGATCCTTCCCCTCTCGTCCATGTTTTTCCAGTTCTCTCATCAGACCTGTTGTCTCTTCTCCTTCCACGTCTACATAATCCGGATGCACACACATCTCATGTATATTACATGTCTCCATCTATCTCACAGACCTACCTTCTTCCTCTCTCTCTCTCTCTCTCTCTCTCTCTCTCTCTCTCTCTCTCTCTCTCTCTCTCTCTCTCTCTCTCTCTCTCGTTAGGTTTGTCTCCTACTGTCTTGTCCACATACACACAATCTTTACCGCCCTATCTGCTCCATCTTCGCAAGCTCTCTCTACACGTTTCATTCACACATTGGGATGTGTTCAAAATGTTGCTTTTATAATGGATGATGTAGAGTTATGGTTGGTTTTGTGAGGAAGAGAACAGACGTAGGCTTAGAGAAACTGTTGTCAACGCCGAAGAATATTTCAAGTTGCGGGATAAAAAGTTGAAGGTGGAGAAAGAGCTCAGATTTTTTAAATCAAACTTTGCTAAGATGGTGTTGGCGAAGGAGGATTCACTTTCCCAGTTGGCCCATGCAAAACAGGTTCTTACTGAACTGAAAGCAGAGGTGGATAAGATGAGCCTGGATGATCTCGATTAGGGAAATGAATATATTGTTCTTATGAAGTTGAACTAGCTATATGTTGTACTGTGTTGTTTTCATGTAGCTACCGTACTTTGATGTTAGAATATATTTATGTGCCTGATATGAAATTGGCAAACAGCTGTTTGATATGAAATGTGAATTTGTGTATAATTGTAAACTAATAAACCTGCTAAATGTGTCAGGGACCCTTGCAAACGGTTCTAGCAGTAAAAGCGCTTGCGATTGATAGCCCAATGCCACACATTTTCTTCATCAAATCGTGTGTGATATAGTTGATAAAAGCAAACAGTTAACCAAGGCAGACCGTGTGTGATAGTTACACCTTTCACACATGAGCCTACACATAAAACTATGTGGGATGTACGTACGAACGGAAACGTTTACCCTGGATTGACTGTGTGAGATGTACATAAGAACGGAAACGTATTCCTTGGATTGACTGTGTGTGATATACATACGAACGGAAACGTTTTCCCTGGATTGACTGTGTGGGATGTACATAAGAACAAAAACGAATTCCTTGGATTGACTGTGTATGATATACATACCTACGGAAATGTTTTTCTGGGATTCACCGTGTGGGATGTACATACCTACGGAAATGATTTTCTCGGATTACCGTGTGGGATGTACATACCTACGGAAATGATTGGGTTTCGATGCCTCACCCGATTGCACACGGCCCCAGCCTGGGTCCCGGGAGGGCCTATCCCCGACGATTTCTGGGTCGTGTGGGAAGGACACCCTATCGCACACACTCACTTGGTGACGGTTCCAAATGCCGTCGCGGAAAGGGGTTAAAAACCATTTGTTTAGGACCGACGCGTACTAGTGATACCTCTCACTTGGGGGCTTAGCTGCGAAACATTCTTTGCCTAAGTTATGAAATAGACTTAACCATGCACGAAGCTGAAAAGCAACATTCAGATAAATCCAGAATCTCAAGTGCAGATAAAAGTACTCGGGCTGAAAGCCCGAAGGAGTTTTGACGCTTACAAAATCACTCGGCATACCGAGGCAAATAATTTCTAATTGGAAGATACTCAGACCATAAGATTTCCCTCACACGCCGGTGGGACTCGCTGGCTCGACGAAAGTGTCCAAGTCTATGCCATCCGTGATTCGAGTGCCTGCCTCAATGAAAGTCTCCATGAAGTCTTCAAACTTGAGCTTCTACGTGTTCGCAACCTAGAGAGTCTTCAGTTTTTCTTCTTTGGCATCTTTGCAATGAACGTGGATGAGGGAAAGCACCACATCAGCCCCGCTGAGGGCGGCAGACTTCTTCCATGCTTGCACTCGGCCAAGGATCTCGTTGAGTCGGGTCATCATTGATTCAAGATAACTCTGGAGTGTATCCTCTGGCCACAACTCTTTGTCTATCTTTGCCAGCACAGTCCTCGGGCGGGTGATGTATCCCAGGACATTGTTGAGACGAGCTTCAAGTTGCAATATGTTCAGAGCCACCGCATCCTTGACGAGTGACTTGGTGGGATCCAGATCCGTCTCAATCCGTTTAGTCTCCAGCTCGAAAGTCTGACATAATTCTACACGAGGAGGAAGGAAAGGGTTAGTTATGGCATCTCTTTCGAGATTCACAGAAATTCACTCGGGCGAAGTGAAGTACCTTCAAGCATGGCATACATCTTTTTTAAAAAGCCTCTCAAATACTTCTCAGCGCATCCCTCCTCTGGGTGAGCTGGTCAACCTTGTCGTTCAGAGCTGTCTTCTCCAATTCAAAGGCACTCGCCTAATCCTCAATCTTCTTGGCCCACTCGGCTTGCTCCTTCTTAAGCTCGGCGGCCTCCTTCTTTGCCTCTTCAACGGCAACCTTCAGAGATGCATTATCCTCCTCCAACTTGCCAATTGAGGCTAGCTTTGCCTCAGTGGCCTCGGCCTTCTCCCTAGTCGTCTTCTGCGCCCCCGCGAGTGCTTTATCCTTATATTCCAAAGCCTACTTCATGGTGTCTAAAGAAACAACATTCATGTTTCGCGCTTGAAGTTGACGGTTCTCACTACGCACATCTGTTCGAGTGAAACTACTCGGCTTAAAGGACGGAAAGAAAGGATGGCGGTGCACACAGTCGACAAGACTTACCTCCCATGGTCGTCACCTCCGTCTGAGCACGAGCCAAGTTCCTTTGCTCCAGTTCCAGATCCAGTCGGAGCTGGACCGTCTCCTTCTCCAGGACAACATACTGGGTCCTGAGCTCGCAGGTTTTCTAAGATAAACAAAGAAACAATTTAGTCGACGATGAGAAAATATTCTCAAATATTTCTCTACTTCCGAGTGGAGAGGTACAAATCTAGTTGATACCGAATAATTCTTTCAGACCCCCGCCAAATCAAACATTCGACAGCGGTCTTGGGGACTACAGCCAGTGGGTGCACTCAACGTACCCCCACTGGATCAACTTCCACTCGGCACGGCCTGACCGGTTCGAGTGGAGAACTACAAGCAAACGTGTCCTAAGACCCCCGTCGATTCAAACATTTGACGATGGCCTCGGGGACTACACCCAGTGGGTGCACTCAGCGTGCCCCCACTAGATCATCTTCCACTCGGCACGGCCTGACCGGATCGAGTGGAGAACTACAAGCAAACGTGTTCTAAGACCCCTGCCGATTCAAACATTTGACGGCGGCCTCGGGGACTACACCTAGTGGGTGCAATCAACGTGCCCCCACTAAATAAATTTTCACTCGAGACGGCCCAACCGGTCCAAGTGAAGGTCTACGAGCAATTGTGTATTGACATCATAAGTCAAAAACACCCAGTAGGTGTACAGAGTTAAGATGGACATGAAATGACCCAATCAGAAATCAACTTACAATCGCACTTACTCGGACATTCGCCTGAAGAACCGTACTAGCATCATAAGCCGGCTTGCTAGCCTCGTACTCCCCCTTCAGACGCTGCATCATCAGAGTGGCTTGAATCGTGGCCTCTTTGCTGGCCCCAGTTTGGTCTTCCGGGACATGATGCAAAGTGAATACGCTGGGTGGAGGAGTCGGTGACGCATCCGGAGGAATCAGCCCTTGAGACAAATCGGTCGGCCTCGAAGCCGGAGGAACTAGCACTTAAGGTTGACCAATCGGCCCTGAAGTCAGAGGAGTCGGTACCAAAGGTAAAGAAGTCGACAGAGGGACAGCAGAGTCAGCACCAGCTCGAGATGAGCCACCTTGTTCTCGAGACACAGTTGCAGGCGGCGCACGGGGTGTTTGGCTCGACGGCACTCGTTGAGTGAAGCTGTGGGAGACGGTCGAGGTCATACCCTCCCCTCATGTATCCTTCTGAAGTCGTCTTCATCGTCGATCGAACATGGATGATGTCCGTTGGCTCTACAGTCACTCGATAACAACAATTCAATCGATCGTTAAATCGACCGTTGGAATAGAGCAGAGTGAAGACCGATCATACCTTGCCGGGAAGTGGTCGCGTCCGTAGTATCCACCTTCGCATGATACTTATCAATCTGCATGGGCGACATTGCAGAAGTAGCAGCTCTGGCACACAATTCTCACTCGGTTAGCAAAAGTACGAAGATCTACAATAGTAAAAAAGAAAGAAATAACACTCACATCGAAGCGATAAGCACGGTGACCTTTATTCTGGGCAGAGCCTTCCGAGGTTTCGGCAGGACGACCTTAAGTTGTTTTGCAATCTTCCCAGTCAGATCTGGTGTCGTTGTCTGAGTGCGCTTCGGGTTCCTGACACTCGACGCCACTGCCTTGCCCTGGCCTGTAGTCGGATCCTGGTTCATCTTGGTTCGATGTTCAGTGTGTGCTCTGCTGACGGAGAAGACTCAACCTCCTCACTTTCTTATGAATAGTCACTGCCGCTCTCAGTGTCTTTGGCGTAACTGCCCTCAGGACTCCCGCCTTCACTCTCAGCACCTTCAACGAGTTGTTCTCCATTCAGCACGGGCAAAAGCATCTTTGTAAATTCCTGTGAGGTACAAAAACCAAAGTCAGTCGGTTTATCAATTTAGTCGGATGTTGGAAACAAAAGGGAAATCACTCGACAAAGTATGTATCACCTACCCTAGTGGGTTCTCGGCATCGAAGGGCAAGACTCGCCTGGATCCACCAGGATTGTTGCGAGCCCCGGTGGTACTGCTAATGTTGGGGAACGTAGTAATTTCAAAAAATTTCCTACGCACACGCAAGATCATGGTGATGGCATAGCAACGAGAGGGGAGAGTGTATGTCCACGCACCCTCGTGAGACCGTGGCGAAGCGTTATAACAACGCTGTTGATGTAGTCGTCGTCTTCACGATCCGACCGATCCAAGTACCGAACGTCACGGCACCTCCGAAGTTCTCGCACACGCTCAGCTCGATGACGATCCCCGGCTCCGATCCAGCAAAGCGTCGGGGATGAGTTCCGTCAGCACGACGGCGTGGTGATGATGATGATGCTCCACCGACGCAGGGCTTCGCCTAAGCTCCGCGAGATATGACCGAGGTGTAATATGGTGGAGGGGGGCACCGCACACGGCTAAGGAACGATCACGTAGATCAACTTGTGTGTCATGGGGTGCCCCCGCCTCAGATATAAAGGAGCAAGGGGTGCGGCCGGCCCTAGGGAGGCGCTGGAGGAGTCCTACTCCCACCGAGTAGGACTCCCCCCTTTCCTAGTTGGATTAGGTTTGGGGAGGGAAGAGGGAAGGCGCCCCCCCTCCTTGTCCTATTCGGACTAGAGGGGGGGCGCGCGGCCTGCCCTGGCCGCCCTCCTCTTCTCCCCTTATGGCCCATCAAGGCCCATTGACCCCGGGGTTCCGTAACCCCGGTGTTCCAAAAATCCTGTTTTCATCCGGAACCTTCCAAGTCCAAACATAGGCTTCCAATATATCAATCTTTATGTCTCGACCATTTCGAGACTCCTCGTCATGTCCGTGATCACATCCGGGACTCAACAACCTTCGTACATCAAAACTTATAAACTCATAATAAACCGTCATCGAAGCGTTAAGCGTGCGGACCCTACGGGTTCGAGAACTATGTAGACATGACCTAGAACTATTCTCGGTCAATAACCAATAGCGGAACCTGGATGCCCATATTGGTTCCTACATATTCTACTGAAGATCTTTATCGGTCAAACCGCATAACAACATACGCCGCTCCCTTTGTCATCGGTATGTTACTTACCCGAGATTCGATCGTCGGTATCCAATACCTAGTTCAATCTCGTTACCGGCAAGTCTCTTTACTCGTTCCGTAATACATCATCTCACAACTAACTTATTAGTTGCAATGCTTGCAAGGCTTATGTGATATGTATTACCGAGAAGGCCTAGAGATACCTCTCCGACAATCGGAGTGACAAAACCTAATCTCGAAATACGCCAACCCAACATGTACCTTTGGAGACACCTGTAGTACTCCTTTATAATCACCCAGTTACGTTGTGACGCTTGGTAGTACCCAAAGTGTTCCTCCGGTAAACGGGAGTTGCATAATCTCATAGTTACAGGAACATGTATAGGTCATGAAGAAAGCAATAGCAATATACTAAACGATCAAGTGCTAAGCTAACTGAATGGGTCATGTCAATCACATCATTCTCCTAATGATGTGATCCCATTAATCAAATGACAACTCATGTCTATGGTTAGGAAACATAACCATCTTTGATTAATGAGCTAGTCTAGTAGAGGCATACTAGTGACTATATGTTTGTCTATGTATTCACACATGTATTATGTTTCCGGTTAATACAATTCTAGCATGAATAATAAACGTTTATCATGATATAAGGAAATAAATAATAACTTTATTATTGCCTCTAGGGCATATTTCCTTCAGCTAAGCCATTGCTTCACGGTCTCGTCCCTGACCTCCTCTGGATGGGTCCGAGTGGAATCTCTGGGCCTGTATACCGCCACATGGGATGGTTTCGTGCCTGCAAGGGCTGGATCCGTCGACTGAGGAACACCTCTAACAGACCCAAACCCGTCACTCCGCCTCAGATCAGCTCGACTACATCTTCTACCAAGACTCCCACTTCAGCTTTCTCCTCCTTAGCCACAGTCAGCGAGCGGGGAGCGTTGATCCTTGCAGACATGAAAGGGCGAAGGCCAGTCGATGAACCAGAATATGGAATGTCATTGCAGTAAAACCAGGTCGACTGCCAACCTCTAACGGACTCGGGAAAGATCGTTGAGGGGAACGCACTCCTGCCTCTCATCTGGATACCTGGACCACCACACAACTGGGTCACATGGGTCCACTCGTCCCTCGGATCTGCTTTCTTGAGCGACTGAGAACGACATGTGAAGATATGCTTGAACAACCCCCAGGAGGGATGACAACCCAAGAAAATTTTCGCACATGGAAACGAAGGCATCATGATATGATATGGCATTTGGGGGAAGATGATGAAGGTGAGCACCGAAGAAATTTAGAAACCTCTCTCCACGTGGGTGAGGAGGACCTGCTCTCTGGGGCATGGTGCAGGCTCGACCTCCCTTCCTCCGGCAACCTCCAAGACCCTGGGACCAGCAGGCTGTCGGTGGCGAGCCTGTCGAGGTCCTCTGTCGTGGCCGTCGACGGCAGCTAGTTGCCCTGGATCCAACCTGGCGGCGGCGCGACCCGAGAACTCGACGCCTTCTTCCCCTTGGCTGCCTTCTTGGCGCGCTCCAGCTTCGCCGTCTTGTCCTTCGTCATCTCCGCGGTGGTCATCAGCATCGACCGAAGCCGCGCGGCACGGAGGCGGAAGAGGTGGAGAGACGAGCGAAAGGGGGGAAAGAGGAGAACACTGTTACGCCCCTCAGCCTCGTCGCCTCTTATAATAACACGCCTGAGTCACTGACCCCTGGGCCCGCGACATCCCAATGCATCCCATGAATGGAGACTGTGCGGTACGTGGCGATAAAGGGGGGAGCAAAAATCAAGGAGTCTCGCCCCACTTGCCCCACTTACAGCGCTGTTGCCGATTTGCGCGCTTCTCCAAAATTTCGAATCCCGCGAAATTCGGGACTTGGCAGAACAATCAATTGCTTCAAAGATTTCCTTGTTCATTTGGGTCCGACCCGATGCTTGATGACACGTCATTCGTTTCACACGGTCGCACAACGAGCCTGAATCGATCAAGGCGATTGGCAAGGAATTGAAGCAGCGCAGGTATCTGCAGAGCTCTAAAGTACCTCTGAGGCATTGAGTCTAGTCAGATTCTGCTCCAATCCTTTTTCACTCGAACCCCGATCCATTCGGGGGCTAATGATGACGACATGTATCTGGGGTAGGGTCTTAGGCCTGACCTACATACCCTACCCAAAGACACCACATATAAGAATCCAAGGCCCACAAAGCTAGGAAGGAGTCACCGACTGGAATACTTGCAACTTACAAGTCACTCGGACGCAGCATTCACTCAGAGGCCCCACCATCACTCGACCATCTCTACCCACTCGGAGTACCAAGCGTCACTCGACCACACAAGACCTAGGGTCACCCTGAGACCGCAACGGTCAGACGATCAGTTCGTCGCCTTAAAGAACATCTAATGCTAACGTTACATGTAACGCTCGCAACCTTTAACCTCGCCATTGAACACTTGAGTAACGGGGCATTCATGAGGGGCCAGCGGACTCTATATAAGCCGCCCCTCCGTGCCTGCACAAGGGTTCGCACCTCTTGTAACACAACACTCCAGATAAACAAGCTCCCGCAGCACCCAGACGTAGGGTCTTTACCTCTTCCGAGAGGGGCCTGAACTCGTAAATCCGAGTGTAGCAACCAAGCCGTAGCTAGACTTTGCCCTCCTATACGTACCCCTATACTCTACTGTCAGATCGGTTCCCACAACACTGGGCGACCCGAATGGACAAAAAAAGGACAAAATCAGCGTTAGTTTGAGTTACCGTGTTGGCATTGCTCTTAGAACATCTCCAATAGATGATGTAAAATAACTAATTTTTGCATCTTCGAGGCCCAAAAACCCACCTCCAACAAATGATGTAAATGCAAAAAAAAATTACATCACCTAGTCCAGGAGATGTAAAATACAACACCTGGAGATGCAAAGGTGGTCGCACGCCAACCACAAGCCGCCCTTCATTTCCTTTCCCTTCTTCCTCCCTCCGCCCGCCACACAGTCGTTGCCGCCCCGATTCGCTCACAACACTGCAATTGCCGCCAACCCGCACTAGATCTGGCCCTCAACCACCCCTATGATGCGGAGCATCCCACGTTCATCTCCATGTACACCTTCATAGCACATCAAGCCCCAAGCGGACCTACCGGAATTAAGGTGAACCCGCTCTTCTTCGAGAATATCATGAATATCCATTGGACTTGCTTGCTACCTCACCGAAGAGCTCTATGTGTCCTTAGATACGAAGACCGACGACCACAAGCTGGTGAGGAACACCCCAAAGGAGTTGGAGAAGGACCACAAGGCCACAAGAAGGAAGACGGAGACGAGAAGATGGAAAAAGAAGCACGGTTCAGAGGACCCGTGCAAGACGGCCCTTTGGACCCCTCAAGACGGCCTATCCAAGAGTTTTGGATACCCGCAAGACGGGCCAAAAGACCCGTCTTGCACGGGACCCCCATGCCCACGGGGCTGACTTAGCCCGTGCGCACGGGCCTACCTGCGAGTTGGCCGGGAGATGCCCCTTTTGCCCCTCCACTCGTCCCTCACCTCCAGCCACCTATGTATTTCGTCTCTAGGTCATTTGTTAGGGTTAGCAAAATAGATGATAGACATATGAGAGCTTTGCTCCATGGACCCACTCCACTCAGGGGCGGAGCTGGGCCCCGGGCACCCAGGGCCCAGGTCCGGGGCGTGGAAATTCGAACAGGCTATTATACACACATGTTTTTCAGCAGGCCCAGGGCGTGGAAATGAAGATGGCCGAAAGCCTGATGGGCTGTCTCACGTGAAAGGCTGAAACGGACGCACGAGGCAACACCTCCGCTCTCCTCCCCACGGGGCCACGATCTAACTCGTAGCGTACGTAGCCTGTGTACGCACAGGAAATCGTTCGGCGCTGGCGGCCGCCGCTGACCTAACTCGCGTCACACACGATCAATCTCGAGAGTTCAGACTCTAGCGCTCGCGGCGCCGCCGTCCGCCGCCGCGGCGTCGTCCACTGGCCGCCTCCGCCCCCTCACACTTTCCTCCTACTCCCGGGCTCCTGGACACCACCCTCCTGTGCGTGGTTCATCCGCGTGGAGCGTCATCCTCTGTTGCGTGGTTCATCCGCATGGAGCGTCATCCTCTGCTGGCTGCTTGATTGCTGCATCTTGGTATTTTTTTGTGATGATTTCCTGGTTTCCCCTGATACTTTCCACTAGTAGTCCTATACCATGTTCTACTATGTTAATGTGAACTGAAATTTAATTGAAATAATGTATGCGTCAATGTGTGTGTGTGTCAGTGTACGTATACAGTCATATATGTAGGGTGTTGTTGAACTTAACCTGATGTAATCGCTAATCTCATTTCATATAGTATATTGTAGAAAAAGGAAGAAGAGATATTTTTCACCGGTGTCCGCAATGGGGTGTCTAAACCTATCATTTCAGAATCAAGCTTTCAATCATATAGGTCTTGCAAAGGGCTTTTATCAAGGAAGTGGTAAGTTTTTAGATTTGTATAAATAATAATGGTTTCACTTGATTTTTATGACTTCTCTTATGAAATTTTGCTTTTGATGTTTTGAAGGTGTTGATTCTTCTTCCACCATTGATGAGGTTATGTGAGGCATTGATGAAGAAAACCATTTATTTGGTACTTTTTTTATCACGTACTTTTCTTTGCAGTTTTTATCATGTATTTTTTGTATCGCCAAGTATTGAGTTTAAAATTTGAAATTTTTGTATGATTCACTATATTTTGTATGGGGTATCTTTGGTGGTAGCTAAAACCCTTATGGGCGTTAAGTCTTTCCCTCGTGGCCAAAACTTTTTTTTTTGGGCCCGAGGCTTGCTCTAATCCTGGCTCCGCCACTGACTCCACTAGGAGATCAAGACCTCCTCTTGGAGTGACCAAGTTCAAGACCCCCTCATGGGTGCCCCCCCTTCAAGACCTCATTCCTCATAGGATTGGGATGAACTAGTACCTTGTATCTTTCCCTTGTTGTCTTTGAATCATTGTATCTCTCTTTGTGTGATTGGATCTAGCATATGTGTGATTGGATCTAGTCAATTAAGTGTTTTCCCTCTTGTGTTCATCTTATTCTCGAGGATTCCCCCTCCAATTCGTGAAAGATCTTCACTTAGGGTTCCACCCTACATCATCTTGGTATCATGAGCCAGGTTGATCACGAAATTGGAGTCCCCCTCTTTGTTTTCTAGCCTAGTTTTGTGTGATTTCGTCCTAAATTCGAAAATTCCCCACCAAAAATAGCCCCAAATTTTTTTGTGATTTGTTGGTTTTGATGATGTTTTGTTGGATTTGATCCATGGATTTGCTTGGTTTCAAGTGGATCTAGCCTTCCCCCATCTTTTCCCCACCATCCATCCCCAAAATCTCTCCTATTTTGCCCTAGAAATCTTCAATTTCCGCCCCGAAATCGCGAAGTTTTCCGCCTACCCGTGCCTCACGGACCCGGACCCGTCTTGCGGGCCCCTCGAAAAGTCTCTGGACACCCTGTGCCCACGGGCTTGTACTGTCTTGCGACGGGACCCCGTGCCCACGGGCTCCTACCCCGTCGCAGGACCCCCAGGCCAGCATGAGTAATTCACCATTTCGGCCATAACTTCCACATCCGGAGTCCGATTTTCGCGTTCTTTAGCTCGTTGAGTAGCTATTGACATCCCCCATCCACCTAGATAGGTTCCAACCCATTTGACTCCATCAAAATTTTGACATTGTGGCATATTTGCCTAGGCCCTCCACCATATCATCCGCAAAAACCCAACATAGCCTTCCGCAACCTAACCCATTTTGTATTTGTGGTTGTTTGAGTGGTGACTTGAGTCCCCTAAGGTGTTTAGGCTACTTAGGGATGGTTGCTTCTTCATCCACCACCACCACCATTTCCACATAGGCTTACCCACCATACACTTACACCATCCCAACTTAACCCAATTTTGTTTGAGTTGTGAGTTGTGTCTCCTAAGGTGTTTCGGCTACTTAGGGACGGTGACCTCCAACTCCGACACCGTGTATAGTCCACCACCATAACCTCCACTTCCGCATTGCCTAGTGCAACACCACCACACTCCGCTACCACCATTTGACTTTTGTCCTTCAGATTTTGAGTTCGCGGGTTTTCCGTTTCCTAAGGTGTTTCGGCTACTTAGGGACGAGTCTCCATCATCTTGGTATCTACATCAAGAACACCGCCACTCATCATCGCAAAGGATGGTAACCTCGACGACACCATTGTACATTCCCCTTGCAATTGCATTGATAACCCCTAGCCCATTTTGCGTTACTTGCCTATCGTGACTAGCCATTTGAGTATTGTCGGGCCACGTTACTTGTGCACATTAGAGATCATTGGTCCATACCTTCCATTACATACATACCATATCATCTTGGTATCATATCATCTCTTGTGTCACAAAGATTGTTCCCGCATATACACAATTGCTATCTTGGTTTGTGCATTTCGCATAGTGGCCATATCAAAAAAAAAGAATAAGCTTTTAAGCAAAAGAAAGAGAGCAAAGAAGCTTGTAAGCAAGTGCCATAACATCATACTCCATTGCACATAAGATTGTCATATCCGATCATCTTGGATCATCTTGAGAGAACACCGGGAACCATACATACATAGCATATTTGGGATAGAAGTTTATCCATTTGGCATCTTATAGGTTGTGCACAAGTGTCGTATCCGCCTATTGGGCAACCGTGCTAGCGTCTCTCTTGAGTTGTGCAACACGAGCGTTTTCCGTGGATTCCACATTTTGTGCTCTTTCCTTGGTTGCATGACCCCATTTATCTATCCTTGTGTGTGTTTCCGGGTACCACAATTGCTATTGGTCTACTTGTTTCACTTGCGAATTTGTGAATCTTTTCCAACATTATTGACTCTTGCTAACATTTTGCATCAAATTTTTGTGCCACTATCCTCACCGAGCTCTACCATAAGCCTTAGTTGTGTAGGTGTGAGAATTGACAAGATCCGGTACCAATTGTGCTATTTTCTTGTTACATTATTGAGTGATCATTGATCCATCTTCAACATTGGATAAGGTACATTGGTCTAGTTCTTTCCTTTCTTCCACTCACATTTGCTCGAGTATTGTGATGGATAGGCAAGGCATTTCATCTCCGGTATTCTACAACAACAACGACGGCGTGAACAACTACATCTCCAAAGTGACCATCTTTGATCTACAACGACAAATGCAAGGCGCACAATTAAGATTGCGAGAGCGCATCGAGAACATCTCCATCGACATTCATCACTCCGAAGCAAGGAAAAGGGACTACATCGACAAGAAGCTTTCCGCACATAAAGAGGAGCAAGATGCAAGGATGCAGGAGATTAGAACCTTGATCAAGTCTTCTTCCCCTTCGTCATCTTCAAGGCGGCGACATTCAAGCCAAAAATCTTCGGAGCGCGGCAACGATGCAAGTACAAATCGTCCTCATCCACATCTACATGGCGACCACAATCACGTTCGTGATCAACATCGTCATGAAGGGCAAGTCACCTCCAAGCAACATGTGCACGACGACGACGAACGACGTCTACTACAAGCTCAAGCACGACAACGACATCATCATCATGAAGATGCTCCACAAGCGCAAATGCACAAGTACCAACAAGCCCTACTTCACGCCAAGTCCAAGCTTCAAGAGCACAAAAGAAGACCGCGAGACGACCACCACCAAGACGGCGCTACGGCTACACCAACCACTTTGGCATCTTCGCCAAGTGCTATCAAGGCATCTTCGCCTTTGGACGTACGGCATCTTCGCCTACTTCCCACGAGTACCCCTACATCGACTTCATCAAGTCCAAGGCGACTACCTTCGAGCGAGGGTGACACTTCCATCTTCGGAAGCCCCCCAAGGAAGATGGCCGAGCATGGGAAATTCCCTTCGGTCATGGAGACAAGCTACGAGGTGCCACATCATATGGACCTCCAACACCAAGACGGCGACAAGACGGTCGAGCAAGGGCCATCCCCGTCGACCACGGCGACGAGCGCGAACCTCTTCAACACCATGAAGACGGCGCCCACATTGGACTCATACTCCGAGTCAAGCTACGCGACCGCGCATGGAGACATTTGCACCAACATCTCTCCGACACCCACATATCATGAGATGACCCAATTGCCATGTGAGGAGAGCCACCAACCCATGAGTGAGATGAGTGACTCCACCCTATATGACATTGAGTGCATTTCCTATGAGAGGATGAGTGTGACCACCACTAGTCCCACACTTGAGAGCATGCCTGCCACACATCCTATGTGAGGTTGAGAGCCATTTGAGTGACTCCACCAACCACATGATTGAGTGCATTCTTGAGGGAGTGAGTGAGCCACAACACGTAGTGGGTGAGGAAGTTGAGACGGCATGTGAGGCCACTATGATTTCTAACGACTTACCCTCTACTCCTAGTGTGTTTTCTACTTTGGTGCTAGGTCTCCTACATGACGACATGCCTACCCTCGATGAGTCCATACCTCAAATGGAGACACCGATGGCCATGGTGGACGATGATACACCCCCCCCCCCACATGGTTCCATCAAGATGAAGATGACAACGAGACGATCCTCAACACCTCACCTACAACACATGAGCGATGCTCTAAAGGTAACTTAGGTGATGGTGCTTCTCTTGTCCCACTAGTGGACTGTATTACCAATGATTGCTTGCATGATGTTGACACACCTATTACCATGCTTCATGCTAGAGCGACTTCCTCATGTCATGACTTACCAATTTATGATGAATATGATGATGAGCATGTTGATTTGCCTAGTTGTGATGCCATGCTCCATAGGATATCATGTGAAAATTCTATTGGTCACATCATGTTTGACAATCCATTGAACTTGTCATATGCTATGAGTGAGATCTCTCATATTGCCTCATTTCAATCTCAACATAGTAACTATGCATGCCCCATTAAAATAAATCCCATTTGCACTTATGGCATAGATGACGAGATGATGGTCATTGAATTTTGTTTTTCATGTGATGATATTGCCATGCTTCCTTTACATGATTTTCGCAATTCATCTACTATGTCATGCCATGATCACATTGTTCCAAATATGCATTGTTTCGGATGTTGTCAATATTCTCCATGTGATGCTTCCACTATTGCTCATGAGGAGACCCCCATAGTTTTCTCATACATATTAGGAGATCTTGATGCATTTCATACTTTGCATGATTCCCATGATAGTGTACACCATATGCATTCCATGAATAACAATGCTCTAGATATTGCTCGTGATGCATTACACAATTTGAGTCTCCATTATGCTATACATCATAACAAACCTATCATGACGGATGACATGTTTCTCTATCACGCATCTCATTTATTTGAGCATTGGCTATTTTGTGCTCACCGACACATGCACGTGCGCATCATGATGGATGATGTGTACATCTACCACGCACACACAATTTTTCCTTTGTCTTTGTTTTGTGTAGGTACTCATGTATACTCGTCAACCTCTCAATCCCAAGAGTTGACTAAACGAGCTCTTGAGAGCAACGATGCTTTGGGATCCCGTGGACTATCCTCACCACCGTTCCCTTCGCGCAAGAACTACGCGCATCTCTTCTACTTGGCTCTCACACGGCTATGGGCCATTTACCACTTGTCACCTTTTACCGTGTTCACTTTGCATGCTATGCTTGCTTCTATGTCTTTGCCATGCAATTGTGACCCTTGCTTGCATTTACCCATGATCCACAATTATGCTACTTCTATGTGTATTTGCATGCTTGGTGGAGATCCTTGTTGCTATTGCCATGTTTATCATGTGCCTCATGCTATTGATGTTATTTTGCTCATATCTTGCTTACATACTTGTGATGTGTCATGTGCATTATTCAGGCCCACCATTTGCACACATGACATGCTTGCCATGATTCCTCCTAGTACGTTGCATCTTCGCACTACTAGCTTGCTTGACTTGATCATTATGATTGCTTGCTTTGTCGCATCACCCATGTTCCATTCGTACTCGCTTTCTTGGGTTGATAGCACCTATGTTCATGCCTCTCACATGATTTATATCGATCATTGTCTCTTGTCTCCATTACTTGCATCTCTCATATCACCTTGTATTGGGTGCCAACTTGTTATGCTTATTGATCTTGGAAACTTGGACACTTTACTTGTGAAGCATGCTTGTTTGATTGAGCCTATTGTATTTGGTTGTTTTCGCATCATATGCCTCCATACTATGAAATGCTCCCTTGTCCTTTCTTATGATGAGCATGATGCATACACTTGTTGGGTATCTTACCACACGAATGTTAGGTTTTGCATTTCCGCTAACCTCATTTGTTTTTCCGAGTGTTTGCCATGTTCTTTCGTTTCGAAGGATTCACAAGGCGGTACCATCACGAGACATATTGGTTATGTGAAGGCATACAAGATGCGCAACTCCAACATCCTTGAGAAACTCCTAAAGGTGAACTCCTTCACTTTGAGACATCCTCAAATATGCATATTGGATGGGCCATACTTTCATTGTTGTTTCCTTCTTCATGTCTACATGATACATATATTGGATGGAGGACCGACATTGGAAATGGACCCTATGGACCTTCAAGTTGAGGAGTGCCACGACATCGACCTATGGTACATTCATGCCTACCGTGTACATGGTGATACGGTTTATGATCCGAGGTCGGATCTTTCCCAAGGGGGAGGGGATGATGCGGAGCATCCCACGTTCATCTCCATGTACACCTTCATAGCACATCAAGCCCCAAGTGGACCTACCGGAATTAAGGTGAACCCGCTCTTCTTCGAGAATATCATGAATATCCATTGGACTTGCTTGCTACCTCACCGAAGAGCTCTATGTGTCCTTAGATACGAAGACCGACGACCACAAGCTGGTGAGGAACACCCCAAAGGAGTTGGAGAAGGACCACAAGGCCACAAGAAGGAAGACGGAGGCGAGAAGATGGAAGAAGAAGCACGGTTCAGAGGACCCCGTGCGCATGGCCCTTTTGGACCCCGTGCGCACGGCCTATCCAGAGAGTTTCTGGATACCCTGTGCGCACAGGCCCCAAAAGACCCCGTGCGCGGGCCCATGCGCACGGGCCTACCTGCGAGTTGGCCGGGAGATGCCCCTTTTGCCCCTCCACTCGTCCCTCACCTCCAGCCACCTATATATTTCGTCCCTAGGTCATTTGTTAGGGTTAGCAAAGTAGATGATAGACATATGAGAGCTTTGCTCCATGGATCCACTCCACTAGGAGATCAAGACCTCCTCTTGGAGTGACCAAGTTCAAGACCCCCTCATGGGCGGCCCCCCTTCAAGACCTCATTCCTCATAGGATTGGGATGAACTAGTACCTTGTATCTTTCCCTTGTTGTCTTTGAATCATTGTATCTCTCTTTGTGTGATTGGATCTAGCATATGTGTGATTGGATCTAGTCAATTGAGTGTTTTCCCTCTTGTGTTCATCTTATTCTCGGGGATTCCCCCTCCAATTCGTGAAAGATCTTCACTTAGGGTTCCACCCTATATCACCCTACCACCCCTCCACCGCTACTCCTCCGCTCATTTGCCACCGCTCCGCCTCGAATCGTCGCCCCGATCCGCGCCGCCGCCGCCCTGATTCGCCACCCTCGCCGCCCAACCGCTCCTCGGCCGCTGCCCCCACGCACAGTCGCCACCGCCCCGACACTCGACCGCCACCGCTGCATCGCGTCGTGCCAGCGTCATCCCGACGCCCCCCCCCCCCCCCTTGATTCGCCTACCGCCACCACCCCATCGTCGCCATCTACCGAAGAAGCTCCTGAAGAGCAAGATGGGGTTCTTCGGCGGGCGAAGCGGTCCGGTAACTTTGGCGTCGAGTTCTTCAATGTCGGCCGGCGCTCCTGGCTCGGCACCTACACCACTGCCAACAAGGCCGCACGTGCCTACGAGTGGCAGTGTGGCATGCCAGGAGGCCAAAGACGGACCTCAACTTCACGAAGATTGAGACCCGGGCGGATGCGGAGTTCCTCATGCCGGAGGGTATTCAGATGGAGTAGATAACGAAGAAGAAGACAGAGAAGAGGGCGGCCATTGTCGTTGCTTCCGGCGGTAGCGACGAGGCGGCGATGGCAAGGTTCACAGGGAAGCATCCAGAGTATGTTCAAGCCGAGCAGGAGCACTTCTGGAAGCGCGAGGCGGCGATGGAAAGGTTCGCACGGGAGCATCCGGAGTATGTTCAAGCTGAGCAGGAGCATTTCTGGAAGCGCGAGGCCGAGCGGAAGAAGAAGAATGAGGTGAAGAAGGACAACGAGACCGTCCCTCGACGGTGATCCCTGTCGAGTCCTCGGAGGAGGAGGACGTGGAGTTCTAGGGGCCCCCATGTGAGGACGACGAGGCGTACTGGATGCTCTCGGAGGAGGACGACTAGTTTGATGGATGTAGTAGATTGAATTAGTTGTAGTAGTTGTTTAATTTATTTTTAAATTTAGAAATATGTTTGAATTATGTTTCAAATGAAGTAGTAGTGAAGTTTCTAGTTTTTACATCTCCACTTTGCATCATCTAATGGAATTGAACTTTTAAATCACCAATATACATCATGTGTTGGAACTGACTCTTTGTTAGAGATGTAAATTACACTTTCTGATGATGTAAATTTTACATCTCCTAAGTTTACATATTTAAATTTGCATCATCTATTAAAGATGCTTGCATGAGACCGCGGTTGAAGAGCAAAGCGACTGGCCACACTTCCGCTCGTCTCCGCCACTTTCATGCTGCGAACATTCTCTTCTCGCGTTGGAAGCACGGGCAAAGCCGCTCGCGGCAAAATTTCGTGTTTTGACCCTTTTCCCTAACAAAATCAGGATCTGACCCTGGTTTGAAATATTTTCGGGATTTGACCCTTTTGCTACCGCCAGGGCCTCTGGCGGTAGTGTTAGACAGGCTACCGCCAGAAACCCTGACGGTAGGGTGTGACGGAGGGGGACGACGGCCGTTAGCCTGTGCTGACGTGGATAGGTACCTTACCGCCGGGGATCCTGGCGGTAGCCTGTCTAACCCTACCACCAGCGTCCCTGGCGGTAGGGTGTGGCGGGGTTTTGCCGTACGTACAAACATTCTGCAGCGAAATGTGCAATATCCCTGGCGGTAGGGTTCACCCTACCACCCTACCGCCATAGGGACTGGCGGTAGGCTGTCTGACCCTACCGCCACGTCCCCTGGCGGTGGGTCCCGTGGGTTTAGGTTTTTACAAATTTTATTGATTGTTTGTTTTGTCACAAGTTTCACATAGTTTCACGAATAGCAAATTTTGAACTCACATATTAATAAAGGTTCCACATAGCAAATATCAAAGAGTTTACACATAGATTCATAAGTACGAAATAGCAAATAGCAAACAAACTTGTCCCATAGTTTGACAACCCGTACTAAAATATAGATGCATATCCAACAGACATGTTTATAGGTTGGATATACCTCCCCCCCTCGTATGTTAGGCCTGGACGTGGAGACAGATATCGACAACGGATCCACCGGTTCAAAGGAGGCGAACGCTGGTCGGCATTCGACCGTTCAAGCACTCCCACCTTGCCTTGCCCGCTGGAGTTTTCGCCTCCGCCCTTCCCCGGCTGATGATATCGAACGCCGATGCACTTGGGGGCGGCATCCTGGCTCTCTCCTCCGCAGTGCTCTCGAAGTAGATCCTTCGGCCCAAATTGTGCAGCTCCCAGTTGGAGTGCTGCTTGGCAACTTCAATGGTCCCTTCCCGGCGTTCACGGCAGATAGTTGGATCTCCCTCCATCTCTGCGTTCACTCTCTTCCACTCCTTCACACTCTGCGACCAACACTTCACATCGCCGGCGATCCGTTTCGCCCTCTCGTACATCAAGACCGCCTCGCCTCTGTAGGAACTCGTCTGAAAAATCGGTCACCGGCACTAGAAGCTCGGGGAAGGACTCGTACACGTACGGAAGTGGCAAGCCGGACGGGTCGTGTTGGAGATGAATGAGCGATGGTTGTGCCATTGTTCCAGACCTAAACATATGGATCAAATAAATAAAATACATATATCAAGATGTGTCAAATGCAAAATCATACCATATTATATTTACTCCAACCAAATCCACTACTTGCATCATATATATTTCGTTTACTCCAATATGCATCATATTATAATAAAAATCCTCCAACATCTTCATATGCATCATATCAACATGCATCATATCATAATAAAAATCCTCCAACATCTTCATATGCATCATATCAACATGCATCATATCATAATAAAAATCCTCCAACATCTTCATATCATCATATCAACATGCATCATAAAACTACTATCAAGTCCTCCCACATGTATTACATCATAAATTTTTAACAAAAAATTTATGAACTAGGGTTCATCTTCACACTAACATATGAACTATTGATTAGAGTTCATATTCAATACCACTACTTACTAAAGAACTAAGAACTACAACTACAATCAAGCTAAAACAATCTTAGGTACAAAAAATCCAATCTAAGTTCAAAATATGAGGGATTTGAAGCAAAAATGCGTTGAATCGGAAGCAAGTTTGCAGAAACTAATTGAGGGATTGGGGAGCTTACGCTTTCTCTCTTGGGACATCTCGATCCGCAAAATGGTGAAGAAACGATGAAGATCCGAGGAGGGCGAGAGGAGATGAGAGAGGAAGAGAGGGCGAGTTGGGGAGAAAATGAGGAACCGCCGACGGGAGGGAGGGAAGGGGTGGGGAGATGGGCAGGCGCGGGGGTTTCGGCAAAATAATCATATGGACCCTACCGCCAGATTCTGGCGGTAGGGTTATACAGCCTACCGTCAGCGCCTCGCGGTAGGGTGCGACGGAGGGGACGGCGCCCGCTTCAGCGTCTTGGCGTGGATAGTACCCTACCGCCAGGTCCTCGGCGCTAGGCTGTATAACCTCTACCGCCAGAGACCCTGACGGTAGAAAAAAGGATCAAATCCTGAAATTTTTTCAAACCGGGGTCAGATTCTAAAATAATACTATGCAAAAAGGGCCAAAACACGACATTTGGCGGCCGCTCGCGGGAACGCTTGACGCTGGAAAGTGGAAACTCTGGGTCGATTGTTTGGGGCGCACGGCCGGCTTTCGATCGCCAGTTGCGCCTACGCACGCGCTGATGCGACAGGTCGGCCCCACGGGGAGCTCCGGAGGTATTGACTGGGGGTCAGCGTCACTGGTCACCGAGGAAGGAAGGAATAGCTTTCGCGTGCGGAGGAATAGTCGTCGCTGTCGGGTTCCCATGCGCGCAATGCTGCCATGCCTTTGCGTCAGTGCACACGGCAGCTTTCCTCTTCTCGGCATCTCACTACTTCTGTATACCTGTCCCCGTGAGAATCGTGTTTTGCAAATGGGTAGGAAATTGGAGCTTCACCACTGCAATGTGATGTGTGCATACTAGTGAGTACTAGAAAGTGTCGCAACAATATATCCAAGTCACTTCAGATTTTTCGTAGTACTCATTATTAACGGGACAACCAGTTCACTTTTTAGTATATTTATATATGCAGTTCGACACTTACGACTTCTCCGGCATGTCAAAATAATATTGACAAATACTAGTAGGAATTTTCAAGTAGCGCATGTGCATGTTCACAATACGACAAGAAGCAAGGGACTGAAGTGACAAGTCCCGGCTCCTTTTCTTATCACTTCTCTGATGCTCACCACCCACCTCTATATATACCGCACGAGTAAAATGCATCATAAGTCCTAAAACTATCGGAGGCAAGGGTTTAGTCCCTATAACTTTGAAACTGCACTTTTGGGTCCTAAAACTATCAAAGGTGTGTCAGTTTAGTCCTATAACTTCGAAACTGCACTTTTGGGTCCTAAAACTATCAAAGGTGTGTCAGTTTAGTCCTATAACTTTGAAACAGTAGTTGTGGACCCCAAAACTATGTAAGTTTCTTCCTCTTAGGTCCTAAGCTTGCATGGTTAGCATTGACCCACCAACGAGTCACTTGGAAATGCTTGGATTGTAGCCACGCTGACCGACCCAATGGGCCCACCTGTAAATATGCAAAAAAAAAAAACTAGAGTGTTGTCTCGCCTCATTCTCACACGCCGTCTTCTCCCACGCACGTAATGCTCAGAGGCGACGCAGAGAGGCCATCGGTGGAATGATGGTTTGAGCTCCTGCGAGGAGAGTAGACCGGTCATCTCACCTCCCCCAACAAAGCAGCAGAATCGACATGTCGCACAACGCCCAATTGCTACCCACCTATGGCTACTGCCAGGGTTGTGTCACTCGACAACCTCTCGCGCCAGCTTTGCAGTTTCACAAGACTCCTGCGTGTCGCCCGACAGCTCACCACCTATGACCATGCTCGTGCTCAAACAACAGCCTGCACGGCCAACTCTACGGCAAGGGTGTCGGGCAACGATGATATCATCAAACAGAGAGAGGTGGGATGGCGTACTCCATCCCAATTGGCTCGGAATCTCCTCGGCGGCCTCCAATAGTTTTAGGACCCAAAACGCAGTTTTGAGTTATAGGACTAAACCGACATACCTCGATAGTTTTGGACCCAAAATGCAGTTTCAAAGTTATAAGATTAAACTGATACACCTCCGATAGTTTTAAGACTTATGATGCATTTTACTCATACCGCACCATCCATTTTAATCTCCAGATCCAAAGTTCTAACGAACTCGAAAGAAAAATCTCACTTTCTCACACTACACAACCGCAAAGAAACCATGGGCGCGAAGGTTTCCAGCAGTTCCAACCACCGAGGCAGCCTGTCGGAGCAGGCACACCAGCCGGCGTCCATCAGGGTCATCGCCGCTGACGGCTCGCTAAAGGAGCTCCCGGCCAGCACCCGAGTCGCCGTCTCCGACGTTCTCGCCGGCGAGGCCGCCTCCTTCTTCGTGTGCAACCCGACGCGCTCTACTTCAACGAGCCCCCACCGGCGCTGGCCTCCGACGAGCTGCTCCGGCCGGGACAAATATACTTCCTGCTCCCGGCAGCGGTGCTCCGGCGGCCGCTCTCGAGCGCCGACATGGCCGCGCTGGCTGTGCGCGCGAGCGCAGCGATCGCGGGCGCTAAAAGGCCTGAGCGGCGCGGCGGCAAGAAGAACCTGCGCGTTGTGCCGGTGCGCGAGGAGGTGGAAGACTGCGAGGACGTCATGTTCAACGAGAAGCTTAACGAGCGGACCTCGGGAGTTCGCGGTGTCGCTGAGTCCGGCGAAGAAGAGCAACGGAAGCTCGCCGCGCGATCGCGGCTAAGACTGAAGCGGGCTCTGAGCATCATACAGGAGGCTGCTGACTGACCGAAGCATTTCTCCAAGAGAAAGACAGCGCTTTTGATTTTCGTTCCTCCAATTTTTGGAACCATTCTTAATTCCTGAGGCCCAACGGTCTAAGCCTAAGTCAATAGTATTAAACTGATTTTTGTTGATTTAGGGGGGGAAGAGATTGTAAATATCTCCCGGTGGCAAAAGCTACCATGAATGCCAAAAACTTCTTGAGTAATCTGCATGGTATTTTGTTTATTTGCGCAAAATCTGTATAGTATACTTTTTCTGCTTTACCTTGCTACGATGCAAGTACTGTAAATGTCTGACTGTCTCCGCATATGCTCTTTGACATGCGGAGGTACTCGTCTCACAAATTTATTCTTGTAGCCAAAGAATCCAACCGTTCTTCGGCATCTTTCTTTAAAATGAAGTAGTCATCGAGGATTGCACGTCATTGTAGAGGCAATCGAAAACATTTTACCGTATCCGAAATCGCCGCTAAAATTATCAGTGAAAAGAAATCGATGACAACTGATCGTCCATAAGCGCCAAATACTCATGCGCCATGTTCCAATTCAGTGGATGACCCTTGATCGAAACCTTTGAAATTGAGAACATGCTCTCCGCCCCTCTCGGCGTTTGCAAGCACCGCCTGCATCATTGTCGTTTCATCCGCATAATCTTCCTCAATAGACGAGTCGCCGGATGACGCAACATAGTGCTTGTATATGTACTTCATGTCTGAAACCATTGCTTCAAAGAGGACACAAAAAATAGCACAGGCATTCCACCAAACACTTTTCGAAAGTGGTGGCCTATGTATGGGCCGATGATACCTGCGCGACGGGCCAACGAGAGGTGTAGACCAGCAAGGGGGACACAAATGGCGTGGCGACCGGGTGTAGCCGTGGAGGTCGCGAAGGTCCGAAAAAAGGCTTGGCGAGCGGCTGGGTGGTAGAGCTGCAACGTCGGCGAGGAGAAAGAGAAAAGAATGAAGATGCGGGGCATGGGCGATGTTTTCGGTGGGCGAACTCCCGCAAAACCCCCTAATTTGCTTCTGATTTGTGAAAAACGAACAAGTCAATTAGAGCATCAACAGCCGGACCTCTCAAAGCCGCCTCATACGCCTGGGCGGGCTGCCCGGTCACGTTGTTTTGATCCAGACGGACGCCTCAAACGGGCCTCAAATGACCAGACTGACCGGCACCCCCATATCCAGCCCAAGTATGGGGCGGATGTGGGTTGGTCCGGGCACGTCCGCCTGACAAGCCCGGCCCACAGCCGACCCCACGGATGTCCCACAAAAAACCCCATCGGTCTCGTCGGTCCTAAACCCTAGCTCACTCACTCTCCTCTCTCGCTCCGTCCTCTCCTCTTCCCTCACCGATTTTGATCGAATCTGACGCAATGTCGAGCTCCGGCATCCGCTCCGACTACGAGGTGGATCCGGAGTATGAGCTACCCTCCGGATCGCCTTGGAGCGGTCCAAGGTGGAGACCGGGGCAGATCCGGATCTGTAGCCTCGCCGCAGCCGACGCTTCCCGTCGGCGATCTCGATGACGGCGCTGCTTCTCACAGCCCATGGGAAGCTCCGATAGGAGGCCAGCGATACGGGCGCCCCCCATGCCATCCTCGCTGCTTCCCCATGCCGCCCCTCGCCACACGGTTGCTGCTCCCCTCGTGGGGGCAGCGGTGCGTGCTTGTGCCCGCCCTGCCGGCCTGGATGCGCACGCCAGAGTCGGAGGCGCGCGCCAGCCGCCGTGAGAGGCAGCGGGCAAGGGAGAGGGAGGCTGTGGAGAGCTCTGTCCTCCGCTGGCGTGGGTTACAAGCGGAGCCCGATGAGGACCGGCGGCTCCTCGCGTGGGTCTACCGCCAGTCGCTTACGACGGCGGAGACGAATGCTCGGCGCCTCCGCAGGAAGAACGCCAAGACTTTTCGGCTTGCCATCGAGCAGTCCGAGCGGGAGGCATTGGAGAAGGCGAAGGAGGCGGCTCGGCTGGCCAAGCTCAGGCGCCAGTAGGACTGGACCGTCCAGCGCCTCAAGGGCCTCGTCATCGTCGACTCCTCCTCCTTCGACGAGCACAGCTCCTCCGATGACAAATCGGACGATCCTCCACCAGCCGCCGACGGGTACAGCTACGCCGGCGACCAGAAGGGGAAAGGGACGGCCCGGAAGTGGTGAAGTTGATTTTAATTTCAATTTTTAGATGTAGTATAAAGTTGTCCGTCGTTTATGTGAATTTTGGTGGATCTTTTGGTGAACTATTGTGCAATTTCTATGTCTGAAGCTGATCTACGTAGTTTCATCAACGTTGCATGATATAGTATAGATATAGGGGGTTGGATATGAGAGTCACAGATGTGAACGACGCAATTTGAGGAGTGTCCGGTCACTGTCCGCGGACGCGTCTGTGCGCATCCGCGGGCATTTGAGGGCCTGAATTTGTCAAGTCCGGCTGTAGATACTGTTAGTTCATGGATCGATACGGGACGATGTTGGATAGCAAACTGTGTGCAAACAACATATAATATAAACGTTTGCAGGTTATTTGAGGTCCACTTCGGATATGCCCCAATTGCAAGCGATCAGAACAATGCAAGCCACCCCCTAGCCTTTATAGTTCCTGTCCACCGGCACACTCTTGATTTTTTTTATAAATGGAGGAGGACCCCCAGCCTCTGCATCTGGACGATACATGCAGCCACTTTATTAATTATTCACATATGACCTTACAAAGTCATACAACAAGAAGACTAAAGCCATCGCTCAGGCAACATCCGTCGCTGCTCCTATCCAGCTTGATGTAGAGATGTTGATAGTCCGGCCTAATACCAAACAGACCTCGCAGCCAAACCTAACATCTAAGACCTGAGATCCCAACCAGGCGCCTGCCGGGTATGAGGCACCCACCAGTCCGGCGATTCCTCTAACAGACACCTGCCGGGTATGAGGCCGCCGCAGCCACCTGCCACCAATCCATCTTCAGTGTTGTACTGCTACATCCACACTGTTGATTGTAATCGTGCTACTTAATTGATGGAATTCCTTTTTATTTTAAAAACTTTATCTAACAAAACTTAGTTAAAAAAATATTTTAATTAGGAACATAGTTTGATCTTCTGTTGTTGCACAGATTGAAGAGTAATGGATATTATTAAATTGTGTATGCAGCACTCGAACACACAACCTCCTGATTAAGGAGCTCGCGTCCTGCCTCTAGCGCCCCCTCCCATGTCGCCGCCACTCCGGCGGTGGCGTCCACCTTCCCTCGCTTGCCATTCCGGCAACAGCGGCCACCCCGCTCCTCTCCTCTCTGCCGGCTGCCTCCCCGGTGTTGGTGGCCTCTCTCCCGCCCCCGCGCACCCAGTCCGCCATGTCGTCCAGCCCGCGTTCTGTCACCTCCTCCTTTCATCGCATCGAAGAGCAGCCCATCGTGTCCGGCCTCGGCCTCTCTTCCAGTTCCGAGTGCTCTGAGGCGCAGGGCCCGGCTGGTCTGGAGGCCGGCGCTGGCGCCATGCCGACTGTGGCGGCTGGGCGATACGTCTCCAACGTATCTATAATTTATGAAGTATTAATGTTGTTTTATTGTCATTCTTGGATGTTTTACAATCATTTTATAGCAACTTTATATCATTTTTGGGACTAACCTATTGACCCAGTGCCCAGTGTCAATTGTTGTTTTTGCTTGTTTTTTACATCGCATGAAATCAATATCAAACGGAGTCCAAACACCACAAAACTTTTTGGAGATTTTTATGGACCAAAACACCCAGGATGGGCCAGAGCAGCACTTGGGGGTGCCCCGAGGGGGGCACAACCCACCAGGACGCGCCTGGCCCAGGCGCGCCCAGGTGGGTTGTGCCCACCTCGGTGGCCTCCCGCACCCCCTCTTTACCCTATAAATTCACAAATATTCCAAAAACCTTGGGGGTTAACCTAGATCAGAAGTTTTGTCGCCGCAGGCCTCTGTAGCCACCGAAAACCAATCTAGACCCTGTTCCGACACCCTGCCGGAGGGGGGAATTATCTCGGTGGCCATCTTCATCATCCCGGTGGCCACCACGATGAGGAGGGAGTAGTCCACCCTCGGGCTGAGGGTTTGTACCAAGAGCTATGTGTTTAATCTCTCTCTCTCTCGTGTTCTTTAGATGTCACGATGTTGATGTATCGCGGGCTTTGTTAATATAGTCTGATCATATGGTGTTTTCCTCTCTATCTTGTTGTGATGAATTGAGTTTTTCCTTTGAGATTTTGTTGCTATCGGATTGAATACTTTTATGGATTTGAGAACACTTGATATATGTCTTGCAACTGAATACTGTGGTGACAACGGGTATCGTCTCGATTCACTTGATATATGTTTTGGCACTCAACTCATGGATCCCGAGGTGACATTGGGGTAATCTATGCATAGGGGTTGATGCACGTTCTTGTCTTTGTTTCTCCGGTAGAAGTCTTGGGGCACTCTTTGAAGTTCTTAGTGTTGGATTGAGTATTATGAATATGAATTTTTTTGGTGTTATTTTAGTACTAACTCTAGGATAGATCAAACGGAAAGAATAGCTTTGTGTTATTTTAGTACTAACTCTTGAATAGATCGAATGGAAAGAATAGCTTTGAGGTGGTTTCGCACCCTACAAACAATTTATTCTTATGTTCTTCGCTAGATAGGAACTTTGGAGTGATTCTTCATCGCACTTTGAGGGATGGTTATTTGATCCAATTATATTAGCATTGTTGGGAGATTGCACTAGCGAAAGTACGGACCCTAGGCCTCATTTTCAAGCATTGCAATACCGTTTTTGTGCCCGTTTACTATTTGCTACCTTGCTGTTTTTATTTATTCAGATTATAAAAATACATTCCTATCATCCATATTACACTTTTATCACCATCTCTTCACCGAACTAGTGCACCAATACAATTTGCCATTGTATTGGGTGTGTTGGGGACACAAGAGATTTCTTGTATTTGGTTGCAGGGTCGTTTGAGAGAGACTATCTTCATCCTATGCCTCCCACGGATTGATAAACCTTAGGTCATCCACTTGAGAGAAAATTGCTACTGTCCCACAAAACTCTGCGCTTGCAGGCCCAACACATGTCTGCAAGAATCAAGTTGCATAGTAGACATCAAGCTCTTTTCTGGCGCCGTTGCCGGGGAGGTGAGTGCTTGAAGGTATATCTTTATATCTTGGAATCAAATCTTTTAGTTTCTTGTTTTATCACTAGTTTGGTTTATAAAAAGAAAACTATAAAAAATGGAATTGAGGTTGCATCATATTATTGGTCATCTTTATAATATCTTTCTTGAAAATGATGGATCGGAAAATTGTGCTCAGTTGCTAGAAGAAGAAGTCAATAAAATGCTTGGCACAAACTAGAAGAAGAGGAGATCGTGCGGGACCTACCGATGGCCAGTGTTGCACAGATGGGACAGACTGATGGGAACCATGCAACCCCCCACATTGGCGGATACTGAAACCCCATGCACGGTTGATTTGGCTCTACAAGAAGAGACCCACCCATGCATTGCAACTGTTCAAGCTGCCGCCCCGTCCTCAACTCTGATGCTCCAGCCCCTGACCCTACCGGAGACGGAAACGACGGAAGGAATGACCCCGCAAGAAGTGGTCGCATACGCCCGGCTAAAGAGAGTTTGCTCTACCATCGTCAAGAAGCTCGCCCCCCTGCTCCGCGAAGTCTCCGCGCTTCGTCCGGAAGCAGAGCCATTCACCCCCAAGCTCACCACGCGGTCCACCAAGATAGTTGTGGGGCCAGGCGCTTCCAAGTCCGGCAAGGTGGAAAACGTGTTGCTGCGTGCACTCGGACTTGTTCCTGAAGACATGGTGGTTGATGATGAGGCTGTCAAGGAGCTCCAAGATCTGTTCGACTCGCCACTTCGAGAGCAACACGTACGGGTCATTGGCGCGCTCTTTGGAAAGTGTGTCCCCAACAACATTGACCTTGCCGGTGGTTCTGAAGTAGCGGTTGGCGTGCTTTGAGCATGTCCGTAGGTGCTGGTGTTATTGATTACTTGTCATGGATCACAACCCACAAATTGTATGCTGGAACGTGCTTACTTGCCAGCGATGGAGACGCGTGGTGGTATTTTACTTGCATGGGATTCGACATGCATGACTGCTGATCACCTGCAGTACGATGTTAACTTTCTAACCGGCAAAGTACGGCAACTTGATGGAAATGAGTGGTGGATCTCGGCGGTGTATGCCCCCAGGGTGACGAGCTAAAAACACAATTCCTCAATGACTTATATGCGCGAAGACTGCTATGCCCAGGACCTTGGATGTGCCTTGGTGATTTCAACATGATTCTCCGCAACTCAGAGAAGAGCAACCAGAATATCAACAGAACTGTGATGACCAAGTTCCAAAACTTTGTTGATGACCACGACCTCAAGAAGCTATACATGCATGGGCGCAGGTTCACTTGGTCTAGTGAGAGAAACACCCCGACCTTGACCAAAATAGACAGAATGCTTGTCTCGGTTGAATGGGAGTTGGCCTACCCAGATTATCTCATGCAAGCACTCTCCACTAGTGCATCGGATCATGCACCTCTCCACCTTTCTACGAGCAACATATTTGGAGCTAAGAGGCGCTTTCGGTTTGAGCTCTACTGGACCAAGCTAGAGGGCTTTGAAGATGCGGTCAGAGAAGCTTGGGTCTGTAGTAATGAGATCTTTGATCCTTTGAAAAGGTTGGATGCGCTCTTCAGGAATACGGCATCTTACTTACAAGATTGGGGGCAAAGAAAGACTGGGAACATCAAAATCCTCATGAAGATTGAAAATTGGCTGATCGAGAGACTCGATAGAGCCCAGGAGACGAGACCCTTGTCATTGCTGGAAACCTGGCTACGCCGAACACTGAAGCTCTCGTTGCTGGGCCTTGCATCTCTTGAACGCACTATTGACAAAAGTGAGATCTAGGATTCAGTATTAAGGGAGGGCGATGCTAACACTAAACTGTTCCAAGCCATAGCCAATGGCAGACGTGCAAGAATTTCATCCCCGCCCCAAGAGAGGCGATGAAATCATCACCGACCAAGTCGAAAAGAGGAGGTTTTCTCGAGACCTTCAAAACCTGCTTGGGAAGGCCGGAGTTCGTGATAACACTATAGACCTTGAGTACCTCCAGATCCCGATCCCGTAATGCAATCTTTATGAACTCGAGCTAATGTTCACTGAAGAGAAGTCTGGAACGTTATTAAAGAGATCCCTGTCGATCGAGCTCCAGGACCCGACGGATTCATTGGTGCTTTCTACCACACCGCTTGGTGAAAGTGCAACTATCCCTAGGTGGTTTTGGTAATTCATAACAACATATAGCTCATTGAGCTAATGCTATTCAAAGACTATTATTTCAGGAATGCTCAATGAATGGCATGCATGGATGATGAAAGTGGATCCCTCAAAATGCTAATGACAAAGGATTGGCTCAAGCTCAAAAGCTCAAGACTCTTCATTTTATATTTTAGTGATCCAAGATCACATTGAGTCTATAGGAAAAGCCAAAACTATCAAGGAGGGATGAGGTGTTGCTTAATGAGCCTTTTGCTTAATGTGCTTAGTGATATGCTCCAAAACCCTCAGCTACTTTCTCACATCCACAAATGACCTAAACCCAAAGCCAAAATTGTGTGATGATTGCTTGACTTGTCCTAAGTTAGCTAAAATCTGCCAAACTCTGAAACTGGGAAAAGGTTAAGTTTTTAATTGGTCAAGTAGTCTAATCACCCCCCCCCTCTAGACATACTTCAAGGTCCTACAAGTGGTATCAGAGCTTTGGTCTCCATTTTCTTTGATTTCCATAGCTTTTGGTGGCCATAGCCTTGGTTTCACAACCTAGGAGAGTATGGCGTCTAGCTAGGGAAATCATCATCGTAGAGGTCCTTACTTTGATGGAACTAATTTTGCTAGTTGGAAGCATAAGATGAAAATGCATATTCTCGGACATAACCCCGCCGTTTGGGCTATTGTGTGTATTGGTTTGCAAGGTGAATTCTTCGATGGGAGAGAACCGAACCGTGAAGCTAGCGCAGAAGAGTTGAAGATGCTGCAATACAACGCTCAAGCTTGTGATATCCTCTTCAACGGTTGTGCCCCGAAGAATTCAACAAAATCAGCCTTCTTGAGAATGCGAAGGAAATTTGGGATACTTTGATTGATATGCATGAAGGTACCGAATCCGTCAAGGAATCCAAGTTGGATGTGCTCCAAAGTCAGCTTGACAAGTTCAAAATGAAGGATGGTGAAGGTGTCGCTGAAATGTACTCTAGGCTTGCTCTTATCACAAATGAGATTGCCGGCTTCGGGAGTGAAGAGATGACCGACAAGTTCATCATCAAGAAGATCCTAAGAGCATTGGATGGAAAATATGATATCGTGTGCACATTGATCCAAAAGATGCCAAACTACAAAGATCTCAAGCCAACGGAAGTCATTGGAAGAATTGTTGCTCATGAGATGTCACTTAAGGATAAGGAGGAACTTCACAACAAGTCAAGTGGTGCTTACAAAGCCTCAAGTGAATCCCCCACATCATCAAGTGAGAAACAAACCTTCAATGAAGAATTGAGCTTAATGGTGAAGAACTTCAACAAATTCTACAAGAGTAGAAGCAAAGAAAGAAGCTCCAAGTCAAGGACTTACCATGACAAAAGATCTTCTAGTCGAGAGCGCAATTGCTACAATTGTGGGAGACCCGGACACTATTCCAATGAGTGTACGGCACCCTACAAAAGAAGAGAAGATTCTCCAAAAAGAAGAAGTAGAAGAGAAGAATCACCACCAAGAGAGAGGAGGAGTAGAGATGATCGTTATGAACGAAGACCCTCACGGAGAAGCAAGGATTCGGAAAGGAAGGACAAGTCATCAAAGAGCTACACAAAACGAAGACATCAAGCTCATGTTGGTGAATGGGTATCCGGCTCCGACTCCGACCATCACTCCGAGAGAAGCTATCACTCCGACTCCGAATACACTCAAGATGAAGGTGTTGCCGGTCTAGCACTTGTGTCAACCAACTCCTACGATATATTTGATTCACCAAATGAAGGAATTGGAAGATGCTTCATGGCCAAAGGTCCTAAGGTAACACACCCCGAGTATGTTGATTTTGATGTTGATGAAGATGACTTGCTAGGTGATGATGATTTACTTGTTGACAACTCTAGTGATGAATACTATGATGAAACGTCAATTAATCATGCTAATCAAGATGAAACGAATGACAATGATAAGGAGAAGATTGAGCTTCTAACTAAAGAACTAAACACTCTTAAGTTGGCTCATGAAACTATCTTCGAAAATCATCGAGAACTTTTAAGGGCTCATGAGAAGTTACGCTTTGAAAAGCTCAATCTTGAGCAAGAGCATGAGTTCTTAAAAGCAATCAATGATGATCTTCGTAAGAAAAGTTCTTCTTACATTGCCAAGCATTTAATCCTATCTACTTACATGCCTCAAGTCAAGTCTAGTAACAAGTACAAGAAAGATTCTTCCTCTAGTAGTAACAATAATAATGTCAAATCCAATATTGTTGCTTCTAGTAGTTCTCTTGATTCCACTAATGATTCTCTTAGCCAAGTTACACTTGAGAAAGAAAATAGCTTATTGAAGGGAATTATAGAGAAAGGTGTATACAAGAGCCTTGCCGAAGTAAGCAATTCGAGGAAATTGTACGCAAGCAAGGAAGGCACCGGAAGAATCAAGGTGTTGGTTTTGAACGAAAGTTCAATGCCAATGGAGTTGAGTGGGAAGAAGATTAATACCCCAAGACGAAGTTTGTTCCTCAACAGGAGAAGTATGATCCTACTTCCTTCAAGGGAACACAAGCACAAGATGATCTTCCACCACAAGACCATAAGAACAAAGGCAAAGACAAGCTTCAAGAAGAGATTGATGCATTTTAAGAAGCACCTAAGGTCTCGGTCAAGTGGATTCCCAAGATTACGCCAAGTTCTACCTCATCAAGTACAACTACAACTCCAAGGATTCCCATCAAGATGATGTGGATCCCGAAGAAGAAGAACTAGAGAGTTCTTGAGGGTGACTCCGCCAACATTCTTCACTCATATCATTATGGCAAGGACAAGGGCAATCAACTTCCATATCTTGCACTAGTTCAAGGAGTCACAAACCCTCATGTTGGTAAGGCAAGGGACAAGGTAACCTAATGTGTTCATGGACATCATCTTGTGTGTGCATCACTCTATGTCTATGGATATTCTTGTTTGTTCCTTGTGAGACTAACCCATGTAGGTATTGAAAGTGCAACTCACTCCAAAGGATTGCTCCGAAAGATCTACATCAACATTGAGCATCCACATCTTCAACACCTACATGAAGTCATCATCGACAAAACCCAAGGTTAGTTCATCCCTCTAAGGGGGGATCTCACATCTAGGGGGAGCTTACTCTAAGGATTGAGTCAAAGCAACTCTAATGGTGTGAACACATCAATGCATTATGTAAAAGTGATAACCCTACTTGAGCTTAAACGATGAGTATGACCTATGATCAAATGTTTATCATTTGACTCCTAAGTCAATATACACATATATAGATGACCTAATCATCGCCAATTGTTTGATAGATGCTAGAATTGGTTGTGCATGATTTGCCACATATTTCATTTGTCATCTTATTGTGTGAGCATGTTGGTGCATATTTTACTCATTCGAGGACATCCACTTGTTGTTTTGGTTGTTTGGTTTCTTTTCTTTTTACCAAGTGGATGGACAAGAATGCCTAAGAACCTTCTCTAGCTATCTATGCTTTTCTCGTCTCAAACTCTATTCATGCTACATCACAAAATTTGATCAAGTCAGATTCGAACCACTCGTGTGAGGAGCACTTGAGTCCCCGATTCATCATAGACTTAAACTTCCAAAACTTCTTTGTGATTCTCGGTCTGACCGGTTCCTCCATTTCGGTCCTACCGAGATCATTAAGTCGATCTAAGTTTTCGATCTCGGTGCAACCGATTTGAACTTTTCGGTCACACCGAGTTGCAATAACTATACATAGTTTTGCATCTCGGTGCCACCGAGTTGTTCCACTCGGTCACACCGACAGGGTCGGACTATATATAGTAACGGGCAAAAATTTGGAAATTTCTCCGAACCCCTTCGCCCACGCAATCTCTGCCTCCGTGGTCTCCGGATCGTCTCCTCGCCGCCACCGCCTCCGATCGCTGGTCTCCATCACCGTCAACAGAATTCAACCTCCGCTGTCAGCCAGAGAGAGTCTCCGCCAGACTAGGGTATGGACTCGATCATTGTGCTTTCCCGTCGATTCCTAGCACATTGTATTCTTAATGAATCTAGCCACGATTGAAACGCTCCTATCCAATCAACGCAATCCATAGAATAGTTTTGATTCAAAATTTAGGGTTAGGTTTCACGAAACCATCTCGACCCACCGAAGTTGCAAAACTCGGTCCCACCGATTTGGCTTATGCCATTGCACTAGTGAGACTCGGTCTGACCGAGAATTGCTAATCGGTGAGACCGATTTTAAGACTTTGTGAAACCCTAGCTGTCTCGGTGCCACCAAACTATGACTCGGTCCAACCGAGTTCATCAGTTTAGGTTCCAAAACAGCCTCGGTATCACCGAGTTTGAAAATCGGTTGATCCGAAATGCTTTCTGTGGAAAACTAAACTTGAATTTTTGAGTCATTCTTTTTGCAAAAATCTCCGCATTTTGTGATGCTCATCCACTCTACCTCATCTATAAACTCTTCACAGGGTCAGCAATGTTGTTTGCAGCATGTTAGACCAGAGTGACAGTCAGAACAGGCCAGAGGAGCAGGTGCACGTGAGTGAGGGCACTAGTCCCTCCAGCTCTTCAGATGATGGCAGCAGGAGCACCCCAAGCAATCTGCCTAAAGCTGCCACCAGACAAAGGAAGAAGAAAACCTCAGACTCTGAAGATGAAGATTATGTAGCAGAAGAGGATGAAGCTACTTCCAAGAAAGTTGTGCTCAAGAAGGAATATGGCTCTGCACAAAGCACAAAGCCTGTCTTCAAAATCAAAAGGCCAGCAGGTAGACAGCCTATGCCAAAGGTCAGAGCATCAACTCAGATACCTGAAAAGCCTGATCCCAAAGAGCCAGTTGTTGCTGAAGGGAAGAAAATGAAAGAAAGGGTGAAGAAGACCACAGTCAGAGTTATTGGGAGACCTTCCATGATGGAAGAGGAAGAATAAGTTGCTGCACCAGCACCCAAGGCACCAAAGCTTATGGGTGATGCTATTCAATCGAGGGCTGCCACATCTAAGCCCAAGGAAGCACCCAAAGCTGCCACCAAGGCCAAGTTCTGACCAAAGAGGAATACCAGAGTATTCCACTCTGCTGAGAAGAATAAGGCCCCAAAGGCTCAAGTTGATGAAGAAGATGAAGAAGGACAAGTTCTGAGGAAGCTTAAGCCCAAGATCCCAGACCACAACGATGCTCATCCTGTGGCTGAGGACATGAATATCAGAAGAGACAATGGGTTGAGGCTATGGAGGATGACAAATCCATATGCCACAAGGAGAAGGACTGCTGTGGATTACAGGTTCCACACCAAGGAACAGCAGGACTTCTATGAGACCATTCTGCTGGATAAGAAGCCTATCGTCTATGACATGAGGTGGGTCGACTGGACCTACATGAAGGAAAATGTAGAGCACTATCCTGGAGTGCAAGACAATTTTATTGCTTGTGGAGTTGCAGACTTTGTTGGGCAGAAGCTCACCAACTGGAACGATGAACTTATCATGCAGTTATACTCCACAGCACACTTTTATCCAGATGGCAGGATAGTGTGGATGTCTGAAGGTACAAGGTACCAGTCAACTGTTGAGGAGTGGGCAAAGTTGATCAATGCCCCAGAGGAGAATGAAGATGACTTGGATGTATATGCCAAGAAGAAGATGGGTCACAATTCCATGGCACACATGTACAAAGAGATCCCAGATGATGCACTAGAGACACATAAGTTTGGATCATTCCACTTCCTTCTGTCAGGGCTGCCAACTATCAATTGGATCTTAAGGCACACTCTATTGCCTAAGTCTGGTGACCACAACATGATTAGTGGGCATGCAATCAACATGTTGCATTTGTTTGATGTGCCACAGAAATTCAAAGTCATGAGCCTTATGGTTAAAACCATTAAGAGCACTGCAGCAGTACTGTAAGAGGAGCTGTGGATATGCCCTCGGTCCAAGAGTTGATAAACTCAAAGATGGGCACAGAAAATTTCTATTGGATAAGGAACATTTTCCACTTTATCCAGACTTTGAGGACAATGAGGTTGTCATGAATGAGAATGATCCATCGCCGCCAAGCTCAAGAGAAGAAGGAGAAGGCAAGGAAGGAGAAAGCTGCCAAGATGCCAACTTAAGAGGAGGCATCTGAGTATTTCTTGAAGAACAAGCAGGAGCAGCTTGGTTACTTAATAGCATCAACACTGAGGATTGAGAAGGGATTGGCCACCCTCACTCAGAATCAGGAGAGCCTGGAAAGAATCATGGAACAAAAGTTCTATGACTTAGATGTGAAAGTAATCGAGATTCACCATCGTGAGAGCAACTACAGGATGACATGCATGAAAGAAGGGCAAAACAACGACCGATGCATTTGCCAGAGTGCCAAGAGCTCAGAGGTCAGCCGCAGTGCCAACTCCAGACACCAGAGCCACCTCCTCAGCTCCAGCTACAGCACCAGCCCAACCAGCTCCAGCTCCATCTACTTCAACTGAAGCTTTCATCCTTGGAGTTATCAGGACTCCACCACCACCAGAAGATCAAGCCTGAGAGTCGATCTAGCACTATGCATTTTCTAGGAACTTTTTGGTAACTTGTTGCCAAAGGGGGAGAAAAATGTATAGATCATAGGCTTCGAGAGAGAGAGAGTGTTGCTTTTGTTCTCTCTTGATTTGGTGGTTTTTAAACTTGTTTGCTTTTGAGTGCTTGAGATACTATGCTATTCTTGTGAGACATTGATGATCATGTGTTTGATCATAAGCTACACTTATGCATGTTTGATGATATTATCTTATCTATCCTATGTGATCATTCACTTTGCTTGGTGATGAGTGCATGTATTCAATCGTTATTATTTTTTAGCGCTCCACCAAGATGTATGTGACATGGAAGAGTAACCCATGAGCCTAATCTCTTGTGCATTTGCAGTCCAAAGCAAATCTTAATATATGCACAAATTTAGGGGGTGCTCTTGTTTATCACATACTTCTCAAAGCGATGATGTTTTTAATTCTATTATCATTTGTCGAAGCTTTGATCTATATGTTGTCATCAATTACCAAAAAGGGGGAGATTGAAAGTGCAACTATCCGTAGGTGGTTTTGGTAATTCATAACAACATATAGCTCATTGAGCTAATGCTATTCCAAGACTATTATTTCAGGAAAGCTCAATGAATGGCATGGCATGGATGATGAAAGTGGATCCCTCAAAATGCTAATGACAAAGGATTGGCTCAAGCTCAAAAGCTCAAGACTCTTCATTTTATATTTTAGTGATCCAAGATCACATTGAGTCTATAGGAAAAGCCAATACTATCAAGGAGGGATGAGGTGTTGCTTAATGAGCCTTTTGCTTAATGTGCTTAGTGATATGCTCCAAAACCCTCAGCTACTTTCTCACATCCACAAATGACCTAAACCCAAAGCCAAAATCGGTCACACCGATTCTTCCTATCCGGCGCCACCGATTTCAAAGTCATAGCCACTGCCACAAACCCTAGGCAAATCGGTTCTACCGATAGGGATCTCGGTCTCACCGAGATGGGATTGTAATCTCTCTGTTTCCTTTTCGTAACTTTTCGGTCTCACCGAAAGAGCGGATCGGTCCCACCGAGATTGCAGTGTAAACTCTCTGTTTCCCTTTTGTAACATTTCGGTCTCACCGAAAAGAGCAAATCGGTCCCACCGAGTTTACCTGACCAACTCTCTGGTTAGCTAATTACCAAAATCGGTCTCACCGAGTTTGTGTAATCGGTCTCATCAAGATTACGTTATGCCCTAACCCTAACCATATCGGACTTACTGAGATGCATGTCAGTCCCACCGAAAACCCTAACGGTCACTAGGTTTACTAAAATCTGTCTGACCGAGTTTGTTGATTCGGTCCCACCGAGATTGGTAAATTGTGTGTGACGGTTAGATTTTGTGTGGAGGCTATATATACCCCTCCACCTCCTCTTCATTCGTGGAGAGAGCCATCAGAACAAACCTACACTTCCAACTTACCATTTTTCAGAGAGAACCACCTACTCATGTGTTGAGGCCAAGATATTCCATTCCTACCATATGAATCTTGATCTCTAGCCTTCCCCAAGTTGCTTTCCACTCAAATCTTCTTTCCACCAGATCCAAAACCTATGAGAGAGAGTTGAGTGTTGGGGAGACTATCATTTGAAGCACAAGAGCAAGGAGTTCATCATCAACACACCATTTGTTACTTCTTGGAAAGTGGTGTCTCCTAGATTGGCTAGGTGTTACTTGGGAGCCTCCGACAAGATTGTGGAGTTGAACAAGGAGTTTGTAAGGGCAAGGAGATCGCCTACTTCGTGAAGATCTACCGCTAGTGAGGCAAGTCCTTCGTGGGCGACGGCCATGGTGGGATAGACAAGGTTGCTACTTGTGGACCCTTCGTGGGTGGAGCCCTCCGTGGACTCACAAGAACTGCTACCCTTCGTGGGTTGAAGTCTCCATCAACGTGGATGTACGATAGCACCACCTATCGGAACCACGACAAAAACATCCGTGTCTCCAATTGCGTTTGAATCCTCCAAACCCTACCCTTTACCTTCTTGCAAGTTGCATGCTTTAATTTCCGCTGCCTATATACTCTTTGCATGCTTGCTTGAATTGTGTGATGATTACTTGACTTGTCCTAAGTTAGCTAAAATCTGCCAAACTCTGAAACTGGGAAAAGGTTAAGTTTTTAATTGGTCAAGTAGTCTAATCACCCCCTTCTAGACATACTTCAAGGTCCTACACTTGGCCCATCATCAAAGGAGACATCATGGCCGCGCTGTTGAAACTGTATTTAGGTGATGGCCGAGGCTTCGATAAACTCAACTGTGCGCACATTGTTCTGATCCCCAAGATTCCTGATGCCCTGGAAGTTGGAGATTACCGGCCTATAAGCTTACCTCATAGCTTTGCCAAACTCTTCGCCAAACTACTCGCAACCAGAGCTCGGCCTCGCATGTCTGAGATCGTGGCCATAAATCAATCGGCATTCATCAAGGGGAGAAACATTCACGACAACTACCTCCTGGTCAGACAGCTAGCCCGGAAACTTCACGCAAGAAAAGAGAAGGGGTTGTTTCTCAAGCTCGATATATCTAAAGCATTTGACTCACTGTCTTGGACGTTCCTTTTGGAGAATCTAAGGGCAAGGGTTTTGGTCGAGGTGGATTACTTGGATCTCGATCCTTATTCAATCGATAAGCACTTTCGGTGGTGGTCAACGGAGTCCCGCTAGACGATTTCATCATGCAAAGGGCCTAAGGCAAGGGGAACCGTATCGCCGCTACTCTTTGTGATCGCCATGGACTCCCTCACCTCCATCATTAGTAAGGCAACTGAAGAAGGAATCCTCAGCTTGTTCAGAGGTGTCACAGCCACGTAGCGGCTATCCCTTTATGCGAACGACCTCGCGCTATTCCTAAGACCGACTTTGCAAGATCTCACCTTCGTCAAGGCCATGTTCTACATCTTCGGCGAAGCTTCTGGCCTCTGGATCAATTATAGCAAATCCAATGCGATCCTCATCAGGCACAACGAGAACGATCATCACAGAGTGGAGTCGATACTGCAATGTAGGATGGGAAACTTCCCATGCCGTCACATCGGTCTACAACTTGCGATCAACCAGCTAACAAGGGCGGATTGGTAGCCGCTACTTGATCAAGTTAGGAAGTTCATCCCGGCATGGCAACGAGGCCTCATCCAGCGACCTGGGAGATTGATCCTGGTCAAAACAGTCCTCGCTGCAAGACCGGTCCACCAACTCCTAGTTCACGGCAGATAGTTGGATCTCCCTCCATCTCTGCGTTCACTCTCTTCCACTCCTTCACACTCTGCGACCAACACTTCACATCGTCGGCGATCCGTTCTGCCCTCTCGTGCCACCGCAGACCGCCTCGCCTCCTGAGGAACTCGTCTCGAAAAATCGGTCACCGCACTAGAAGCTCGGGGAAGGACTCGTACACGTACGGAAGTGGCAAGCCGGACGGGTCGTGTTGGAGATGAATGAGCGATGGTTGTGCCATTGTTCCAGACCTAAACATATGGATCAAATAAATAAAATACATATATCAAGATGTGTCAAATGCAAAATCATACCATATTATATTTACTCCAACCAAATCCACTACTTGCATCATATATATTTCGTTTACTCCAATATGCATCATATCATAATAAAAATCCTCCAACATCTTCATATGCATCATATCAACATGCATCATATCATAATAAAAATCCTCCAACATCTTCATATGCATCATATCAACATGCATCATATCATAATAAAATCCTCCAACATCTTCATATGCATCATATCAACATGCATCATATCATAATAAAAATCCTCCAACATCTTCATATCATCATATCAACATGCATCATAAAACTACTATCAAGTCCTCCCACATGCATTACATCATAAAAAATTTTAACAAAAAAATTTATGAACTAGGGTTCATCTTCACACTAACATATGAACTATTGATTAGAGTTCATATTCAATACCACTACTTACTAAAGAACTAAGAACTACAACTACAATCAAGCTAAAACAATCTTAGGTACAAAAAAATCCAATCTAAGTTCAAAAATATGAGGGATTTGAAGCAAAAAATGCGTTGAATCGGAAGCAAGTTTGCAGAAACTAATTGGAGGGATTGGGGGAGCTTACGTTTCTCTCTTCGGGGACATCTCGATCCGCAAAAATGGTGAAGAAACGATGAAGATCCGAGGAGGGCGTAGAGGAGATGAGAGAGGAAGAGAGGGGCGAGTTGGGGAGAAAATGAGGAACTGCCGACGGGGAGGGAGGGGAAGGGGTGGGGAGATGGGCAGGGGCGCGGGGGTTTCGGGCAAAATAACTGCGCGGACCCTACCGCCAGGGCCTCTGGCGGTAGGGTTATACAGCCTACCGTCAGGCGCCCTGGCGGTAGGGTGCGACGGAGGGGGACGGCGCCCGTTTCCGCGTGCTGACGTGGATAAGTACCCTACCGCCAGGGTCCCTGGCGCTAGGCTGTATAACCCTACCGCCAGAGACCCTGACGGTAGAAAAAAGGATCAAATTCTGAAATTTTTTCAAACCGGGGTCAGATTCTAAAATAATACTATGCAAAAAGGGCCAAAACACGACATTTGGCGGCCGCTCGCGGGAACGCTTGACGCTGGAAAGTGGAAACTCTGGGTCGATTGTTTGGGGCGCACGGCCGGCTTTCGATCGCCAGTTGCGCCTACGCACGCGCTGATGCGACAGGTCGGCCCCACGGGGAGCTCCGGAGGTATTGACTGGGGGTCAGCGTCACTGGTCACCGAGGAAGGAAGGAATAGCTTTCGCGTGCGGAGGAATAGTCGTCGCTGTCGGGTTCCCATGCGCGCAATGCTGCCATGCCTTTGCGTCAGTGCACACGGCAGCTTTCCTCTTCTCGGCATCTCACTACTTTTGTATACCTGTCCCCGTGAGAATCGTGTTTTGCAAATGGGTAGGAAATTGGAGCTTCACCACTGGAATGTGATGTGTGCATACTAGCGAGTACTAGAAAGTGTCGCAACAATATATCCAAGTCACTTCAGATTTTTCGTAGTACTCATTATTAACGGGACAACCAGTTCACTTTTTAGTATATTTATATATGCAGTTCGACACTTACGACTTCTCCGGCATGTCAAAATAATATTGACAAATACTAGTAGGAATTTTCAAGTAGCGCATGTGCATGTTCACAATAGGACAAGAAGCAAGGGACTGAAGTGACAAGTCCTGGCTCCTTTTCTTATCACTTCTCTGATGCTCACCACCCACCTCTATATATACCGCACGAGTAAAATGCATCATAAGTCCTAAAACTATCGGAGGTGTGTCAGTTTAGTTCTTTAACTTTGAAACTGCACTTTTGGGTCCTAAAACTATCAAAGGTGTGTCAGTTTAGTCCTATAACTTCGAAACTGCACTTTTGGGTCCTAAAACTATCAAAGGTGTTTCAGTTTAGTCCTATAACTTTGAAACAGTAGTTGTGGGCCCCAAAACTATGTAAGTTTCTTCCTCTTAGGTCCTAAGCTTGCATGGTTAGCATTGACCCACCAACGAGTCACTTGGAAATGCTTGGATTGTAGCCACGTTGACCTGACCCAATGGGCCCACCAGGTAAATATGCAAAAAAAAAACTAGAGTGTTGTCTCGCCTCATTCTCACACGCTCGTCTTCTCCCACGCACAGAATGCTCAGAGGCGACGATACAGAGGCCATCAGTGGAATGATGGTTTGAGCTCCTGCGAGGAGAGTAGACCGGTCATCTCAGCCTCCCCCAACAGCAGCAGAACATGTCGCACAACGTCCAATTGCTACCCACCTATGGCTACTGCCAGGGTTGTGTCACTCTCGACGACCTCTGCGCCAGCTTTGCAGTTTCCGCGCACTCCTCTGTGTCGCCCGACAGCTCACCACTTATGACCATGCTCGTGCCCAAACAACAGCCTGCACGGCCAACTCTACGGCAAGGGTGTCGGGGCAACGATGATATCATCAAACAGAGAGAGAGGTGGGATGGCGTACTCCATCCCAATTGGCTCGGAATCTCCTCGGCGGCCTCCAATAGTTTTAGGACCCAAAAATGCAGTTTCGGAGTTATAGGACTAAACTGACATACCTCTGATAGTTTTAGGACCCAAAAATGCAGTTTCAAAGTTATAAGATTAAACTGATACACCTCCGATAGTTTTAAGACTTATGATGCATTTTACTCATACCGCACCATCCATTTTAATCTCCAGATCCAAAGTTCTAACGAACTCGAAAGAAAAATCTCACTTTCTCACACTACACAACCGCAAAGAAACCATGGGCGCGAAGGTTTCCAGCAGTTCCAACCACCGAGGCAGCCTGTCGGAGCAGGCACACCAGCCGGCGTCCATCAGGGTCATCGCCGCTGACGGCTCGCTAAAGGAGCTCCCGGCCAGCACCCGAGTCGCCGTCTCCGACGTTCTCGCCGGCGAGGCCGCCTCCTTCTTCGTGTGCAACTCCGACGCGCTCTACTTCAACGAGCCCCCACCGGCGCTGGCCTCCGACGAGCTGCTCCGGCCGGGACAAATATACTTCCTGCTCCCGGCAGCGGTGCTCCGGCGGCCGCTCTCGAGCGCCGACATGGCCGCGCTGGCCGTGCGCGCGAGCGCAGCGATCGCGGGCGCTAAAAGGCCTGAGCGGCGCGGCGGCAAGAAGAACCTGCGCGTTGTGCCGGTGCGCGAGGAGGTGGAAGACTGCGAGGACGTCATGTTCAACGAGAAGCTTAACGAGCGGACCCTCGGGGAGTTCGCGGTGTCGCTGAGTCCGGCGAAGAAGAGCAACGGGAAGCTCGCCGCGCGATCGCGGCTAAGACTGAAGCGGGCTCTGAGCATCATACAGGAGGCTGCTGACTGACCGAAGCATTTCTCCAAGAGAAAGACAGCGCTTTTGATTTTCGTTCCTCCAATTTTTGGAACCATTCTTAATTCCTGAGGCCCAACGGTCTAAGCCTAAGTCAATAGTATTAAACTGATTTTTGTAGATTTAGGGGGGGAAGAGATTGTAAATATCTCCCGGTGGCAAAAGCTACCATGAATGCCAAAAACTTCTTGAGTAATCTGCATGGTATTTTGTTTATTTGCGCAAAATCTGTATAGTATACTTTTTCTGCTTTACCTTGCTACGATGCAAGTACTGTAAATGTCTGACTGTCTCCGCATATGCTCTTTGACATGCGGAGGTACTCGTCTCACAAATTTATTCTTGTAGCCAAAGAATCCAACCGTTCTTACGGCATCTTTCTTTAAAATGAAGTAGTCATCGTAGGATTGCACGTCATTGTAGAGGCAATCGAAAACATTTTACCGTATCCGAAATCGCCGGCGAAAATTATCAGTGAAAAAGAAATCGATGACAACTGATCGTCCATAAGCGTCAAATACTCATGCGCCATGTTCCAATTCAGTGGATGACCCTTGATCGAAACCTTTGAAATTGAGAACATGCTCTCCGCCCCTCTCGGCGTTTGCAAGCACCGCCTGCATCATTGTCGTTTCATCCGCATAATCTTCCTCAATAGACGAGTCGCCGGATGACGCAACATAGTGCTTGTATATGTACTTCATGTCTGAAACCATTGCTTCAAAGAGGACACAAAAAATAGCACAGGCATTCCACCAAACACTTTTCGAAAGTGGTGGCCTATGTATGGGCCGATGATACCTGCGCGGCGGGCCAACGAGAGGTGTAGACCAGCAAGGGGGACACAAATGGCGTGGCGACCGGGTGTAGCCGTGGAGGTCGCGAAGGTCCGAAAAAAGGCTTGGCGAGCGGCTGGGTGGTAGAGCTGCAACGTCGGCGAGGAGAAAGAGAAAAGAATGAAGATGCGGGGCATGGGCGATGTTTTCGGTGGGCGAACTCCCGCAAAACCCCCTAATTTGCTTCTGATTTGTGAAAAACGAACAAGTCAATTAGAGCATCAACAGCCGGACCTCTCAAAGCCGCCTCATACGCCTGGGCGGGCTGCCCGGTCACGTTGTTTTGATCCAGACGGACGCCTCAAACGGGCCTCAAATGACCAGACTGACCGGCACCCCCATATCCAGCCCAAGTATGGGGCGGATGTGGGTTGGTCCGGGCACGTCCGCCTGACAAGCCCGGCCCACAGCCGACCCCACGGATGTCCCACAAAAAACCCCATCGGTCTCGTCGGTCCTAAACCCTAGCTCACTCACTCTCCTCTCTCGCTCCGTCCTCTCCTCTTCCCTCACCGATTTTGATCGAATCTGACGCAATGTCGAGCTCCGGCATCCGCTCCGACTACGAGGTGGATCCGGAGTATGAGCTACCCTCCGGATCGCCTTGGAGCGGTCCAAGGTGGAGACCGGGGGCAGATCCGGATCTGTAGCCTCGCCGCAGCCGACGCTTCCCCGTCGGCGCATCTCGGATGACGGCGCTGGCTTCTCACAGCCCATGGGAAGCTCCGATAGGAGGCCAGCGCATACGGCGCCTCCCCCACGCCATCCCTGCTGCTTCCCCATGCCGCTCCCTCGCCTCACCGGTTGCTGCTCCCCCTCGTGGGGGCAGCGGTGCGTGCTTGTGCCCGCCCTGCCGGCCTGGATGCGCACGCCAGAGTCGGAGGCGCGCGCCAGCCGCCGTGAGAGGCAGCGGGCAAGGGAGAGGGAGGCTGTGGAGAGCTCTGTCCTCCGCTGGCGTGGGTTACAAGCGGAGCCCGATGAGGACCGGCGGCTCCTCGCGTGGGTCTACCGCCAGTCGCTTACGACGGCGGAGACGAATGCTCGGCGCCTCCGCAGGAAGAACGCCAAGACTTTTCGGCTTGCCATCGAGCAGTCCGAGCGGGAGGCATTGGAGAAGGCGAAGGAGGCGGCTCGGCTGGCCAAGCTCAGGCGCCAGTAGGACTGGACCGTCCAGCGCCTCAAGGGCCTCGTCATCGTCGACTCCTCCTCCTTCGACGAGCACAGCTCCTCCGATGACAAATCGGACGATCCTCCACCAGCCGCCGACGGGTACAGCTACGCCGGCGACCAGAAGGGGAAAGGGACGGCCCGGAAGTGGTGAAGTTGATTTTAATTTCAATTTTTAGATGTAGTATAAAGTTGTCCGTCGTTTATGTGAATTTTGGTGGATCTTTTGGTGAACTATTGTGCAATTTCTATGTCTGAAGCTGATCTACGTAGTTTCATCAACGTTGCATGATATAGTATAGATATAGGGGGTTGGATATGAGAGTCACAGATGTGAACGACGCAATTTGAGGAGTGTCCGGTCACTGTCCGCGGACGCGTCTGTGCGCATCCGCGGGCATTTGAGGGCCTGAATTTGTCAAGTCCGGCTGTAGATACTGTTAGTTCATGGATCGATACGGGACGATGTTGGATAGCAAACTGTGTGCAAACAACATATAATATAAACGTTTGCAGGTTATTTGAGGTCCACTTTGGATATGCCCCGATTGCAAGCGATCAGAACAATGCAAGCCACCCCCTAGCCTTTATAGTTCCTGTCCACCGGCACACTCTTGATTTTTTTTATAAATGGAGGAGGACCCCCAGCCTCTGCATCTGGACGATACATGCAGCCACTTTATTAATTATTCACATATGACCTTACAAAGTCATACAACAGTAAGACTAAAGCCATCGTCTAGGCAACATCTGTCGCTGCTCCTATCCAGTTGATGTAGAGATGTTGATAGTCTGGGCCTAATACCAAACAGACCTCGCAGCCAAACCTAACATCTAAGACCTGAGATCCCAACCAGGACGCCTGTCGGGTATGAGGCACCCACCAGTCCGGCGCATTCCTCTAACAGGACACCTGCCGGGTATGAGGCCGCCGCAGCCACCTGCCACCAATCCATCTTCAGTGTTGTACTGCTACATCCACACTGTTGATTGTAATCGTGCTACTTAATTGATGGAATTCCTTTTTATTTTAAAAACTTTATCTAACAAAACTTAGTTAAAAAAATATTTTAATTAGGAACATAGTTTGATCTTCTGTTGTTGCACAGATTGAAGAGTAATGGATATTATTAAATTGTGTATGCAGCACTCGAACACACAACCTCCTGATTAAGGAGCTCGCGTCCTGCCTCTAGCGCTCCCCTCCCCATGTCGCTCGCCACTCCGGCGGTGGCGTCCACCTTCCCTCGCTTGCCATTCCGGCAACAGCGGCCACCCCGCTCCTCTCCTCTCTGCCGGCTGCCTCCCCGGTGTTGGTGGCCTCTCTCCGCCCAGCACACCACCCCGCCATGTCGTCCAGCCCGCGTTCAGTCACCTCCTCCTTTCATCGCATCGAAGAGCAGCCCATCGTGTCCGGCCTCGGCCTCTCTTCCAGTTCCGAGTGCTCTGAGGCGCAGGGCCCGGCTGGTCTGGAGGCGGGCCGGCGCCATGCCGATCAGGAGGGGCGGGGCGATCGTCTCCAACGTATCTATAATTTATGAAGTATTAATGTTGTTTTATTGTCATTCTTGGATGTTTTACAATCATTTTATAGCAACTTTATATCATTTTTGGGACTAACCTATTGACCCAGTGCCGAGTGTCAATTGTTGTTTTTGCTTGTTTTTTACATCGCATGAAATCAATATCAAACGGAGTCCAAACACCACAAAACTTTTTGGAGATTTTTATGGACCAAAACACCCGTGATGGGCCAGCAGCAGACTTGGGGTGCCCGAGGCACAACCCACCAGACGCGCCTGCCCAGCGCGCCTGTGGGTTGTGCCCACCTCGGTGGCCTCCCGCACCCCCTCTTTACCCTATAAATTCACAAATATTCCAAAAACCTTGGGGGTTAACCTAGATCAGAAGTTTTGTCGCCGCAGGCCTCTGTAGCCACCGAAAACCAATCTAGACCCTGTTCCGACACCCTGCCGGAGGGGGGAATTATCTCGGTGGCCATCTTCATCATCCCGGTGGCCACCACGATGAGGAGGGAGTAGTCCACCCTCGGGGCTGAGGGTTTGTACCAGTAGCTATGTGTTTAATCTCTCTCTCTCTCTCGTGTTCTTTAGATGTCACGATGTTGATGTATCGCGGGCTTTGTTAATATAGTCTGATCATATGGTGTTTTCCCCTCTCTATCTTGTTGTGATGAATTGAGTTTTTCCCTTTGAGATTTTGTTGCTATCGGATTGAATACTTTTATGGATTTGAGAACACTTGATATATGTCTTGCAACTGAATACTCGTGGTGACAACGGGTATCGTACTGATTCACTTGATATATGTTTTGGCACTCAACTCGCGGATCCCGAGGTGACATTGGGGTAATCTATGCATAGGGGTTGATGCACGTTCTTGTCTTTGTTTCTCCGGTAGAAGTCTTGGGGCACTCTTTGAAGTTCTTAGTGTTGGATTGAGTATTATGAATATGAATTTTTTTTGGTGTTATTTTAGTACGAACTCTAGGATAGATCAAACGGAAAGAATAGCTTTGTGTTATTTTAGTACGAACTCTTGAATAGATCGAATGGAAAGAATAGCTTTGAGGTGGTTTCGTACCCTACAAACAATTTATTCTTATGTTCTTCGCTAGATAGGAACTTTGGAGTGATTCTTCATCGCACTTTGAGGGATGGTTATTTGATCCAATTATATTAGCATTGTTGGGAGATTGCACTAGCGAAAGTACGGACCCTAGGCCTCATTTTCAAGCATTGCAATACCGTTTTTGTGCCCGTTTACTATTTGCTACCTTGCTGTTTTTATTTATTCAGATTATAAAAATACATTCCTATCATCCATATTACACTTTTATCACCATCTCTTCACCGAACTAGTGCACCAATACAATTTGCCATTGTATTGGGTGTGTTGGGGACACAAGAGATTTCTTGTATTTGGTTGCAGGGTCGTTTGAGAGAGACTATCTTCATCCTATGCCTCCCACGGATTGATAAACCTTAGGTCATCCACTTGAGAGAAAATTGCTACTGTCCCACAAAACTCTGCGCTTGCAGGCCCAACACATGTCTGCAAGAATCAAGTTGCATAGTAGACATCAAGCTCTTTTCTGGCGCCGTTGCCGGGGAGGTGAGTGCTTGAAGGTATATCTTTATATCTTGGAATCAAATCTTTTAGTTTCTTGTTTTATCACTAGTTTGGTTTATAAAAAGAAAACTATAAAAAATGGAATTGAGGTTGCATCATATTATTGGTCATCTTTATAATATCTTTCTTGAAAATGATGGATCGGAAAATTGTGCTCAGTTGCTAGAAGAAGAAGTCAATAAAATGCTTGGCACAAACTAGAAGAAGAGGAGATCGTGCGGGACCTACCGATGGCCAGTGTTGCACAGATGGGACAGACTGATGGGAACCATGCAACCCCCCCATTGGCGGATACTGAAACCCCATGCACGGTTGATTTGGCTCTACAAGAAGAGACCCACCCATGCATTGCAACTGTTCAAGCTGCCGCCCCGTCCTCAACTCTGATGCTCCAGCCCCTGACCCTACCGGAGACGAAAACGACGGAAGGAATGACCCCGCAAGAAGTGATCGCATACGCCCGGCTAAAGAGATTTTGCTCTACCATCGTCAAGAAGCTCGCCCCCCTGCTCCGCGAAGTCTCCGCGCTTCGTCCGGAAGCAGAGCCATTCACCCCCAAGCTCACCACGCGGTCCACCAAGATAGTTGTGGGGCCAGGCGCTTCCAAGTCCGGCAAGGTGGAAAACGTGTTGCTGCGTGCACTCGGACTTGTTCCTGAAGACATGGTGGTTGATGATGAGGCTGTCAAGGAGCTCCAAGATCTGTTCGACTCGCCACTTCGAGAGCAACACGTACGGGTCATTGGCGCGCTCTTTGGAAAGTGTGTCCCCAACAACATTGACCTTGCGGTGGTTACGAAGTAGCGGTTGGCGTGCTTTGAGCATGTCCGTAGGTGCTGGTGTTATTGATTACTTGTCATGGATCACAACCCACAAATTGTATGCTGGAACGTGCTTACTTGCCAGCGATGGAGACGCGTGGTGGTATTTTACTTGCATGGGATTCGACATGCATGACTGCTGATCACCTGCAGTACGATGTTAACTTTCTAACCGGCAAAGTACGGCAACTTGATGGAAATGAGTGGTGGATCTCGGCGGTGTATGCCCCCAGGGTGACGAGCTAAAAACACAATTCCTCAATGACTTATATGCGCGAAGACTGCTATGCCCAGGACCTTGGATGTGCCTTGGTGATTTCAACATGATTCTCCGCAACTCAGAGAAGAGCAACCAGAATATCAACAGAACTGTGATGACCAAGTTCCAAAACTTTGTTGATGACCACGACCTCAAGAAGCTATACATGCATGGGCGCAGGTTCACTTGGTCTAGTGAGAGAAACACCCCGACCTTGACCAAAATAGACAGAATGCTTGTCTCGGTTGAATGGGAGTTGGCCTACCCAGATTATCTCATGCAAGCACTCTCCACTAGTGCATCGGATCATGCACCTCTCCACCTTTCTACGAGCAACATATTTGGAGCTAAGAGGCGCTTTCGGTTTGAGCTCTACTGGACCAAGCTAGAGGGCTTTGAAGATGCGGTCAGAGAAGCTTGGGTCTGTAGTAATGAGATCTTTGATCCTTTGAAAAGGTTGGATGCGCTTCAGAATACGGCATCTTACTTACAAGATTGGGGGCAAAGAAAGACTGGGAACATCAAAATCCTCATGAAGATTGAAAATTGGCTGATCGAGAGACTCGATAGAGCCCAGGAGACGAGACCCTTGTCATTGCTGGAAACCTGGCTACGCCGAACACTGAAGCTCTCGTTGCTGGGCCTTGCATCTCTTGAACGCACCATTGACAGGCAGAGATCTAGGATTCGTTGGCTAAGGGAGGGCGATGCTAACACTAAACTGTTCCAAGCCATAGCCAATGGCAGACGTGCCAAGAATTTCATCCCCTGCCCCAAGAGAGGCGATGAAATCATCACCGACCAAGTCAGAAAAGAGGAGGTTTTCTCTGAGACCTTCGAAAACCTGCTTGGGAAGGCCGGAGTTCATGATAACACTATAGACCTTGAGTACCTCCAGATCCCAGATCCCAGAATGCAATCTTTATGAACTCGAGCTAATGTTCACTGAAGAGAAGTCTGGAACGTTATTAAAGAGATCCCTGTCGATCGAGCTCCAGGACCCGACGGATTCATTGGTGCTTTCTACCACACCGCTTGGTGAAAGTGCAACTATCCCTAGGTGGTTTTGGTAATTCATAACAACATATAGCTCATTGAGCTAATGCTATTCAAAGACTATTATTTCAGGAATGCTCAATGAATGGCATGCATGGATGATGAAAGTGGATCCCTCAAAATGCTAATGACAAAGGATTGGCTCAAGCTCAAAAGCTCAAGACTCTTCATTTTATATTTTAGTGATCCAAGATCACATTGAGTCTATAGGAAAAGCCAAAACTATCAAGGAGGGATGAGGTGTTGCTTAATGAGCCTTTTGCTTAATGTGCTTAGTGATATGCTCCAAAACCCTCACTACTTTCTCACATCCACAAATGACCTAAACCCAAAGCCAAAATTGTGTGATGATTGCTTGACTTGTCCTAAGTTAGCTAAAATCTGCCAAACTCTGAAACTGGGAAAAGGTTAAGTTTTTAATTGGTCAAGTAGTCTAATCACCCCCTCTAGACATACTTCAAGGTCCTACAAGTGGTATCAGAGCTTTGGTCTCCATTTTCTTTGATTTCCATAGCTTTTGGTGGCCATAGCCTTGGTTTCACAACCTAGGAGAGTATGGCGTCTAGCTAGGGAAATCATCATCGTAGAGGTCCTTACTTTGATGGAACTAATTTTGCTAGTTGGAAGCATAAGATGAAAATGCATATTCTCGGACATAACCCGCCGTTTGGGCTATTGTGTGTATTGGTTTGCAAGGTGAATTCTTGATGGGAGAGAACCGAACCGTGAAGCTAGCGCAGAAGAGTTGAAGATGCTGCAATACAACGCTCAAGCTTGTGATATCCTCTTCAACGGTTGTGCCCCGAAGAATTCAACAAAATCAGCCTTCTTGAGAATGCGAAGGAAATTTGGGATACTTTGATTGATATGCATGAAGGTACCGAATCCGTCAAGGAATCCAAGTTGGATGTGCTCCAAAGTCAGCTTGACAAGTTCAAAATGAAGGATGGTGAAGGTGTCGCTGAAATGTACTCTAGGCTTGCTCTTATCACAAATGAGATTGCCGGCTTCGGGAGTGAAGAGATGACCGACAAGTTCATCATCAAGAAGATCCTAAGAGCATTGGATGGAAAATATGATATCATGTGCACATTGATCCAAAAGATGCCAAACTACAAAGATCTCAAGCCAACGGAAGTCATTGGAAGAATTGTTGCTCATGAGATGTCACTTAAGGATAAGGAGGAACTTCACAACAAGTCAAGTGGTGCTTACAAAGCCTCAAGTGAAGCCCCCACATCATCAAGTGAGAAACAAACCTTCAATGAAGAATTGAGCTTAATGGTGAAGAACTTCAACAAATTCTACAAGAGTAGAAGCAAAGAAAGAAGCTCCAAGTCAAGGACTTACCATGACAAAAGATCTTCTAGTCGAGGCGCAATTGCTACAATTGTGGGAGACCCGGACACTATTCCAATGAGTGTACGGCACCCTACAAAAGAAGAGAAGATTCTCCAAAAAGAAGAAGTAGAAGAGAAGAATCACCACCAAGAGAGAGGAGGAGTAGAGATGATCGTTATGAACGAAGACCCTCACGGAGAAGCAAGGATTCGGAAAGGAAGGACAAGTCATCAAAGAGCTACACAAAGCGAAGACATCAAGCTCATGTTGGTGAATGGGTATCCGCTCGACTCACCATCACTCCGAGAGAAGCTATCACTCCGACTCCGAATACACTCAAGATGAAGGTGTTGCCGGTCTAGCACTTGTGTCAACCAACTCCTACGATATATTTGATTCACCAAATGAAGGAATTGGAAGATGCTTCATGGCCAAAGGTACTAAGGTAACACACCCCGAGTATGTTGATTTTGATGTTGATGAAGATGACTTGCTAGGTGATGATGATTTACTTGTTGACAACTCTAGTGATGAATACTATGATGAAACGTCAATTAATCATGCTAATCAAGATGAAACGAATGACAATGATAAGGAGAAGATTGAGCTTCTAACTAAAGAACTAAACACTCTTAAGTTGGCTCATGAAACTATCTTCGAAAATCATCGAGAACTTTTAAGGGCTCATGAGAAGTTACGCTTTGAAAAGCTCAATCTTGAGCAAGAGCATGAGTTCTTAAAAGCAATCAATGATGATCTTCGTAAGAAAAGTTCTTCTTACATTGCCAAGCATTTAATCCTATCTACTTACATGCCTCAAGTCAAGTCTAGTAACAAGTACAAGAAAGATTCTTCCTCTAGTAGTAACAATAATAATGTCAAATCCAATATTGTTGCTTCTAGTAGTTCTCTTGATTCCACTAATGATTCTCTTAGCCAAGTTACACTTGAGAAAGAAAATAGCTTATTGAAGGGAATTATAGAGAAAGGTGTATACAAGAGCCTTGCCGGGAGTAAGCAATTCGAGGAAATTGTACGCAAGCAAGGAAGGCACCGGAAGAATCAAGGTGTTGGTTTTGAACGAAAGTTCAATGCCAATGGAGTTGAGTGGGAAGAAGATTAATACCCCAAGACGAAGTTTGTTCCTCAACAGGAGAAGTATGATCCTACTTCCTTCAAGGGAACACAAGCACAAGATGATCTTCCACCACAAGACCATAAGAACAAAGGCAAAGACAAGCTTCAAGAAGAGATTGATGCATTTTAAGAAGCACCTAAGGTCTCGGTCAAGTGGATTCCCAAGATTACGTCAAGTTCTACCTCATCAAGTACAACTACAACTCCAAGGATTCCCATCAAGATGATGTGGATCCCGAAGAAGAAGAACTAGAGAGTTCTTGAGGGTGACTCCGCCAACATTCTTCACTCATATCATTATGGCAAGGACAAGGGCAATCAACTTCCATATTTTGCACTAGTTCAAGGAGTCACAAACCCTCATGTTGGTAAGGCAAGGGACAAGGTAACCTAATGTGTTCATGGACATCATCTTGTGTGTGCATCACTCTATGTCTATGGATATTCTTGTTGAAGGAAATATGCCCTAGAGGCAATAATAAAGTTATTATTTATTTCCTTATATCATGATAAATGTTTATTATTCATGCTAGAATTGTATTAACCAGAAACATAATACATGTGTGAATATATAGACAAACAGTATGTCACTAGTATGCCTCTACTTGACTAGCTTGTTAATCAAAGATGGTTATGTTTCCTAACCATGAACAAGGAGTTGTTATTTGATTAACAAGGTCACATCATTAGTTGAATGATCTGATTGACATGACCCATTCCGTTAGCTTAACACTTGATCGTTTAGTATGTTAATGCTTTCTTCATGACCCATACATGTTCCTGTAACTATGAGATTATGCAACTCCGTTTACGGAGGAACACTTTGGTACTACCAAACGTCACAACGAATCGGGTGATTATAAAGGAGTACTACAGGTGTCTCCAAAGGTACTTGTTGGGTTGGCGTATTTGAGATTAGGTTTTGTCACTCCGATTGTCGGAGAGGTATCTCCAGCCTTCTCGGTAATGCACATCACTTAAGCCTTGCAAGCATTACAACTAATGAGTTAGTTGTGAGATGATGTATTACGGAACGAGTAAAGAGACTTACCGTAACGAGATTGAACTAGGTATTGGATACCGACGATCGAATCTCGGGTAAGTAACATACCGATGACAAAGGGAACAACGTATGTCGTTATGCGGTTTGACCGATAAAGATCTTCGTAGAATATGTAGGAACCAATATGGGCATCCAGGTTCCGCTATTGGTTATTGACCGAGAATGGTTCTAGGTCATGTCTACATAGTTCTCGAACCCGTAGGGTCCGCACGCTTAACGTTCGATGACAGTTCATAATGAGTTTATAAGTATTGATGCACGAAGGTTGTTGAGTCCGGATATGATCACGGACATGACGAGGAGTCTCGAAATGGTCGAGACATAAAGATTGATATATTGGAAGCCTACATTTGGACATCGGAAGTGTTCCGGGTGAAATCGATTTTACCGAGTACCGGAGGTTACCGAAACCCCGGAGGTCCATGGGCCTTAATGGGCCATAGGAGAAGAGGAAGGGCAGGCCAAGGTGGGCTGCGCCCCCCCCCCTCTAGTCCGAATAGGACAAGGAAGGGGCGGCGCCTTCCCTCTTCCCTCCTCCAATCCTAGTCCAACTAGGAGAGGGGGAGTCCTACTCCCGTGGGAGTAGGACTCCTCCTTAGTCGCGCCTCCTCTAGGGCCGCCACCTCCCCTTGGCTCCTTTATATACAGGGCAGGGGCACCCCAATACACACAAGTTGATCTACGGATCTTTCCTTAGCCGTGTCGGTGCCCCTTCCACCATATTCCACTTCGGTCATATCGTCATGAGCTTAGGCGAAGCCCTGCGCGGAGAAGTCATATCGTCGCGAGCTTAGGCGAAGCCCTGCGTCGGTGGAGCATCAACATCGTCCTGCACGCCGTCGTCTTGACGGAACTCATCCCGACACTTTGCTGGATCGGTCCGGGATCGTCATCGAGCTGAGCGTGTGCGAACTCGGAGGTGCCGTCGTTCGGTGCTTGGATCGGTCGGATCGTGGAGACGTCGACTACATCAACAGCGTTGTTATAACGCTTCGCTTTCGGTCTCACGAGGGTGCGTGGGCGGACACTCTCCCTCTCGTTGCTATGCCATCACCATGGTCTTGCGTGATCGTAGGAAATTTTTGAAATTACTCGTTCCCCAACAATGGCATCCGAGCCTGGTTTTATGCGTTGATGTCATGTGCACGAGTAGAACACAAGTGAGTTGTGGGCGATACAAGTCATACTGCCTACCAGCATGTCATACTTTGGTTCAGCGGTATTGTGAGATGAAGCGGCCCGGACCGACATTACGCGTACGCTTACGCGAGACTGGTTTCACCGCTCCGAGCACTCGTTGCTTAAAGGTGACCGCGGTGTCTGTCTCTCTCACTTTAGTTGAATCGAGTGTGGCTCGCCGGTCCTTGAGAAGGTTAAACGGAGTCTATTTGACGAAGTATCGTTGTGGTTTTGATGCGTGGTAAGAACGGTTCTTGCTCAGCCCGTAGCAGCCACGTAAAACTTGCAACAACAAAGTAGAAGACGTCTAACTTGTTTTTGCAGGGCATGTTGTGATGTGATATGGTCAAGACGTGATGCTATACTTTATTGTATGAGATGATCATGTTTTGTAACCGAGTTATCGGCAATGGCGAGAGCCATATGGTTGTCGCTTTATTGTATGAAATGCAACGCCATGTAATTGCTTTACTTTATCACTAAGGAGTAGCGATAGTCGTAGAAGCAATAGTTGGCGAGGCGACAACGATGCTACGATGGAGATCAAGGTGTCGCGCGGTGGCGATGGTGATCATGGCGGTGCTTGGCGATGGAGATCACAAGCACAAGATGATGATGACCATATCATATCACTTATATTGATTGCATGTGATGTTTATCCTTTATGCATCTTATCTTGCTTTGTTTGACGGTAGCATTATAAGATGATCTCTCACTAAAAATTATCAAGAAGTGTTCTCCCTGAGTATGCACCGTTGCCAAAGTTCGTAGTACCCAGACACCACGTGATGATCGGGTGTGATAAGTTCTACGTCCATCTACAACGGGTGCAAAACAGTTGCACACGCGGAATACTCAGGTTAAACTTGACGAGCCTAGCATATAACAGATATGGCCTCGGAACACGGAGACCGAAAGGTCGAGCGTGAATCATATAGTAGATATGATCAACATAGTGATGTTCACCATTGAAACTACTCCGTCTCACGTGATGATCGGACATGGTTTAGTTGATTTGGATCACGTGATCACTTAGATGACTAGAGAGATGTCTGTCTAAGTGGGAGTTTTTAATATGATTAATTGAACTTAAATTTATCATGAACTTAGTACCGATAGTATTTTGCTTGTCTATGTTTAATGTAGATAGATGGCTCGTCTTGTTGTTCCGTTGAATTTTAATGCGTTCCTTGAGAAAGCAAAGTTGAAAGATGATGGTAGCAATTACGGACTGGGTCCGTAACGAGGATTATCCTCATTGCTGCACGTAAAAATTACGCCCCGGAAGCACCGCTTGGGTGACAGAACCTGCTGCAGATCTTGAGCGAGAAGTTATGAGCGTCCGCAAAGCGAGTGATGACTACTCTATAGTTCGAGCAGCCATGCTTTACGGCTTAGAACCGGGTCTTCAACGACGTTTTGAGCGTCATGGAGCATATGAGATGTTCCAGAGTTGAAGTTAATATTTCAAGCAAATGCCCGGATTGAGAGATATGAAGTCTCCAATAAGTTCTATAGCTGCAAGATGGAGGAGAATAGTTACGTCGGTGAGCACATACTCAAAATGTGCAGGTATAACAATCACTTAATTCAGCTGGGAGTTAATCTTCCGGATGATAGTGTCATTGATGTAATTCTCCAATCACTGCCACCAAGCTACAAGAGCTTCATGATGAACTATAATATGCAAGGGATGACTAAGACAATTCTGAGCTCTTGGCGATGCTAAAAGCATGGAGGTAGAAATCAAGAAAGAGCATCAAGTGTTGATGGTCAACAAGACCACTAGTTTCAAGAAAAGGGCAAAGGGAAGAAGAAGGAAACTTCAAAAGAACAGCAAGAAAGTTGCTGATCAAGAGAAGAAACCCAAGTCTGGACCTAAGCCCAGAACTCGAGTGTTTTTACTGCAAGCAGACCGGACCTTTGAAGCGGAACTGCCCCAAGTATTTGGCGGATAAAAAGGATGGCAAGGTGAACAAAGGTATATGTGATATACATGTTATTGATGTGTACCTTACTAGAGCTCGTAGTAGCACTGGTATTTGATACTGGTTACATTGCTAATATTTGCAACTCAAACAGGGACTACTGAATAGACGAGCACCGCAAAGGACGAGGTGACGATGCGCGTGGGAAATGGTTCCAAAGTCAATGTGATCGCGGTCGGCACGCTACCTCTACATCTACCTTCGGGATTAGTTTTAGACCTAAATAATTGTTATTTGGTGCCGCGTTGAGCATGAACATTATATCTGGATCTTGTTTAATGCGAGACGGTTATTCATTTAAATCAGAGAATAATGGTTGTTCTATTTATATGAGTAATATCTTTTATGGTCATGCACCCTTGAAGAATGGTCTATTCTTGTTGAATCTCGACGGTAGTGATACACATATTCATAATGTTGAAGCCAAAAGATGCAGAGTTGATAATGATAGTGCAACTTATTTGTGGCACTTGCCGTTTAGGTCATATCGGTGTAAAACGCATGAAGAAACTCCATCTTGATGGGCTTCGGAATCACTTGATTATGAATCACTTGGTACTTGCGAACCGTGCCTCATGGGCAAGATGACAAAACGCCGTTCTCGGAACTATGGAGCGAGCAACTGATTTGTTGGAAATCATACATCCGATGTTTGTGGTCCAATGAATGTTGAGGCACTTGGCGGTATCGTTATTTTCTCACCTTCACAGATGATTTAAGCAGATATGGGTATATCTACTTAATAAAACACAAATCTGAAACGTTTGAAAAGTTCAAAGAATTTCAGAGTGAAGTGGAAAATCATCGTAACAAGAAAATAAAGTTTCTACAATCTGATCGTGGAGGAGAATATTTGAGTTCTGAGTTTGGTTTACATTTGAAACAATGTGGAATAGTTTAGCAACTCACGCCACCCGAACACCACGGAGAAATGGTGTGTCCGAACGTCGTGAATCGTACTTTACTAGATATGGTGCGATCTATGATGTCTATTTCCGATTTACCGCTATCGTTTTGGGGTTATGCTTTAGAGACGGCCGCATTCACGTTGAATAGGACACCGTCAAAATCCGTTGAGACGACGCCTTATGAACTGTGGTTTGGCAAGAAACCAAAGTTGTCGTTTCTTAAGGTTTGGGGCTGCGATGCTTATGTAAAGAAACTTCAACCAGATAAGCTCGAACCCAAATCGGAAAAATGTGTCTTCATAGGATACCCAAAGGAGACTGTTGGGTACACCTTCTATCACAGATCTGAAGGCAAGATTTTCGTTGCTAAATTCGGGTCCTTTCTAGAGAAGGAGTTTCTCTCGAAAGAAGTGAGTGGGAGGAAAGTAGAACTTGATGAGATAATCAGATATCTGCTCCCTTATTGGAAAGTAGTTCATCACAAGAAATGGTTCTGTGACAACTACACCAATTAGTGAGGAAACTAATGATGATGATCATGAAGCTTCAGATCAAGTTGCTCTTGAACCTCGTGGGTCAACCAGAGTAAAATACGCACTGAGTGGTACGGTAATCCTATTCGGAAGTCATGTTACTTGACCATGGCGAACCTACAAACTATGAAGAAGCGATGGTGAGCCCAGATTCATAAAATGGCTGGAAGCCATGAAATCTGAGATGGGATCCATGTATGAGAACAAAGTATGGACTTTGGTTGACTTGCCCGATGATCGGCAAGCCATTGAAAATAAATGGATCTTTAAGAAGAAGACTGACGCCGATGGTAATGTAACTGTCTACAAAGCTCGACTTGTTGCAAAAGGTTTTCGACAAAGTTCAAGGAGTTGACTACGATGAGACTTTCTCACCCGTAGCGATGCTTAAATCTGTCCGAATCATGTTAGCGATTGCCGCATTTTATGATTATGAAATTTGGCAAATGGATGTAAAACTGCATTCTTGAATGGATTTCTAGAAGAAGAGTTGTATATGATGCAACCAGAAGGTTTTATCGATCCAAAAGGTGCTAACAAAGTGTGCAAGCTCCAACGATCAATTTATGGTCAGTGCAAGCCTCTCGGAGTTGGAATAAACGCTTTGATAATGTGATCAAAGCATATGGGTTTGTATGACTTTTGGAGAAGCTCAGTATTTACAAGAAAGTGAGTGGGAGCTCAGTAGCATTTCTAATATTATATGTGGATGACATATTACTGATTGGAAATGATATAGAATTTCTGGATAGCATAAAAGGATACTTGAATAAAAGTTTTTCAATGAAAGACCTCGGTGAAGCTGCTTACATATTGGGCATCAAGATCTATAGAGATAGATCAAGGCGCTTGATTGGACTTTCACAAAGCACATACCTTGATAAAGTTTTGAAAAGTTCAAAATGGATCAGCAAAGAAAGGTTTTTACCTGTGTTACAAGGTGTAAGATTGACTCGGACTCAATGCCCGACCACAGCAGAAGATAGAGAAAATGAAAGATGTTCCTATGCTTCAGCCATAGGCTCTATCATGTATGCAATGCTGTGTACCAGACTGACGTATGCTTAGCTGTAAGCTTGGCAGGAAGGTACCAAAGTAATCCAGAGTGGATCATCGGACAGCGGTCAAGAACATCCTGAAATACCGAAAAGGACTAAGGATATGTTTCTCGATATGGAGGTGACAAAGAGCTAGTCGTAAATGGTTACGTCGATGCAAGCTTTGACACGATCCGACGATTCTAAATCGCAAACCGGATCGTGTTTTTATTAAACGGTGGAGCTGTCGGTTGGTGCAGTTCTAAACAAAGCGTCGTGGCGGGATCTACATGTGAAGCGGAGTACATAGCTGCTTCGAAGCAGCAAATGAAGGAGTCTGGATGAAAGAGTTCATTTCCGATCTAGGTGTCATACCTAGTGCATCGGGACCGATGAAGATCTTCTGTGACAATCTTGGTGCAATTGCCTTGGCAAAGGAATCCAGATTTCACAAGAGGACCAAGCACATCAAGAGACGCTTCAATTCCATTCGGGACCAAGTCCAAGTGGGAGACATAGAGATTTGCAAAATACATACGGATCTGAATGTTGCAGACCCATTGACTAAGCCTCTTCCACGAGCAAAACATGATCAGCACCAAGACTCCATGGGTGTAAGGATCATTACTTTGTAATCTAGATTATTGACTCTAGTGCAAGTGGGAGATCAAGGAAATATGCCCTAGAGGCAATAATAAAGTTATTATTTATTTCCTTATATCATGATAAATGTTTATTATTCATGCTAGAATTGTATTAACCGGAAACATAATACATGTGTGAATATATAGACAAACAGTATGTCACTAGTATGCCTCTACTTGACTAGCTTGTTAATCAAAGATGGTTATGTTTCCTAACCATGAACAAGGAGTTGTTATTTGATTAACAAGGTCACATCATTAGTTGAATGATCTGATTGACATGACCCATTCCGTTAGCTTAACACTTGATCGTTTAGTATGTTAATGCTTTCTTCATGACCCATACATGTTCCTGTAACTATGAAATTATGCAACTCCGTTTACGGAGGAACACTTTGGTACTACCAAACGTCACAACGTAACTGGGTGATTATAAAGGAGTACTACAGGTGTCTCCAAAGGTACTTGTTGGGTTGGCGTATTTCGAGATTAGGTTTTGTCACTCCGATTGTCGGAGAGGTATCTCCAGGCCTTCTCGGTAATGCACATCACTTAAGCCTTGCAAGCATTACAACTAATGAGTTAGTTGTGAGATGATGTATTACGGAACGAGTAAAGAGACTTACCGTAACGAGATTGAACTAGGTATTGGATACCGACGATCGAATCTCGGGTAAGTAACATACCGATGACAAAGGAACAACGTATGTCGTTATGCGGTTTGACCGATAAAGATCTTCGTAGAATATGTAGGAACCAATATGGGCATCCAGGTTCCGCTATTGGTTATTGACCGAGAATGGTTCTAGGTCATGTCTACATAGTTCTCGAACCCGTAGGGTCCGCACGCTTAACGTTTCGATGATGCTCATAATGAGTTTATAAGTATTGATGCACGAAGGTTGTTCGAGTCCGGATATGATCACGGACATGACGAGGAGTCTCAAATGGTCGAGACATAAAGATTGATATATTGGAAGCCTACATTTGGACATCGGAAGTGTTCCGGGTGAAATCGGGATTTTAGGAGTACCGGAGGTTACGGAACCCCGGGAGGTCCATGGGCCTTAATGGGCCATAGGAGAAGAGGAAGGGCAGGCCAAGGTGGGCTGCGCCCCCTCCCCTCTAGTCCGAATAGGACAAGGAAGGGGGGGGCGCCCTCCTCTTCCCTCCTCCAATCCTAGTCCAACTAGGAGAGGGGGAGTCCTACTCGGTGGGAGTAGGACTCCTCCTGCGCGCCTCCTCTAGGGCCGCCACCTCCCCTTGGCTCCTTTATATCTGGGGCAGGGGCACCCCAATACACACAAGTTGATCTACGGATCTTTCCTTAGCCGTGTCGGTGCCCCTTCCACCATATTCCACTTCGGTCATATCGTCATGAGCTTAGGCGAAGCCTGCGCCGGAGAAGTCATATCGTCGCGGAGCTTAGGCGAAGCCCTGCGTCGGTGGAGCATCAACATCGCCACCACGCCGTCGTCTTGACGGAACTCATCCCGACACTTTGCTGGATCGGAGTCCGGGATCGTCATCAAGCTGAACGTGTGCGAACTCGGAGGTGTCGTGCGTTCGGTGCTTGGATCGGTCGGATCGTGGAGACGTCGACTACATCAATCAGCGTTGTTATAACGCTTCGCTTTCGGTCTACGAGGGTACGTGGACGGACACTCTCCCCTCTCGTTGCTATGCCATCACCATGGTCTTGCGTGATCGTAGGAAAATTTTTGAAATTACTACGTTCCCCAACACTTGTTTGTTCCTTGTGAGACTAACCCATGTAGGTATTGAAAGTGCAACTCACTCCAAAGGATTGCTCCGAAAGATCTACATCAACATTGAGCATCCACATCTTCAACACCTACATGAAGTCATCATCGACAAAACCCAAGGTTAGTTCATCCCTCTAAGGGGGGATCTCACATCTAGGGGGAGCTTAACTCTAAGGATTGAGTCAAAGCAACTCTAATGGTGTGAACACATCAATGCATTATGTAAAAGTGATAACCCTACTTGAGCTTAAACGATGAGTATGACATATGATCAAATGTTTATCATTTGACTCCTAAGTCAATATACTCATATATAGATGACCTAATCATCGCCAATTGTTTGATAGATGCTAGAATTGGTTGTGCATGATTTGCCACATATTTCATTTGTCATCTTATTGTGTGAGCATGTTGGTGCATATTTTACTCATTCGAGGACATCCACTTGTTGTTTTGGTTGTTTGGTTTCTTTTCTTTTTACCAAGTGGATGGACAAGAATGCCTAAGAACCTTCTCTAGCTATCTATGCTTTTCTCGTCTCAAACTCTATTAATGCTACATCACAAAATTTGATCAAGTCAGATTCGAACCACTCAGTGAGGAGCACTCGAGTCCCGATTCGTCATAGACTTAAACTTCCAAAACTTCTTTGTGATTCTCGGTCTGACCGGTTCCTCCATTTCGGTCCTACCGAGATCATTAAGTCGATCTAAGTTTTCGATCTCGGTGCAACCGATTTGAACTTTTCGGTCACACCGAGTTGCAATAACTATACATAGTTTTGCATCTCGGTGCCACCGAGTTGTTCCACTCGGTCACACCGACAGGGTCGGGCTATATATAGTAACGGGCAAAAATTTGGAAATTTCTCCGAACCCCTTCGCCCACGCAATCTCTGCCTCCGTGGTCTCCGGATCGTCTCCTCGTCGCCAGCCGCCTCCAGTCGCTGGTCTCCATCACCGTCAACAGAATTCAACCCCGCCGTTGCCGTCGTAGAGAGTCTCCGCCGCACTAGGGTATGGACTCGATCATTGTGCTTTCCCCGTCTGATTCCTAGCACATTGTATTCTTAATGAATCTAGCCACGATTGAAACGCTCCTATCCAGTCAACGCAATCCATAGAATAGTTTTGATTCGAAAATTTAGGGTTAGGTTTCCGCCGAAACCATCTCGGACCCACCGAGTTGCAAAACTCGGTCCCACCGATTTGGCTTATGCCATTGCACTAGTGAGACTCGGTCTGACCGAGAATTGCTAATCGGTGAGACCGATTTTAAGACTTTGTGAAACCCTAGCTGTCTCGGTGCCACCAAACTATGACTCGGTCCAACCGAGTTCATCAGTTTAGGTTCCAAAACAGCCTCGGTATCACCGAGTTTGAAAATCGGTTGATCCGAAATGCTTTCTGTGGAAAACTAAACTTGAATTTTTGAGTCATTCTTTTTGCAAAAATCTCCGCATTTTGTGATGCTCATCCACTCTACCTCATCTATAAACTCTTCACAGGGTCAGCAGTCAGTGTTTGCAGCATGTTAGACCAGAGTGACAGTCAGAACAGGCCAGAGGAGCAGGTGCACGTGAGTGAGGGCACTAGTCCCTCCAGCTCTTCAGATGATGGCAGCAGGAGCACCCCAAGCAATCTGCCTAAAGCTGCCACCAGACAAAGGAAGAAGAAAACCTCAGACTCTGAAGATGAAGATTATGTAGCAGAAGAGGATGAAGCTACTTCCAAGAAAGTTGTGCTCAAGAAGGAATATGGCTCTGCACAAAGCACAAAGCTTGGCTTGAAAATCAAAAGGCCAGCAGGTAGACAGCCTATGCCAAAGGTCAGAGCATCAACTCAGATACCTGAAAAGCCTGATCCCAAAGAGCCAGTTGTTGCTGAAGGGAAGAAAATGAAAGAAAGGGTGAAGAAGACCACAGTCAGAGTTATTGGGAGACCTTCCATGATGGAAGAGGAAGAATAAGTTGATGCACCAGCACCCAAGGCACCAAAGCTTATGGGTGATGCTATTCAATCAGGGGCTGCCACATCTAAGCCCAAGGAAGCACCCAAAGCTGCCACCAAGGCCAAGTCTGCACCAAAGAGGAATACCAGGAGTATTCCAGCTGCTGAGAAGAATAAGGCCCCAGTGCCTGAAGTTGATGAAGAAGATGAAGAAGGACAAGTTCTGAGGAAGCTTAAGCCCAAGATCCCAGACCACAACGATGCTCATCCTGTGGCTGAGGACATGAAGATCAGAAGAGACAATGGGTTGAGGCTATGGAGGATGACAAATCCATATGCCACAAGGAGAAGGACTGCTGTGGATTACAGGTTCCACACCAAGGAACAGCAGGACTTCTATGAGACCATTCTGCTGGATAAGAAGCCTATCGTCTATGACATGAGGTGGGTCGACTGGACCTACATGAAGGAAAATGTAGAGCACTATCCTGGAGTGCAAGACAATTTTATTGCTTGTGGAGTTGCAGACTTTGTTGGGCAGAAGCTCACCAACTGGAACGATGAACTTATCATGCAGTTATACTCCACAACACACTTTTATCCAGATGGCAGGATAGTGTGGATGTCTGAAGGTACAAGGTACCAGTCAACTGTTGAGGAGTGGGCAAAGTTGATCAATGCCCCAGAGGAGAATGAAGATGACCTGGATGTATATGCCAAGAAGAAGATGGGTCACAATTTCATGGCACACATGTACAAGGAAATTCCAGATGATGCACTAGAGACACATAGGTTTGGATCAGTCCACTTCCTTCTATCGGGGCTGCCAACTATCAACTGGATCTTAAGGCACACTCTATTGCCTAAGTCTGGTGACCACAACATGATTAGAGGGCATGCAATCAACATGTTGCATTTTTTTGATGTGCCACAGAAATTCAAAGTCATGAGCCTTATGGTTGAAACCATTAAGAGCACTGCAGCAGACCAGAAGAGGAGCTGTGGATATGCCCCTCAGGTCCAAGAGTTGATAAACTCAAAGATGGGCACAGGAAAATTTCTATTGGATAAGGAACATTTTCCACTTTATCCAGACTTTGAGGACAATGAGGTTGTCATGAATGAGAATGATCCATCGTCAGTTCAAGCTCAAGAGAAGAAGGAGAAGGCAAGGAAGGAGAAAGCTGCCAAGATGCCAACTTAAGAGGAGGCATCTGAGTATTTCTTGAAGAACAAGCAGGAGCAGCTTGGTTACTTAATAGCATCAACACTGAGGATTGAGAAGGGATTGGCCACCCTCACTCAGAATCAGGAGAGCCTGGAAAGAATCATGGAACAAAAGTTCTATGACTTAGATGTGAAAGTAACTGAGATTCAGTCAGCAGTAGAGCAACTACAGGATGACATGCATGAAAGAAGGGCAAAACAACGACTGATGCATTTGCCAGAGTGCCAAGAGCTCAGAGGTCAGCCGCAGTGCCAACTCCAGACACCAGAGCCACCTCCTCAGCTCCAGCTACAGCACCAGCCCAACCAGCTCCAGCTCCATCTACTTCAACTGAAGCTTTCATCCTTGGAGTTATCAGGACTCCACCACCACCAGAAGATCAAGCCTGAGAGTCGATCTAGCACTATGCATTTTCTAGGAACTTTTTGGTAACTTGTTGCCAAAGGGGGAGAAAAATGTATAGATCATAGGCTTCGAGAGAGAGAGAGTGTTGCTTTTGTTCTCTCTTGATTTGGTGGTTTTTAAACTTGTTTGCTTTTGAGTGCTTGAGATACTATGCTATTCTTGTGAGACATTGATGATCATGTGTTTGATCATAAGCTACACTTATGCATGTTTGATGATATTATCTTATCTATCCTATGTGATCATTCACTTTGCTTGGTGATGAGTGCATGTATTCAATCGTTATTATTTTTAGCGCCCACCAAGATGTATGTGACATGGAAGAGTAACCCATGAGCCTAATCTCTTGTGCATTTGCAGTCCAAAGCAAATCTTAATATATGCACAAATTTAGGGGGTGCTCTTGTTTATCACATACTTCTCAAAGCGATGATGTTTTTAATTCTATTATCATTTGTCGAAGCTTTGATCTATATGTTGTCATCAATTACCAAAAAGGGGGAGATTGAAAGTGCAACTATCCGTAGGTGGTTTTGGTAATTCATAACAACATATAGCTCATTGAGCTAATGCTATTCCAAGACTATTATTTCAGGAAAGCTCAATGAATGGCATGGCATGGATGATGAAAGTGGATCCCTCAAAATGCTAATGACAAAGGATTGGCTCAAGCTCAAAAGCTCAAGACTCTTCATTTTATATTTTAGTGATCCAAGATCACATTGAGTCTATAGGAAAAGCCAATACTATCAAGGAGGGATGAGGTGTTGCTTAATGAGCCTTTTGCTTAATGTGCTTAGTGATATGCTCCAAAACCCTCAGCTACTTTCTCACATCCACAAATGACCTAAACCCAAAGCCAAAATCGGTCACACCGATTCTTCCTATCCGGCGCCACCGATTTCAAAGTCATAGCCACTGCCACAAACCCTAGGCAAATCGGTTCTACCGATAGGGATCTCGGTCTCACCGAGATGGGATTGTAATCTCTCTGTTTCCTTTTCAGAACTTTTCGGTCTCACCGAAGAGCGGATCGTCCCACCGAGATTGCAATGTAAACTCTCTGTTTCCCTTTTGTAACATTTCGGTCTCACCGAAAAGAGAAAATCGGTCCCACCGAGTTTACCTGACCAACTCTCTGGTTAGCTAATTACCAAAATCGGTCTCACCGAGTTTGTGTAATCGGTCTCATCAAGATTACGTTATGCCCTAACCCTAACCATATCGGACTTACTGAGATGCATGTCAGTCCCACCGAAAACCCTAACGGTCACTAGGTTTACTAAAATCTGTCTGACCGAGTTTGTTGATTCGGTCCCACCGAGATTGGTAAATTGTGTGTGACGGTTAGATTTTGTGTGGAGGCTATATATACCCCTCCACCTCCTCTTCATTCGTGGAGAGAGCCATCAGAACAAACCTACACTTCCAACTTACCATTTTTCAGAGAGAACCACCTACTCATGTGTTGAGGCCAAGATATTCCATTCCTACCATATGAATCTTGATCTCTAGCCTTCCCCAAGTTGCTTTCCACTCAAATCTTCTTTCCACCAGATCCAAAACCTATGAGAGAGAGTTGAGTGTTGGGGAGACTATCATTTGAAGCACAAGAGCAAGGAGTTCATCATCAACACACCATTTGTTACTTCTTGGAAAGTGGTGTCTCCTAGATTGGCTAGGTGTTACTTGGGAGCCTCCGACAAGATTGTGGAGTTAAACAAGGAGTTTGTAAGGGCAAGGAGATCGCCTACTTCGTGAAGATCTACCGCTAGTGAGGCAAGTCCTTCGTGGGCGACGGCCATGGTGGGATAGACAAGGTTGCTACTTCGTGGACCCTTCGTGGGTGGAGCCCTCCGTGGACTCACAAGAACTGCTACCCTTCGTGGGTTGAAGTCTCCATCAACGTGGATGTACGATAGCACCACCTATCGGAACCACGACAAAAACATCCGTGTCTCCAATTGCGTTTGAATCCTCCAAACCCTACCCTTTACCTTCTTGCAAGTTGCATGCTTTAATTTCCGCTGCCTATATACTCTTTGCATGCTTGCTTGAATTGTGTGATGATTACTTGACTTGTCCTAAGTTAGCTAAAATCTGCCAAACTCTGAAACTGGGAAAAGGTTAAGTTTTTAATTGGTCAAGTAGTCTAATCACCCCCTTCTAGACATACTTCAAGGTCCTACACTTGGCCCATCATCAAAGGAGACATCATGGCCGCGCTGTTGAAACTGTATTTAGGTGATGGCCGAGGCTTCGATAAACTCAACTGTGCGCACATTGTTCTGATCCCCAAGATTCCTGATGCCCTGGAAGTTGGAGATTACCGGCCTATAAGCTTACCTCATAGCTTTGCCAAACTCTTCACCAAACTACTCGCAACCAGAGCTCGGCCTCGCATGTCTGAGATCGTGGCCATAAATCAATCGGCATTCATCAAGGGGAGAAACATTCACGACAACTACCTCCTGGTCAGACAGCTAGCCCGGAAACTTCACGCAAGAAAAGAGAAGGGGTTGTTTCTCAAGCTCGATATATCTAAAGCATTTGACTCACTGTCTTGGACGTTCCTTTTGGAGAATCTAAGGGCAAGGGGTTTTGGTCAGAGGTGGATTACTTGGATCTCGATCCTTATTCAATCAGTAAGCACTCGAGTGGTGGTCAACGGAGTCCCGGCTAGACGATTTCATCATGCAAAGGGCCTAAGGCAAGGGGAACCGGTATCGCCGCTACTCTTTGTGATCGCCATGGACTCCCTCACCTCCATCATTAGTAAGGCAACTGAAGAAGGAATCCTCAGCTTGTTCAGAGGTGTCACAGCCACGTAGCGGCTATCCCTTTATGCGAACGACCTCGCGCTATTCCTAAGACCGACTTTGCAAGATCTCACCTTCGTCAAGGCCATGTTCTACATCTTCGGCGAAGCTTCTGGCCTCTGGATCAATTATAGCAAATCCAATGCGATCCTCATCAGGCACAACGAGAACGATCATCACAGAGTGGAGTCGATACTGCAATGTAGGATGGGAAACTTCCCATGCCGTCACATCGGTCTACAACTTGCGATCAACCAGCTAACAAGGGCGGATTGGTAGCCGCTACTTGATCAAGTTAGGAAGTTCATCCCGGCATGGCAACGAGGCCTCATCCAGCGACCTGGGAGATTGATCCTGGTCAAAACAGTCCTCGCTGCAAGACCGGTCCACCAGCTCCTAGTTCATGGCAGATAGTTGGATCTCCCTCCATCTCTGCGTTCACTCTCTTCCACTCCTTCACACTCTGCGACCAACACTTCACATCGTCGGCGATCCGTTCTGCCCTCTCGTGCACCGACTTTGCCTCGCGTCTCTGAGGAACTCGTCTGAAAAATCGGTCACCGCACTAGAAGCTCGGGAAGGACTCAGACATCGCACGGAAGTGGCAAGCGGACGGGTCGTGTTGGAGATGAATGAGCGATGGTTGTGCCATTGTTCCGACCTAAACATATGGATCAAATAAATAAAATACATATATCAAGATGTGTCAAATGCAAAATCATACCATATTATATTTACTCCAACCAAATCCACTACTTGCATCATATATATTTCGTTTACTCCAATATGCATCATATCATAATAAAATCCTCCAACATCTTCATATGCATCATATCAACATGCATCATATCATAATAAAATCCTCCAACATCTTCATATGCATCATATCAACATGCATCATATCATAATAAAATCCTCCAACATCTTCATATCATCATATCAACATGCATCATAAAACTACTATCAAGTCCTCCCACATGCATTACATCATAAATTTTTAACAAAAAATTTATGAACTAGGTTCATCTTCACACTAACATATGAACTATTGATTAGAGTTCATATTCAATACCACTACTTACTAAAGAACTAAGAACTACAACTACAATCAAGCTAAAACAATCTTAGGTACAAAAAATCCAATCTAAGTTCAAAATATGAGGGATTTGAAGCAAAAATGCGTTGAATCGGAAGCAAGTTTGCAGAAACTAATTGGAGGGATTGGGGAGCTTACGCTTCTCTCTTCGGGACATCTCGATCCGCAAAAATGGTGAAGAAACGATGAAGATCCGAGGAGGGCGTAGAGGAGATGAGAGAGGAAGAGAGGGCGAGTTGGGGAGAAAATGAGGAACTGCCGACGGGGAGGGAGGGGAAGGGGTGGGGAGATGGGCAGGGGCGCGGGGTTTGGGCAAAATAATCTGCGCGGACCCTACCGCCAGGGCCTCTGGCGGTAGGGTTATACAGCCTACCGTCAGGCGCCCTGGCGGTAGGGTGCGACGGAGGGGGACGGCGCCCGTTTCCGCGTGCTGACGTGGATAAGTACCCTACCGCCAGGGTCCCTGGCGCTAGGCTGTATAACCCTACCGCCAGAGACCCTGACGGTAGAAAAAAGGATCAAATCCTGAAATTTTTTCAAACCGGGGTCAGATTCTAAAATAATACTATGCAAAAAGGGCCAAAACACGACAATGCAAAAAAGGAACCTGGAGGAGCCTGACCAATTCATTTGGCCTTGTCACGCGTCTGGTAGATACAATGCAAGCTCCACCTACAAGTGGCTTTGCATGGGGCAAGTCAAAACCCCCACTTCAGGCTGCATTTGGCGAAGTTGGGTGCCGCTCAAGTGCAAAATCTTCATGTGGCTCACTAGCCAACACCGCCTCTGGACCTCTGACCGTTGCGCTCGGCACGGTCTCCAAGATACGTCGTCAGCCTATTACACGTGCCTGCAAGACAAGGACAACCCCGGTCACATCCTTGCCCATTGTGGCTATGCGAGAGAGGTGTGGCACTCATGCTTCAACGAGTGGAGACTCAACATCCCCATCTACTGATGCCACCTTCCTGCAATGGTGGCTCGACCAAAGGAGGCACTTCAATGGCAAACTCAGAAGAGGATTTGACTCCATCACGATCTTAATTGCTTGGGCCCGTTGGAAGCAGCGCAATGCACGAATGTTCAACAATGTTTCGAGGCAAAGATCGGCGGCGCAACTTAAGACAGAGATCCTAGATGAGATAGATGGTTGGAGGAAGGCCGCACTAGGCGGAGTTGGTGCCCTAGATCCTTTCGCGAGAGAGTAGCCGTAGTAGCTAGGGCGTAGGCATTGCGCGGGTTTCCCCTACGAGTTATTCACAGCTCGTTAGAGCATCTCCAACAGCCGCGCTAAACTAGCGCCGCGCCGCAAATTAGGCCGTTTAGCGCCGCAAGCAACGCGGCGGTCGCTCAATGGCGCGCAAGAAAACGGCGCCGCAGCGCTTATAACGAGTTGGGGGCGCGGTCGAAAGCACTATCCCGCGCGGTGTATTTCGGGCGCCCGCTACCGCGCGCGGCACACTCGAGCGCTCGCTCTCCGCACTTTCTCCTCTCCTCCTCCTCGCCTTGCAAGGCCGGCGCTCGCCACCCATGGACGCGCACACCGCACCCGCCACCCGTTGTACAGCCGCGACCCCGCCGCCGCCGCCGTCGAAAACCCTAGCGCGGGGCGCAGCGGCGTCGCCCTCGCCGAGCTCCGCCGAGCGTCGGCCTCGCATGCAGCCTCTTCTTGCCGCCGCGGATGACCACGGCGACGGGTGGCGTAACGCCGGCGCCGTCCTGTGCCGCCGCCGCACCGTCGAAGGTCCCCAATGCGGCGCGGCCGAAGAAGGGCAAAACATCCGCTAAGAAGAACAAGGCGGCGGACGGCTCCGGCAGCACGAAGGCGAGGGGAAAGAAGGTTGCAGGGCGTTCGACGGCCGAGGCGGCTACCGAAGCGCCGGCGAGCTCACTCGTTGAGCCAGCCGCCGACGCGCACCACGTGTTCGACGAAATGCCCCCAAGTTGGAAAAAATACCAACTTTTCTTTTCTTGTTATTTTTTCAATGCATCATCACATATAGATAGCTTATTTGCATTGTTCAAAAAACTTTGTAGTCTCAACGATGATGCATACATGTCAACTATGGGTGTTGGGTCCAACAATTCGCATTAGTCTCAAACCAATGACATCCATTTCGAAGCCCATGAGTTTGAGGTGGACGAAGAGGGTGAGGGCATTGTCGACGCGCCGAAAGGAAGAGCGGGAAATTACACCACCAACGATGACAAGTTACTATGCTATACTTATTTGCAAGTGTCGAGGGATCCATCCATTGGAGGTGATCAAAGTAGAGACGCTTATTGGGGGCGAATGAAAGAACACTTTGATGCTCACAACGTGAGTGGAATTGACCGCTCCGAGAGATCACTTCGGTCCCGATGGTCGACAATCAAATCGGATTGTCAAAAGTGGGCGGCTTGTCAAAAGGCGGTTGACAAGATTAACCCAAGTGGCACAAATGAGGATGATCGAGTAAGTGGCATCTCATATATGTTCATCATACTTGTTTTTGGTGACCGAAGTGCTAACTTGTTTTGTTTTTCTTGTAGTACAACATTGAACAAAACTTGTTCAAAGAAGAGACGAGGACAACCAAGAAGGGGAAGATCAAGAAAGGAAGGATCTTTACCTTGCCTCATTGCTATGAAGTGTTAAAGGATGATGAGAAATGGAAGAAGCGTGATGGTTTGGATGATTTGCATTTGAGCAACAGACGCAAGCGAACAATTGAGTTGAATGATGATGAGGAGGAGGATGATGCATCAAGTGATGACGGCAAGAGAAGCCCCACACCCAAGTCGGTTTCATACACGAAGCCAAAACGACCGGATGGGTTCAAGAAAGACAAAACCGAAAAGAAGAAGAGGAAAGGAGATGATGAACTCAAAAATGCTATGGAAGCTATTGTGAAGGCAAGAAAAGAAGCCAACGAGGTGAGGAAGATGGCAAGGAACCAAGATGCCGCGGCCGAGGAGAGGAGGTTGGCGGCCGAGGAGAGGAGGGTGGCCGCCGAGGAGAGGAAAGTGGCATTGGAGGAGAGGAAGGTGGGCATGGAGGAGCGAGCTAAGTTGTTGGAATGGGAGAAGCACTTGTTCTTCTTGGACACATCTAACCTCAATGCGGCGCAAAAGGAGTATGTCAATCTTGCCCAACAAGAAGTCTTGATCCAAAAAAGAGCCATGGTTCGTGCCATGGGTGGCGGTGGCCTCGGCGCCATGGGAGGCATGGGTGGCTTCGGAGCCATGGGAGGCATGGGTGCACCTCCGGCCGCCATGGGAGGCATGGGTGGCTTTGGAGCACCCTCCGACGCTATGGCCGCCATGGGAGGCATGAGTTTTGCTTCTCTCATAGGAGGCATGGGTGCACCTCCAGCCGCCATGGGAGGAATGTCTTTCGATGTGCCTCCTCACACACATTCCCATAAAGGTTGAAGATGTTGCCAACACCGTCGGAGCTTCACATGATGCGGTGCGTGATGCGGTGCATGATGAGTAGAGGGAGGAAGATTCATCTTCGGAGGCAGAAGAATCGTCTTCGGAAGATGACGAGGACGAAGACGAGGAAGAGGATTGATGTGTCTTTCATTTGTGTCTTGAACTTGATTTGCATTCTAAACTTGGTTGGATGAACTTGTGGGCATGATTTTGAACTTGTGGGCATGAACTTTTATTCATCAACTTGTTTGTGTCACATTTCACATGTTCATTGCATTTTGATGAATGTTTTAAACTCATTTTTGTCCAAAATATCATATATGTTAAAATGCCCATGAGTCGTGCATGTATTTGTATTTTTACACGGAAATGGCCACAGATCGATTATAAAGACGGTCTTTGGGCCGTATTTAAATACGGCCACAAGCTTAAACCAAATAGCAAGGCAAGCAAACATATTTTTTGAGTGGTAAGCGCCTTGCCACCTGAGATGCTTTTAGGGCTCTTGTACATATCACTCTATCTTCTATAAAAATACGGTATGCCATTGGCATATTTAAAAAAAATAATGGATTTGCTGCCGCCGCCGCCATATTGGGAACGCGCCCGGCCACAGTAGTGTCATCTCGTCTCCGGCCGCCGTTTCACGCGCGGAACATTCTCTTCTCCTATCGCGTGCGAAGCACGGGCGAAGCCACCGAAAACGCTTGGCACCGAAAGGTCCGTGGCGGTTGTTTGGGGCGCACGGTTGGCGCTCGATGGCCAGGTGCATACGCACGCGCTGATGCCTGGTGCGAGCACGCGATGCGCAGGAGCCAGGAGATGATGGGGACACGCAGTGCTCTACTGGCTGGCTGACATGCTGGCCCCACAGGAAGTTCCAGAGTGTTGACTCGGGTGTGTCTCACTGGTCGCTGTCGGGTTCCGGAGGAATGAGCTCCTTTTTCATGTGGGAATAGTCGTCGCTGTCGGGTTCTCATGCCTTTGCGTCAGTGCACACGGCAGCTTTCCTCATCTTGGCTTCTTATTACTACTTTTGTGTTCTAATCCCTTTGAGAATGGAGTTTTGCAAACGAGTAGGAAATTGGAGCTTTGCCCCACTACAATGTGATCGGTGTACCGTTTAGTAGCAGGCTAGAAGCAATAGCAACTTCAACGGGCCGACCCAAACGGAGGCGGTTTTGTTTATTTTTTGTTTGTTTGGTCGGTCAGATGGACAAGGATGTCCGCTTCGGCGTTTGGGTCAGCGCGTGCGCCCAACGCTGACCCTACCTATTTTGACGGCGCTAGAAAAAAAATAATGCATGCATATTAAAAAAGAAAAACAACATTAATCAAACAGTAAAGCCGGCCGCGGAGAGGGCAAGTGCCTGCGCCATTGCCGCCTCGTACCGAGCCTCCGCCCTGCGCCGCTCGTCCTCCTCGCTCTCCTGGTAAACGGCCGCAAGGGCCGCCTGGTCCTCCTCGCAGACGACGAGCGGCGGTGGCGGCACGCTCCGGTTGACCTCGCGCACGCCCCGTCGCCTCGCCACCTCACCCAGTTGGGCGAGTTGGATGCGAGGCGGCTCGCGGCGCTATCACAAGCGTCGGCGGCGCCACGCGGCGCCGCGCCTCCTCGCGTGAGCCCTAGCCGTCATGGCGCCACGCAAGATCGGGATCCTATCTGATCCGATGCGATCGTCTGGCGAGGTCACGTCGGGGTACGACAGAGGCTGGCGGTGCTGCCAGTGCCACTCCGCCTGGTGCGCTAGCACGTTCACGTGCTGCCTCTGCCAGCGAGGCACCGGCGCCGGCGGAGGCGGGAGGAACTCTGAGGGGAAAGGGGTGGCAGGGGCCTTTCCCTTGGCCTTGTTGTTGCTGGCGCCGGAGAAGAGCCCCATCTCGCTGTGGTTGTGGTGGCTAGGGTTTGCCGGCGACGGGGGAGCAAAGCTTGCTAGATGTGGACAACAAGTTTGGATGAGGACGGCCCCGCCGCACGGTCGGCTTAAAAAAGGACGAGCGTCGTCGCTGACGCGTGGGCCCGTGATATTAAATTAAGCTGTCCGCCTGGGCAGCGGGTAGTTGGACAGCCGCCATGTGAGAACGCGGCGGACAGCGAGAAGGCGCGTGTAGCGTCCGTTCGACGTCCGCGCCGACGCATTTGGGGCGCAAATTTGGGCCGCAAATGCATCGGCGCGGACGCCGTGTGGACATGATTTGGATTCGGGTCGGCTTGTTGGGGTTGCTCTAAGTCACGTAAAAATCTTCATAGGATAGTAGTACTATTATTAAGAGGATAACTAGTTCACTCTAGGTGCTACTGTTATTCTTTTTTGTCTTCACGAATTCCACTTTTTTAATATACTAGATACGGTTCTACTTCACCATGGGCAAGTCGCTTTGGCTCCCGACTCAGATGGAAGGGAGATCTTTTTAATCTTTGTTGCGGGTTGCGGAATAAAGTTAGTCATGAGCTCGCTGTGTATGGGTGAAGCATTCCTCGTACCGCTGTTTGGTTGCACTCAGGGTTAGACTCTAGTATAAACTTGGTTTTGGCTGAGAAGCCTCTATGAGTAATGAGAATCTCTTTTTCATCCGAAAAAAAAAAGATACGGTTCTACTTCACCATGGACAAGTCGTTTTGTCTCCCGGGCTCAAGTGAACCTGTGAGTGAAAAAAATGTTAAAAATATGAAATAAATTTAAAATAAATCTGATTTGAGAGGGGGTGGGGGGGGGGGATGACTGAGCGAATGATGTCAGTGCCAAAATTTCAGAGCATTTGGATGTCTGAATAGCTCTTAGCAAAAAAGATAATTTTAAGGTTTGTGAAAAAGTTTACAATTTGTGAACGGGTTGGATCCAACTTTTTTTTCTGAGAGCTATTCATATCTACAAATGCTTTGAAATTTGGCATGCATCTCAAGTACTAAAATAGCTTTCATTAAAAAAAAATCTGATTTTTTGATTTTTTTTAATTTACTGCTCACTAGATGTAGATGAGTCCAGGCTCAGAATTGAATATTTTAGGGCAAGTTAAAAAACCTCTTCACAAATATATGAATTTTCAAGCAGTGCATGTGTATGTTCACAATTGGACAAGAAACAAGGGACTGAAGTGAGAAGTGCTGTCTCATTTCTATCACTTTCTGATTTGTTTTTTAATCTCTTCTCTGATGCTCACCACCCACTTCTATATATACATCACCTCCTTTCCATCTCCACATCCAGCATCCAAAGCTCCAACGAACTCGACAGAAAAATCTCACACTTCCATGCACAGCATACCTCCAAAGATTCCATGGGCGCCAAGATTTCCTGCTCTTCCATCCACCGAGGAACCATCTCGCAGCAGCCACACCATCCGGCGCCGGTCAGGGTCATCGCCGCCGACGGCTCGCTGAAGGAGCTCCCGGCCAGCCCCCGAGTCGCCGTCTCTGACGTTCTTGCCGGCGAGGCCGCCTCCTTCTTCGTGTGCAACTCCGACGCGCTCTACTTCAACGAGCCCCCACCTGCGCTAGCCTCCGACGAGCTGCTCCGGCCGGGACAAATATACTTCCTGATCCTGGCCGCGGAGCTGGTGCGGCCGCTCTCGAGCGCCGACATGGCCGCGCTCGCCGTGCGGGCGAGCGCAGCGATCGCGGCCAAGAGCCCCGAGCAGCGCGGCGGCAAGAAGAACCTGCGCGTCGTGCCGGTGCGCGAGGAGGTGGAAGACTGCGAGGACGTCATGTTCAACGAGAAGCTTAACGAGCGGACGCTCGGGGAGTTCGCCGTGTCGCTGAGTCCGGTGAAGAAGAGCAACGGGAAGCTCGCAGCGCGGTCGCGGCTGAGGCTGAAGCGGGCTCTGAGCATCATAAAGGAGGCTGCTGACTGACTCGAGCATTTCTACAAGATAGTGTTGTTCAATTTTTTTTGTTTCTTCAATTTTGGAACCATTCTTAATTCCTTGGCCAAACGGCCTAGGCCAATAGTATTAAATTGTTTTTTGTAGATTTAGGTGGGAAAGAACAAAAAATTGGGAAAGAGACTGTAAATATCTCCCAGTGTGTATAGTACAATACTGGATGCAAAACTACCAGGAATGCCAAAAATTAATCCTTGAGTTGTTATCTACTTCTAATCTGTATGGTGTTTTGTTTATTTGCGCAAAATCTGTATGGTATTTTTTTTCCTGCTTTATCTGCTACGATGAAAGTAGTCAAAATGTCTGACCGAACTGTCTCTAAATGTATGACTCCAAGTTCTAAAACACCATGGGTTCTTTTTCTTATTTTTGCGAGTTAATTGATCAGACAGCACCACAACGACAGCTAAATAACAGAAAGGGGCTGCTAATTTTTCAACCAGTCAGCGATAGAATAAAGCGTGGATGCCAAGCGATTCAACAAAACTTCAGTCATCATAGCAAGCAAAAGCACAAAAATGGTCAGATGCTTATGCTGATCCAATTAAGAAACATAGTTAACCATCGTGTCCGTTGCAGTTCTGTCCTAGTGTGCATGTCGCCTGAACCTTAACTAATTTCGCAGACGGAGGAAGTATAAAATTATGAGGATCAAACTCTTACTCTACTTACTCCCTTCGTAATCTAAAAGATCTTATATTAATTTACGAAGGGCGTGCTTGTTAGGATAATGTTCCTGACAACATGACTATTCAAGTCAACCGACGGCATCTTTTCACTTTCGGTAAACTGTTGAATCGCATGCACGGAGTTGCGTTACACTCTAGAATGTTCAAATCAATACGCCCGAGAGACGCCGGCCGAGGACCCGACGTCGACACGAGAAGCAGCAAGGAAGCGAAGGAGTGAGGAAGCCGGCCGCCGGGTCAAAAATTAGGGAACGACGAGAACCCAGAATCGCTGCTGTGTCGTCAGTCGTCGGTTCAGTTGAGCACGTCCCCAGATCAGTCGGCCATGCTATCTCTGAATCTTATACACCCCGCTGCTAAATACTGACTGACGAAGTAGCTTAGACACTGATACACGGGCGTTTTGGTCCTGGCCCCGTCGTCTCCATTAAGCGGATCTTTAGAGTTCATTAATGGGGTCGAGTACACGGCTCACTGCAAAACACAGAGATACTAATAATAATTCAGTCCGCTATGATGTTTGTTGCAACTTTCTGAAAGGATAAAAGGCGCACGAACTTTATAGAAAATGTGCACTGAACTGATTAATGGTGTTGTCTACCCAATTGGTTCAATAACGGCATTTACAGAAGATGTTTTTTTTTTTTTGAAAAGGGGGCTCCCCGGCCTCTGCATCAGAGCGATGCATACGGCCATCTTATTTACAAAGATGTATTTAGTTGACTCTTCTCTTCTACTAGTATCTAAGATAATTACTAAATCTGATAAATCACATGGAATCGTCCAGAGCCAGTAGAAACGGAATGAGCCAGCCATGATTGGCAGTTAAAATTCTTTCATTAGCAGTCATGCGTACTATCACTGTCCTGAGCATCCACGACTGATCGACCGACCGAGAAAGGCAACGAAGCGACCACGACGACTCAGCTCCCCGCAGAGACATCAATCTTTTACCTACTGGTTAATCGCCCGGCCACGGCCGGCCAATCTCATCTCCGCCGCTTCCACGCTGTTCGCTCGGAACATTCTCTGTTTCTCTTTGTCCCGTCGCGGCTGGCGACGGAAGCGCTGGCGAAGCCGCGGCGCCGGCGCGTGCAGGAAAAAGAAGCCCGTGGCGATTGTTTGGGGCGCACGGATGCGATCCATTGACCGGACGAGTCACTGTCACTGGTCAGTGTACGCCGAGGAATATAAGCGAAGCGCTGGCGAAGCCGCGGCGCCGGCGCGTGCAGGAAAAAGAAGCCCGTGGCGATTGTTTGGGGCGCACGGATGCGATCCATTGACCGGACGAGTCACTGTCACTGGTCAGTGTACGCCGAGGAATATAAGCGGCTTTGCGGGGGAATGGTCGTCGCTGTCTGCACGCCTGGTTTCCAGATTAACGGTGAAGCAGTGGACATCTATTTGGCGTCAGTGCGCACAAACGCGGCAATGGCGTGCGTCAGCGCCCACGATAGCTCCCATGGCCTTGCTTCCCTCTTTTTGCCTTGTGAATTTTGCATTACAATGCCTGTAAAGATTGAGTTCTGTACTTCCTCCGTTCTTAAATATTTGTCTTTTAAAGATTTCAACAAATGACTATATACGAAGCAAAATGAGTGAATATACAATCCAAAATATGTCTATATACATTTGTATGTGGTAGTCCATTTAAAATCTTTAATTTAAAATCTCTAAAAAGACAAATATTTAGGAACAGAGGGAGTAGATGGGTAGATTAGTTAACCAAGTTTTGTAGATGGCGGCGGGACTTCTCCCTGTCCCTGCCTCCCCTGCTGCTCCCCTCCCTGTAGCGTTGTCCCATCTCCGAGGCGGGCTATGGTGGTGCAGCTGGCGGCGAGTTGGGCCTCCTTGCCCAAATCTGGCCCACAACCATGGGCGGCTACTAGGCTGCCATCTGCGAGGTTGCGATGATTCCGGCAACGAGGTTGGCATGGTTGCCTGGGCCTGATGCTTCCTGTGTGTGGCACCGACGATCCGTGGCTTCACTTGGGCGCCGGAGCAGCGGCGGCCAGGCGGTGGGCCTAGTGGTCTCCGCACGAAGTTATAGATCTATAGTCCCCTTTGATCTGGCCATCGGCGAGTTCCGGACTTCTCCTTCCAAGGAAAAGAAGGATTGACGTATATGACGCTCTTTGGATACCTTGATTGGATAGGGGCCGGTCGTGTGCACTCGCTACATCAGCGTAACCAGCTTTGCCAGGGTATCACGAAGCTCTGTTTTTGTTGACACCTTGGGACATGTCTGCACCAAGATTTCCAAGGGATCAACAGATGTGGAGAATGCCATGGCGTGATTGGAGGGCCTGCAAGTGGCGAAGGCGGGTCTTGGATGAGACGAAGACTTTGCTTCACAGGCTGTTGTGTCAGATTTGGCTTGCCGGGTATGCTCCTGTCCAGACCGGACACGAGTTCCTGTGAGCCTAGTGGCGCGTGACCTATAGTGGTAGCCTTTGCAAGTGGGGCAGCATTGGAGGACATTTTGTTGGTGGTGCTCCTTTGAGTACCGAGTCGTGATTTCTAGGGTGAAAACCCAAGGTCTGGCCTTTATTGGTTGTGCCTAGCAGTGACCTTGTCGAAGTCATTGTTTTGGGAACACAGTCTTTCTTCAGGGTGAAAATCTACGATCTCTGATCGGGCAACAACAACGCTTGTGCATTGTTTCGTTCCTGGAGGCGTTGCTTTTGGAGAACCTTCTTTCTAGTCTGGGTGTGGTCTTTGGTGGTGGTTAGAGTGTTGCTACTGCGGTGGTTGTTCACCATGGCAGGTCTTTTTTCTTTTTTCTCTTTTTTTTTTGCTGTGTGCATCTTGAATACTTTTAGGCATCTTGTTGGTGTAGAGACTGGGTATAATTGATATCTACTCTCTCTGTTCTTTTTTATATAAGGTGTATTTGTTTTTTGATAAAATTTCAGAATGTAAGTTGCATTTGTTTTAATTTTTCGTAATTCCGATCTTGTCCCTCCAGAAAAAGGAAAGTATCTCTTTCTTGATTGCATGTATCTCTCCTTGTAGAGAAGAAAAGGAAACTATTTCCCTCCCGATTGCATGTATCTCTACCTTTCTTAGCATAAATGATTTACTTGCCGCTAATCTACGAATTATACAAGGGTAATTTCGTCCTAAATAGTCCATAATTATGTGCCTTGGTTAACGTGCTGAAAATAATACATTTTAGATAAAGGAATGGAGGGAGTACTTAATATTAATAAATTTCCCTTTAAGAAAAACAAAATACTGTATTTCAGATTTAGTCTTAGCTGACTGTAATCCTATTATAGTAGGGAATAAATTTTGAGTTTGCCCGCAAAAAAGAAAAAGGAGGAATTTCCAAGCAGTGCATGTGCTGTTATACAATTGGATAAGAAGCAAAGGATTGAAGTGATAAGTCATGTCTTCCTTTTCTTGTCGCTTCTCTGATCTCAGCACATAACCTCCATATATGCGCGACCATCCTTTAATCTCTCCGCACCAACGAACTTCAAAAACTATTCTCAACACTTGTGCACACGCAAAGATTCCATGGGAGCGAAGCTTTCCTGCTTCTCCAACCACGGAGGCAGCCTCTCGCAGCAGCCACACCAGCCGCCGCCTGTCAGGGTCATTGCCGCCGACGGATCGCTGAAGGAGCTCCCGGCCAGCCCACGCGTCACCGTCTCCAACGTGCTCGGCGGCAGCGCCGCGTCCTTCTTCGTGTGCAGCTCCGACGCGCTCTACTTCGACCAGAGCCCTCCGGCGCTGGCATCCGGGGAGGTACTCCAGTCGGGGCAGATATACTTCGTGCTCCCGGCGGCGTTGCTCGGGCGGCCGCTATCCAGCGCCGAGATGGCCTCGCTTGCGGTGCGAGCGAGCTCGGCGATCGCGGCCAAGAAGCCGCAGCGGAGGCGGGGGCGCCTCAGCGGCGGGAGGAAGAAGGTGCGCGTCATGCCGATGCACGAGGAGGTGGAAGACGGCGAGGACGTTCTGCTGAACGAGAAGCTTAACGAGCGGACGCTCGGGGAGTTCACCGTGTCGCCGATGAGCCCAGAGAAGATCGGCGTGGTGGCGGCACGGTCGCGGCTGAAGATGAAGGTGAAGCGCGCTCTGAGTATCATTCAAGAGGCTGCTGAGTGAAGCATTTCTCTAAAAGATAAATACTAGTAGTGTTTTTTTTTAGTTTTTGGTTCTGTTTGAAGCCATGTTTAGGTTTAAGCCCAAATATTTAATTGGTTTAGTTGATTTAGGATAGGAAGTGTTAGATAATAACGAGAATAAACAAGACACGAGAGACACAGATTTTTACGTGGAAATCCTTGCGGGAGAAAACCACGGAACGCACGAAGGCTTATCACTATAATTGGGAGGAGTATTACATTACACGAGAGGACAAACCCTCTACGTGCTAATCTGGTGGAGATCTCTCTCATCTATTCTATGACTAGCTAGTACTATATAAAGGGGCAAACAACTCTCTTTCTTGGTGGACACGAAACAGAGTTGTAGTCATGCTACGTCTAGCACGATTGGCATGCCGTAGTCCGGTAGGACTCCATCCGTAGTACAATACTTGTATGGGATTCGGAATACAATAAAATAACACTCCACCTTGAGACGAAATCCCTTACAACAATCATAGATAGCATCAACTCCTCAATTAAAGTCATCACAAGTAAACCTTGTGCCTGGAAACGTCCATAGGACTAATAAACTTCTCATGAAGTCATATTGAGCAAATCAATCAGTAGGTCGTCCAGAAAACAGCACAACTATCAACAAAGCAGACTAACAAAACTTGGTCTTCCAATAAAAGTCTGAGTCTGTGCCACTGACCTCAAAAACTGAAACTGCTCAATCATCAAATGACATAAGTCATCATATCTCATGTGGTGCCTGAACGAGCGCATAGCTCATAGTGCAACATCTTGGTGCACATCGCATTGTGAAGAACTCATCTCACGGAATCTGAACGTGCTTCAAAACAGAAAGCACAAACCTCGGCAAACAATACTCATGCAAGAGCATATGGTACGGATGGCATCGCGTGCACCCAAAAAACTGCCGACTTGTGAAAATCCATGACATGGTCATACACTGTCCTTGTAGAACAACTGTCGGATGAAGGAACCATCTTAACATGCAACGGAGTTTCAACTCTGCAATAGACCCCTCTTGAAAGAGCAAAGACAACTAAATTGCACTTGAAACTTAACAGCGCTAAATGTTGTAGTATCTAGCAGAAACAAAACAATCTCCTTCTTGCACCTCAACTGATTCTCATCACGAACATGAATATCAAAACAAAACCTTCACATGCATAACAGCAAAACACTATGGAGAGAATAGTGTATATGCTGGCTACCAACAGGCTTAATAATTACTTCCTCCATACCCTTTTTTTTTATAACTGAATTGTGATCTTCAAATAACTACAGCAAATTGCATCCATTATCCCGACGGCCATAATCCCCAAAACTCCACCTTGAAGAAAAACTGAGTGCATCCTGATAATTGGCTTGCGCCAACAACGCTCGCATCTCGACTTGCCATAGGATAAACCTTGCATCACGATCCAGCAGCGAAACATCGTACTTCATGGATGTCATGAGTCGATAAATCTGTGTACACAAAGTAATACAAGCCGGTAAAAAAAATTCTTGACAGAATTTAATATGCGGAGTAAATAACCAGAAGAAATAGCACCTAATAGTCTTCGTGTGGATGTAGCAATCAGAGAAAACAAATCTGATTTACTAGTACTCAATAGTACTAGTCTTGACGTGAGCAAGTAGCAGCAGAGCTTCGGTAGATTTGACGCGAAGCAGGAGAAAACAAATCAATCTCTTCACGTGGCTGCCTCCAACTCGTACTACTAGTACGATTGATCTTTGCGTGGGGAGATGTAACGCCGCTGTACCTCGATCGGCTGGTAAATTAGATAAACCTGCACGTACTGATTGGAACGCCTGTCGGACTCGGTGACGTGCGGCCGCAGAAACTCCAGTCGGATTCGACGGATCGGCCGGACGCGCGCGGCGGTCGTAACCCTAATCTCTCGTCTCAAATCTCGTATGTGTAAACTTGGCTCTGTATACCACTTGTTAGATAATAACGAGAAATAAACGAGATAAAGAGAAACGGATTTTACGTGGAACCCTCGGGAGAAAACCACGGAACGCACGGGCGTATCACTATAATTGGGAGGAGATTACATTACACGAGGACAAACCCCTACGTGCTAATCTGATGGAGATCTCTCATCTATTCTATGACTAGCTAAGACTATATAAAGGGCAAACAACTCTCTTTCTTGGTGGACACGAAACAGAGTTGTAGTCATGCTACGCCTCTAGACGATTGGCATGCCGTAGTCCGGTAGGACTCCATCCGTAGTACAATACTTGTATGGGATTCGGAACACAATAAAATAACAGGAAGAACATGTATTCTGGGAAAGGGTATGTGAATATGTCCCATGGTGTATGTGATTCACTATAGAATACTTATATGCAAGACTAAAAGAAGGGCGGTATTGGCGCCGCCGCCGCCTTGTTGGCGAAAGTTTCGGCGGTCGCACCATGAAGTCCGATCTACACGTCTTGTAACCGTCAGATCTGTCCCCTGTCGTTCCCTTCGCCAACCTCCCGCACAGGAAAAAAGAAGAGGAAAAAAGAGCGCCGCCTCCGCCCGGGCTGACAGCCCCGCCTATCTCCTCGTCTTCCTGTTGGAGCACCGTCGCGTGCGCCGCCGCGCTGCCGGCTTGCCGCATCTCGCCGCGCGCCATCGGGATTGCAGGGCTACCTAGGAAGATTCAAGATTCTGCCATTTGCATCTCTTCATCGGCTTGTTCCAAGAACTGGCATCGTGGTTGCACCACCTCCCGCCGCCGCCGTCCCTACTCGCCGCCGACGTCGGCTTCCACCACCGTATTTCAGCACAAAAAGCCCAACGGATAGGAAAGGGGATTTCTCTGGTGGTAGCAAAAACCAAAAACAGTTCCAGCAAAAAATTATCACAGTTCCAGCAAAAAAATGCACTGCCGCCGATGCGTGCAAACAAAAAATCTCGCCGGTTCCAGCTCTGCTTCGGCTGGTTGTAGCAAAAATGATTCTTGGTTGCAGCAAAACACATGGCAGCCGCCGTCTATCATCGTCCCAGCACCATTCCTATAGCCTATGCAGCAAAATCAAACGCTAGTTCCAGCAAAATCAAAAGTGCTTCCAGCCAATAATTTGATGTACCAAAAAATCCTGTCTATGCAGCAAAATCATTGTTGGTTCCAGCAAAAATCAAAAGTGCTTCCCAAAAATTTGATGTAGCAAAAAATCCTGCCTATGCAGCAAAATCAAAGGTTGGTTCCAGCAAAAATCAGAAAGTACTTCCAGCCAAAATTTTGATGTAGCAAAATATCAGAGGCGGAGGCACCACTGTCCCTCAATTTACAGCAAAATCGAAAGTTGGTTCGAGCAAAAAACAGAAGTGATTCCAACAAAAACAAATGCAGCAAAAAAATCATGGCAGCTCGCTAGCCGCCGTCTCTACCATCCCCACGGTCGTCGCTCACCCCTGACTCCCATAGTAGTACCCCCTGGCCCTCCCTTCAGACCGGTGCAATTTCTAGCCACAACAGCGCCGGATTTTGTTGCCTTCTTGATTAGCGGAGGAAGGGGATTACATTAGTAGAGGAGGATGTGTTCGTGGAGATGGGTTAATGAGTGGTGGAGCTCACTAGGGGAAGAAGATAAGGCACGGAAGGGGTAAATGAGTGGTGGAGCTCGCTGGGAAGAAGATAAGGCACAGAGGGAGACGGTGCGTAGGGCCCAGTGTGGAGAAAGGGGAAAAAGAAAAAAAGGTGCGGCTGTGCTAGCGAGCGGCGCGACCGGCCGAAGTTTCGGCCGGCGCACCGACTACAAGCGTTTTCCCTAAAAGAATGCAAAACACCGATTCTTGATCTGTTAATTTTCAGCAGATTCTGTTCTTTTTACACATTCGCTAATCCTCAGGCAACTAAAAATTTCCGTAGCACGAATTCATATTAGTAGGGAGGACAACAGAGCGCCGAGCGCGAGACTCGATGGCGAGTGCGGGGCATCAACAAGTGGGAGCCAGCGACGCCACGGCGCCTTGGAGTCTCGACGGGTGTTAACCGGCGATGAGGCGGCTCGCCGCAACATCGATTGCCGGAGCGAGTCAGAGACTGGACTGTTTAGGCTGGGGGCTGCAGGATCGTTGCTGGCACAGAACGGGGAGAGAGGGATTTCGAGGTATGGTCGGTGTGGCCGTTGAGGGGAATACTGGACTGCGATGCGAGCGCGATCGTGCCGCCGATCGCGGGTGGTCGAAGCAAGCGGTTAGGCAATCATTTGTGAAATGGAGCGGAGCTGCCAAACTACATAAACAAAGCTTCAGTCAGCATATAAGCATATAACCAGAAATGCAACTGCGCGCTTAACCGAAGAAGTGAAGGACGCGTACTTCTCTCCGAGCATAAAGCAATGTTGACGGATAACGATCCTGACAACTATCACCATCGATGCCAGGCCAGATTGCCGAGTCAACCAAATGGTTAAACAAGTCGCGAAGCGATTCGCAGACTGCTCATGGTCGCGTCTTGTAGTACGGAATTGTCAAATGCACCGGATAGAAGGCAAAAGAGACGTCAACACGAGAAGTAGAAAGGAAGGAAGCTGTAAACTACGCCAGCAGACCGGCCTTCATAGCCCGATAAACATTGCATTCCGGTCAGACCTCTCAAACCAGCATAGCTTGCAGGAACTTGTGTTGACTCGAACAAAACTTCGTCTCAAACTCTCAACACAGCAACATATAACTCGCTTCCTTCCCGCCGACAGATTACAGATTACGAGCAATCATCTACTCCCTTTGTTCCTAAAAATATAAGACCTTCTAGAGAAGTCAGTACGGTTTACATACGAAGCAAATGGAGTGAATATGTGCTCTAGAATATGTCTATATACATTTGTATGTAATCTACTCCCTCCGTTCCCAAATAGTTGTCTTTCTAGCCATCTCAAATGGACTACAACATACGGATGTATGTAGAGATGTTTTAGAGTGTAGATTCACTCATTTTGCTCCGTATGTAGTCACTTATTGAAATCTCTAGAAAGACAATTATTTAGGAACGGAGGGAGTATATTGAAATCTCTAAAAGGACTTGTATTTAGAAACGTACTACCTCCGTCCGGGTTTATTAGACCCAAAGACCACTTTGGCAGGACCAAGGCATTGCTGAAAAGATGTGTGTGAAAGTTAGAGCTCAAACTAGCCAATCAGCCGGCTTTAGTCCAGCTCAGGGTAAACGAAAAATAATGAGATTGTAGCTCCCCACCACTTGCATGCAAGGATTAACTGCACGCCTAGGAAACGAGGCACAGCATGCGCGGCCAGTTGCAGGCAACGACATGCATGCATTGGCTTGCATGCAAACCTCATCAGTACGCACAGGAAACAAGGTGTGCAGCCTGGGATTAGGCGAAGGAAAACGCTGGTCATTGGTGCAGGCTTAGCTCGAGCGGCCTAATATTTTCGGACGGGGCTTCGTGACCAGCGGGCCTTTTAAACCCGGACGGAGGTAGTAGGGAGTAGCGCATGAATTCCTGTGCAGACATTTTTAGTTGGTTGTTTTCCCTTTATCAGGGAATGCGTTCTCATGTTAATAGTAGTAGTACCAAACTCCCTGTTCTTTTAAGAGTTTCACCTCAAGATAAGTCCTACTAACCTAATCTCTGCTCTCCTTGCTCCTTTGATGAATCCCCTGGAGAAGGATTGTCAAGCCGACACTGCAACAAGATACCTGCCCCATAACAGAGATGTAGCCGGACCATGTCCAGTAGTTCAACTTCCAAGATATATAAAGTAAATACCGAAGTTGTTTATCAAGTAGAAAGGAATAAAGTACAATTACTTCTCAAATACAGTATTATAACTGAATTGTTGCTGGCAATCATAAACTACGAGGGAACTTAGCTAGCACGAAGATGAAGTACGATAAATTTCTAACCAGTTCAGCGGAATGATTTGTGATTGGTGCTACTGATTTGTTTGCTGCTACCATATGATGGTTGAACTGTAGCTGATCAACTGATAGTTGAATTGGCAGTTATGAGAGAATATAGACAATCTGCTGAAAAACTGATTGTGTATATCAAAGAATCTTTTTAGACTAATGTGTATATGAAAATTTAGACAACCAAATTTAGACATGCTATTGGAGATGCTCTTAGTACTAGCGCCGAAGGGTTTGACATATAAGAGCATCTCTAGCGGATCCCCTATTCTAAAGTGCAAAACAGAGGCACCAAGAGGATAGCTTGCGTTCCCCCACGGGCGCCCTCACCTACCTCACCTACCACATTCACCGCCACCGCCCCCACCTTCGTCGATGTGGTGTCTGGGTGGGTGCTTCCGTGCGTCGCCTTGCATGATCCAACAGTGGAGACCATTGTAAGCAACTTCATTGACCAGGTCTCCAGGCGGATCTTGCCATGTGTGGCATTGAAGGAGGGTGTGGTGCGCGCAGCTGGCAAGTTCCCCTGACCCTGAGCCCGCTCCTCCTCCTTCATGCCGTCTTGAAGCTGTGTAGTGTAGCCACCCCCTTCAGTCTGCCATGCGCCTGTTGGGGAAACTGCTGCCCCTATGCCAGAGGGGCGTGCCCTGCCCACCAGTCCTGTGACGAGGCCCCGTCTGCGCTCGGTGTTTATTGCCCCTGCCACTTAGGATGGCAGCCACCTACCTCGGAGATCCGGCCATAAAGAGATCGACTGGGAAATTGCCAGCTCTCGCCGGGCGCGTGACCATCGTTTAGACTCCCAGCTTAGGATCCTCTACCTCGAGATATGCCAGTTTAGGTTCTGTCATATCGTGTCCTCGATTAATCCGACTGATCGTTGACCGACTGATGGAATCCTCCTTACGGGTGCCCACACTGACTGATAAACCTCCCTGTTACTAGCATTGCCTTGGGCTGTAGAGATCATGAGCTTGGGCCTCCATGGGCCTTAGCTGGGTAATATGTCGCCGTGGGCCTACCCGGTGGGAGATAACCTCATCAGAACAGAGGTCATCATATGGTAACGTTTAGGAAATACAAACATGCAATAACTGGAACTAAGTACTGCAAATCATCATGCCCGAAATAGCATGTTCAGAATGCCAATTACGACTGACTTGGACGTGCCTGGGTTGAGCGATTGGTGGTTCATACTTCATAGTCCATAGCTTTTTTAGCTCAAGTGTTACGTCGAGACATTACAGAACCTATCTTAAATTAATAAAAAGGGCGAGAAGAATAGATTTAAATTAATCTACTATGATGCTCAATTTATAGAACGGTAGTGAGTTCAGACCTTGGTGCAGTAGGCAGGTCACTTGAGATAGTTAGCGCAAATCATCACACCAGGCAGGTCATCATCAGAGAGAATGATTACACGACTGCTGGAGGTGTGTAGCCATGATCAAATTTTATGTGATCCACAAGTTCCACAAAATTATCAGAAGCAAGGGGTCAGTAACGAAAATTGAATGGTTACAAAAAAAAATCAACTTCCAACAGAAGACAAGCACATACATCCCAATTATCTTGTTCTCCACAGAGTCATCTCTCCAGCTCATCCTCTGAGAATACCTGAAGTGTGCTTAGTAGAAATACCTGCAATGCCCAGTGTCAGTGGACAACGACAAAATGGATTTTTCGACTGTGCGGGCAGTAAGAGACAACACCAGAGAAGAGTGAAATATATAAAATGAGAAGTGGACATCGAGTGCATGTCACCCTATAGGGACCATGTAAGGCTCATGAGTTACAGATCAAAGTATAGAAAGCAACCTCACATCTAAATACACCTGAATGGACAGATGTAGTAAAAGGACAGAGGGCAAGTCAACTGCCGAAGCATAATAATTACTTTCAGAAACAAGTACAAGTTTATACATATTGGATTAAGATTGCTTAAGAAATACACAGGGTTTAAAAAAATAAGGAAAGGGTTTTTGCATTATCAAATTAAAACATTACTGCCAAGTTCATCTAAAGATAAAATGCTAGTAGGAAACAGCAACCTAATAACTTTACCAAAGGGATTAGAACTCGTATAAACTACAAAATGTGGAGCCCTGATAGCTTCTAAGTAACAATACATCCTACTCACACTCCCCAGTTTGTGAACTGGGGCCAACTAGCCATAGTGTAATTCAAAAGCTTCTTTCAGATGGTGTAACTGAAAAGCTGTCCCAAGTTACCTAAGTAAAAACAGACGAGAGCAGCACCATGATACAGCATACCTGACTGAATCCTGACTTAAAAGCCTCCAGTTGTCTTGAGATTCCACTTTTAACCGTAGTGTCGACAACAAAAGAAACATATTCTTCCAAACTCTCATCAGTTACCTAAAAATAACATGAGTAATTTAGAGAATACTTTTAAATCTGCTGATAAGCCAGCAACTGAGAGTGCACAGTCATATCAGTTACATTATCTGAGGTACCCTCTGAAGAAAGCACATATTCTGGATACCCTGGGACCGCAAAGTCAATAGCAAGATCCTCAATTTTACAACCTCATTAAGACAAATCAGATGTTTTCTGGTATTCCGCCGTCGAACATGACTGAGTATTTCTTTTGACAAGTGCTTTAATTTCATGAGGGTCGTTGCCAGTTCAGGATCAAATGAATTGATATCGTATATATTAAGCTCTTAACAAGAAAAGCTTATTAGATCGACTAACAAAAGTATGAAAGCGTAATAAACACGATATATATTTGAAAAATGTAGGGTCCAAAATACTTGTCCTAGGTTAAGCTTATAAAATGCTTTAGAAAATGGAATGTCAATAATTCTGCCATCCTTAATTGCCTTTGTGATGACTCCTTTCAGATGATCATCTATATTCCTTTCATAGATGTAATTTTTTTTCTATCTCCTTTGATTTGTACATTCTAACTAAACTGAAACTTATTCAATCATATCCCACAAAAAATATTCAATTATATTCATTTTTCTTATTTCTTTAACTCTGTATGCGCATCAGCACATGTGCACATCAGTTCTAAGTTTATAGATGTTGTTAGCTCGAACTTAGATACTTTGCTGATAGTTATCCTGTTTCTATCATATTTGTAGTGGCACCCCAGTGACCCTGACAATGACCAAGATTAGAGTATTTGGCGGGTAGCAAGTACTACCTTTGTTCCAAATTATAAGATGTTTTAGATATTTCAATATGGGCTACATACGGACTAAAATGAGTGAACGAACACACTAAAACGCGTCTATATACATCCAATTCAAAAAAAATTGAACATCTTATAATTCGAAACGAAGGGAGTAGCAATTATCTCAAAATGACTAAAGGCATCAGCTCTGCAAACCCAGACTCAAAATTATCGACCAGAGAGATGTCTATCCAGCTTCAGCTGAATCACCACCTAGCTATGAATATATTGGTCAAGAATCAAGATACTCCTAACCAATTAGTATGATATACAAGTTGACACGACTTTGGGTGCCACCGGTGCAGCAATGTTGCTGGAAAGAATGCTGATATATCTAATGTGGCCTGGCTTCCTTCAAAAGAAGGGGATCAGTGAGGCACACACTTCTTAAGAGAGAAAAAAACATCAATCCTCCGTCACATCATTGTCTGGTCCAAGCCTTTGTGCAATGTCGCAAACATGTATTAGTCCATAGAGCAAGGAGTGATCTTCAATGCAATTCTGATGCAGATATCAGAACTTTTGTTGCTCTGATCTGTGGTAGACACAGAACTGCTACTTTTGGCACCAGCCTGAGCGCTGAAGCTTCAACAGAGAACTCTTGCCTCATACTGCTGCAGGCAATCAACCATCTTATCAAAAGTGTACCAAGATCAAAGCCCCAGTGGAATACCGAAGAACTACTAGTATTAAATCAGTACTTCAGCACAGCAGCAGAACTTATAAATCGCATGGCTGCATTAGCGCTCATCGTGCCAAGGACTTCTGTATTTTTTTTCTCTCTCTTTTCAAGCCTATCTCCTTCTGAAATTACTCAGTTATAACTACTACTAAAGTGTTAACCATTAGCTCTACCTCAGATGCTAAATTCATCTGATCGGGTACATACCAAGCCATTCCAACTCCATAGTAAATCAAGTCAAGCATCTCATAGATCAAATTGTCTTGGGGGTGTGTCCGGTCACCTGAGACAAACACCCCAACTCCCCTCTCCTCCCCTCCAACTGTGACTGATGACCACCCTACTCCTTTCACAACCCCTTTCTGCTTCATCATATGTCTCTCTTGTGCTGCCTCACACCACTGTCCCTTGCTGGCGTATAGATTTGCCAACGCCACATGTGCTCCTGCACCCCATGGCTCTGCCTCCATTACCCTCTCTGCAGCTTTCTTTCCGGTTTGCTCTTCCCCTCGAGCTGCACATGCCCTAAGCAAAGATGTCCAAACAACGCCATCTCTTTCATTAGCTGCCATACCACCAATCAACTCCTCAGCCTCATCTATTCTACCAGCTCTGCCCAACAAATCCACGACACAGCCATAGTGCTCCTTTGCCGGCTCCAGTCCATAGCTTTTGCTCATTGCATTGAGGTACCTCAATCCAAGCTCAACTGCCCCAGCATGACAGCAAGCACTGAGCACACCAATGAACGCAACATGGTCCGGCTTTATCCCAACACGGCACATTTCCTCAAACAATTCAAGTGCCCTTTCGCTGTGGCCATGCTCAGCATTCCCGACGATCATCGCGGTCCATGAAACCACATCATCTTTCGTGCGATTGGAAAATACAACATCAGCATCTGACATGTTGCCACTCTTTCCATACATGTCAATGAGCGCACTCCTGACCATGGCATGGTGTTCAAGTCCAGTAGCAACAGCAAGTGCATGGAGTTGGCGACCAGCGTCGAGTGTCGCAGCAGTTGCGCACGCACTGAGGAGACTGGCAAGAGTAAACTCATTCGGACGAGGACAATGGTGCCGTCGCATTTCACTAAACAGGGCGAAAGCCTCCCCTGCAAGCCCTTCCTGCGCATAGCCCGATATGATTGCACTCCAAGAGACAACATCCTTGGCGGCACTTTCCCGGAACACGGCATCGGCTGCTGACAGAAGACCGGCGGCGCGGGCATAGAGTGTGACGAGTGAATTGGCCACCGAGCGCGCACTGGCAAACCCTCTTTGTGCAGCTTGCGCGTGCAACTGCTCTCCAAGATAAACACACGAAATATTTGCACACGCAGCAATAACTGCAGCGTATGTGTATTCGTTGGGCCTTGCCGCGTTTGATGCCCCGTCACGAAGCATCGCGACGAATGCCAGGATGGCTTCCTTGGCACGACCAGTCTGCGCGTAGGAGGATATCACCGTCGTCCACGCGGCAACGTCTCGCGAGCCCATGCGGCCGACCGCAGCCAGTGCACGGTGGACGTCCCCGCAGCGCGCGTACAGCGTGGCGAGTGTGTTGGCGACGTAGGGCGTGGCGTCGAAGCCGAGCTTGGCGCAGAGCGCGTGCACCTCACGGCCGCGCGACAGCAGCCCGGTGTCGGCGCACGCGGTGAGCACGGCCGCGAAGGCGTGCGAGTCACAGGGCATGCCGGAGGCACGCATCTCGGCGAAGCGGCGGACCGCGTCGTGGCGGCGGCCGGCCCGCGCCAGTGCGGAGATGAGCGTGGTCCAGGAGACCACGTTCTTGAGCGGCATTTCGTCGAACACCCTGAGTGCCAGCGCGAGGCGGCCGGCCTTGGCATAGGCGTCGGCCAGCGCGGTCGCGACGAAGACGGAGGAGACGACCGAGGACCTGACGGCAAAGGCGTGCAGTGACGCGGCGTGGCTGGCGTCGGCGGCCGCGGCGCAGGCCTTGAACGCGAGGCTGAGCACGAAGGGGTCAGCGGCCGGGAGCGAGGATGCGCGGATGCGGGAGAAGAGCGCCATGGCGCCGGCGACATCCCCCGCCGCGGCATGGCCCGCGAGGAGGGCGGAGTAGGAGGCCTCGTCGCGGTGCGGCGCCCCGTCGAACAGGGCCTGCGCGTCCGAGAGCCTGCCCGACTGGACCAGGCGCTTCAGCCGGGCGTTGAGGTCTTGCAGTGGCGGCACGGAGAAGAAGGGCGGTGGGTGTGGTTCGGGACGAAGAGGAGCAGCTTCGCCCCACATGGAGCGACCGAGACGGGGAGCGAAGCGCATCACCATTTGAGTCCCCTCGGCGGCCTGGAACTCCTCCCCGGCCCGCGGCGGCGATCCTGCCCAGTCCCCACGGCTGCGCGGCGTGGTTTCTCCTCTGCGGTACGGCGCTCGATCGGCCGGAGCTGGGCTCTTCGCGGCGAAGCGCGCGAGAGCACGACTGCACGAGACGGCCCGCGCAAACCCTCCTTTTCCGGTTTTCCCCGCCTGGATTTTACCCCCTTTTTTTCCCTAAAAATACTTCATCGTGCACGCGCACGATTCCGGCTTCCCGAGCGGCCGCGCGTGAGCCGTCGGATGTGGCTGATGTACTGCGGCGGCATCATGCGAGTGAGCCAGTCAACTGGGGACTGTACGACCGAAGCAAGCATTGGCATTTTGGTCTGGAAAGTGCTATTCTGAGCTCGAGCTCAGATGTGCCCTTTATCTCAGCCGTTGTCTAGCGTCAAGATTTTCACCACTGCTAGTATTTTACTCTGTATTTGGAGCAGTATGCACGGCTTTTTCACAGCATGAGGCCCACCCAACTACTGCATTCAATGTAACGGCCGTCATCCTCGCAGCCACGGCTCATATGGAGCGTTGCGTCGTAGGCCATGACCCAGTCGTTAGTCAGCAAACGGACGTCGTCCCTCGTCCCACAGCTCCCATTAATTTTTAGCTATTACTGCATCCTTCCACTCCAAGATTCCTCTGCCACCCCTGCCGCCTCTTCCCTTATCCCTTCATCCTCGCCGGGAGAAGCAGATCGAACGATGGCGGCCTCCTCTTCTTCCTTGCAGTCGACGAGGTGCTCACGATTCCTTGCCCACTTGTGGCGACAAGGTGGTCACCTCGTATCCCGAAATGGCAACGCTTCTACAAGTCGCGCGGAAAAGATGTAAGTACTCCATGCTAAGAAAATTCAAATGCCTATCCCTTTTATCTCGTGATCAAATCACTCTTCCCGCAGTCGGTATATGCAAGTTTTTGAGATCGACGGAACACCTACCCGCCTGAGCTTAGTAGCCGCGGCTTGACCCAGCCGTACATGTTGTATCACTCTGTAGCTGTGCACCCGTCCGCTTCCCTTCAGCATAGATCCAGGCGAGACCACCGGTTCGTGGACGGCAATCAAAGCCGAGATCCAAGCAACGATGCACGCATCCACCCAGAAGCGACAAGTTAGCCCTCCTCAGCGCCACAAGATTGCTATTCCTGCTCCGCCGATAGCAAACGCACGGCGGTGCTGTTGGCCGGAACGAACTTTATCCTTGTCCTGGGTCTGCTCTTCTTAATCTTCATGCAGCAGAGTAGCTAGTTTCCTGTGCAGGAGGCTTGTAATAGGGATAGTCATCTAGTTTGGTGTACTAGTTAATTTCATAATCCCAGTTTGTAATCCGGAGTCGTTTGTAACCTAGCAATCACTGCCAACTACTAGTGTTCTCTTTTCTGTTATCTCCAATCATCTGATCCTTGTTAGTCCATTTTGTACGCAATCATGGTTATCTATGAACTATTTTAGTAAGATTATTTGTTAAATACCCATGCTCCCCACCTATTTGTCAATTTCTGTCGGCGGCCACTCTTCTTGGCGCACTCGGAGACGCCGCCTGTCCAGGGTGATTTCCATTCATGGAATTTTTGCAGATGCACTTCTTTTCCAGATCAAAAGCTATTTAGCTTCACAGATTGAAAGGTCCGGTTTGACACTAAGATTGTTTATAGATTCATAGGTTCACATATTCATTTTTCTTTAGCAACAAAAAATGCATGCATTCATTCATGGATTATACGATCCAGGGCTTGAAAATCATCACAGGTCCATAATGTTTTATTGATTCATAGTATATTACATCCAGTTTTTGCAATGCAGCAACACTGTCCTACAGGGTCCATTTTACCTTACATGCATAGGGCCACATAGATTCAGTCTGAAACTTCAGTTCAGAACTATATTTCTAGTTTCAGTCTCTAGGAATAAGAAGTTTCAGAACTTTCAAATCCACACTGTCTACACATGCATTGTGTATTGGATTCAGTTGTGGAAAGCGCCAACATTTTATATAGGATCCATTTGATAACTGTATATCAGAGAAAAGGCAATATGTTTTTTGAATTCTCTGAAAGTCTGAATCCCAGGTTTTTATTTTTTAGTCCACAATACCAGGCTTATTTTTTCCCACCAATGCTGCAGGGTAAAATATCAGTTGAAGGCAGCTGTGAGGGAGAGACGGGCGACGAGAACCTGCAGGCAGCTAGACAAGATTCAAGATAGAGCGGTGACCCAGCCGTGCCCCCAGCACCAAGCTCTCGTATATCTGTCAAGCACGCTGTTGATGTCATCTAGACATTCAATGAGTTCAAGCGATTTCTTGTTACGAGCATTGGGTTTGGTGGTATGCTTGACCTTCAAATGCTGCAGAAACTAAACCTGAAATTCAGTGCATGGACAATGAGTAAGGTAAGCACCACCCGCCGCGCCATTGTCCTGGTAGAGAACAAGATACTGAAATTTTCAGAAAGCATGGATATGCCACTATTGATTTCGGGGAACACTGGTTAATATTGAGACAATTAAGCAGTTCAAATGGTGTGAGTATGTGATTCAATGCCTGCTCGCTGGTGTTAGGAGGCTAAAGAATAATATCCGGCCAGGCAACCCCGCCACCAACTTAGTCGGATGCTATTTGTTTCTCCAGGTAATACTGTGTATGGAGGCCCCAAATTCATGACATTAGTTACTTCCATTTTTTTGGGAGCTAACAAACTGTTGCACTCACAGATATTCCTGCTGGACAACCTCGCCCTTGGGATGTTCAACAAGCAACATTCTGAGTTGCTAAGGGTAAAGTTGTTTGATCAAGACTCAATGCGGAGGATGACAACCATGGCTACTGATGTAGGAAAGCCGGTCACATCTTACAGTGACAAATTGGTAAGTGCCACATATCCCATGGTAGTGCCGCTTAATTTTCAAATGTTTTTTTGCTGGCCCTCGTGCCACTGCACACATCATGTAGTTATGCCACCACTCCACTGTGTGCTATGCCCGTTCCAAGCACTCCGCCGCAAAGCAGTCATCGTCAAGGAACACAGCAAAATCTCCGTTCTAGCAGCTCCGTCCGGTGGTGGTAGCACAACCAAAACATCCCAGAGGGATCTTCCCAGCCCTTCATCTGCACATCGTGTAGTTAACTTGTATGACACTCTGCACCACTTCTCTCTCTTTTCTGCTTCACTATGGATTGCAAGATATGTCTTGTGTTTCTCGACCTCTTCCACCTGATAAGCTCCACATTCGTACAATATATGCCCAAACTGTTGGAACATGGCCCTTGTATATATCTTGCTAGCATGCCTCTCCACTGCCAGGTTTGCCCTCATGAGTGGCCTCCCTGCACATTTTATCAAACACCACCACACAAAGTAAAATTTCTATGCAACGAGTATCACAATGTTGTAACTAGAGAACACAATACAAAAAACTTACAATTCACATTCTTTTTCTTCATAGTTCTCCAATTCCCGGTCGAATTGTAGCCTTGTGTACCTCTGCACAAACATGTGCATTGGGCACCCAGTGGCACATAATTTTTCAGATATGGTCCAAGCCTCACTCCTCTGTGTGATGGTCATCTTTGCACAAAAACACCCTTAAAATAAGGTTTATCCCATTTCTTTCGAATCTCAAACAGCTGCGTCATGTATGAGTGTACCCTTAGCTTGTATTTGTCCAACAACATTTCCTACCCTTTCTCAAATTCATCTTCTTTCAAAGATATGGTTTATCACTTTACAAAATTCAGCCCTGAAATTGCTTTTCTTTGTGTGTAGAGCACCCAATGACTCTTTGCTTTATTCAGACGTGCCATCTGCACCATCTCGTGTTGTCCCCGCATAATGTTTTGATAACCAGCTCCATGGCACGGTTTTGGTCTACAAAACAAGTGAACAAAATGTACACAATCACCACTCATGACGATGACAAGATATACATCAGCTAACAAGCTGAGGACAATTGATCGGTTTCCAAACATAAATAATACCTGTAAGTATGGTCATGGTGGAGAACCACCTATCATTCTTAGGAATTCTGAAAAAAAAACTTGAAACGCTCTTGGGTCTCATCGCGAACAAGAACACCAGCCAGGATCATGCTCTGAAAGTGATTGTTAACCCCAACAAAAAGGCCGAAAGGCATGTCATATAGGTTGGTCCTGTATGTCTTGTCAAATGTTATGATAGCCCCAAAGAAGGGGTATGCAGCACTGCTGCTCAAACTTTCTCAGATTTCTTGATCCTCCCTTAACTCGTCACCAACCCTCTATGTGAAGTGTGGATCTTTAGCTCGAATCTACGCAAACACATCCATCGTTTCTTCACATCATCATCTGATGGTCCCCTTTTATCTTCCCACATAGATTACGCAAAGACCTCTTTGTGAATGGAACATTTTCCATCGATCCAAACAAACTTCCAGTGATACTGCACACCTTAGCGAGGTTCACATTGTTCTACCTTAACTGCTTCACAAGATCCCTGGTGTAAACATCTATGTGCTTGTGTGATGGCCAGTGGATTGTCTCACTAAAGTTAGGTGAAAGCGAGTGGTTGTGAGTCTCTCTATGCTCCGCAATGTACCAACCATTGTTGTCTGCTCGTAGAATCCTTATGAGAGCAGGACATTCGCAGCGGCAAGACCTTGTGTTCTCGACATAAGCTTTCCCCTGCAAAATGTTTACCAATTTTAGTCACTTAGTAATTCTTCATAACCTGATCAACCAAAATAAATTGTTGAAACAAGAATAGAGCAAAATTTCATACTCACCGAACAACCGCAAACTATTTCCCATCGACCCAAAGATGCCTCCTATGATACTGTACACCTTCGCAAGATTGACATTGTTCTGCCTTAACTGCTTCAAAAGATCCTTCGTGTAAACATCAATATGCTGGTGCGATGCCCAGTGGATTGTCTCACCAAAGTTAGGTGAAAGCGAATGGTTGTGCGTGTCTCTATGCTCTGCAATATACCAACCATTGTCTTCTGCTCTTAACAGCCTTATGAGTGCAGGGCATTCGCAGCGGCAAGACCTCGTGTTCTCGACACCAGCTTTTCCCTGCAAAATTTGCGCCAATTTTGGTCACCGACGTTGCAACCTGATAAAAAATAAACTGGGATTGTTGAAGCAGTAACACTAGCAAAAATTTGTACTCACCGAGCATCCACAAAATATTTCTTGCATGCATTTTGTCCTCTCGGCATTCAGGCAGCTTTTGTCGTATCGAATACCAAATCCTTTCTCCCATGAGTACAATTCGTAGTAGTCGTATGCCTCACCCACTGAGTCAAATGTAGTGCCAACAATTGGGGTAATAACACTCTCAGTTGGGTTCTCGGCAAAACTCCTGACAACCTCCTCAAATGCACTAACGCGGTTCGGGCAAGGTGCTCTGCTAGGGGCTGCAGCTCCAATGTGTAGCCTCTTTTGCAAAAACAGGCAAGTATGATATTAGTTTACAAAGGTTCAGCAACCATCAGTCAACACTAATTAGATGCATTTTTTTTAATTGACTTGTTTGCACTCATCATTTTACCCTACAGGAACTAACCATGTTGTTATGTGGTTGTCCTAATCCAGCAAGCAACATTTTTACTGCCAGCAAGTTCATGTAATCCTGTATTTGTTATAAATCCAGAATCATTTATTTCTGCAAGTCCCAATACATTTTTTCAGCTTACAAAGGTGAAGCAAGCATAATTCACACTAACTAGATGCATGTAATTCACTGGTTTCAAGAATCTTGTTTACTGCAGCAAGTGAATATAAATTATGTACTTGTTATAATCCACGAAATCATTTCTATTAAAGTCTCAGTACTTAACTGATGGTAACCACACAAATCATTGGATACATACGCATACATGTGTTTTGTCAGGGCCACAAATGCACACACTAATTCAGCTAATTCAGCTCATCTATTCAAGGACATTACTGCCCCAATTTATCAGCATTACCAGCTCAAAAACACGCAAGAACATTATGCCCCAATTTATCAAGATTACCAGCTCAAAAACACTAACCTTTTGTTCCATTCAGAGCCCGGGGTTCATCTTCCCAGTTGACAGCTCCAAAGCTGCAGGAGAGCTCTCCCTCCTTTCTGCCGCCGTTGAGCCGCCTGCGCAGACGTGACTGTCTGCGTCTCCAACTGCCGGCGCCAGCTCCTCAACCTCCTGCTCCGTCGCCATGAAATCTGCCATCACCGGTGCTTGTTCGGCCGCCAGGGAATCCCCCACGGCCGCTCTCTGCTCCACTTCACCCGCTCCTACCAATTGCTGCTCCGGCGCCTTTACATCCCCAATCGCCCCTGCCCGCCCCACCATGTTCTGCCGCAGGAGCCAGCACCATACTCTCGCCGACCTCCTCCCGGAAAGTAGGTCTGATGGATGATGAACGAAATCCGTTCCAAACTATCAATCCAAGAACCTAATCCAAGAAGTCAACCACGAGAAAAGGGAAGATTTTACGAACCCACCTATCGGCTGCATCAGGAACTCCATGGCTTGCCGCCGCCGCCGCTTCCTGTCTCAACGGCTCACTATCCGAGCACCCAAAGTTTGGAGAAGGCACTAGAATAGTACATCCATCTAACCCCATGACCCCACTGACAGGAAAAGGCAACGTCCTGGGCCACGGATCAGACGTCAACGACTATTCTGGGCCACAGCTCGCATCGTCTCACCCCAACGGCCGTTCGCTCTCCGGTTAATTTATTGCCCACCATCCACTGCGGTGCGTATGTATTCTCGAATGGTGTACCTTTTCCAGCAGCCCACGCCCTCCCGTATAAAGAAATGGCACAGATCTTCACACATAAATCAACGCCCACGATAAAGAGCTCATTTGAGCTCGTGCTCAATAACTCCGCGTCCTTTTGGTCTGTTCTCTTTGTTTCTCTTTTGGTGAATACGCAAAACTTGTGTAACATTTCATTGATAGAAGAATTAGAATGAGTACACAGGGATACAACACATAACACGAACGCAGGCAGATGTGTACATGGTGCCCGGAGCAGAGAGATAAGGGATGTTCAGCACGAATAGAGGATACAACATAGCTAAACCTACCAAACCCGAGCCAAGGGCGGCGATGCCAAGCCAACAAGAACTCCAACATCGTCCGAGCCAAAACCGGAGACACCACGAGCGATCAAGATAGTGCCTTCAAGAAGGAATACGATGCCGAGACACCGTCATCATCCGGTCCGAGGAACCCGGGCCTAGGGTTTCCCCTGAGCTCGAAGGGGCGTAGCTGAAGGCCTTGGCAGCGCCTCCAAGAAGGAAAATGACACCCGCGGGCGCCGTCGCTGCTAGCACCGGCAAGCCGAGCAGGGATCTCTTCCTAGCCTGAAATTGAGCGATCCCATAGCCGCCGAGTCCAGAATCGAAGATGGGGAGGCCAACGCTGGTCGAAACCACCATGTCAGGAAGGGGTTGGCGGGGCTGCCTGCCATCGGAGGGTGGCAATGCCTCCAAAACCGCGAGCATAGGATCTGGCAAAAGGGGGAGACTATGAGGCGTACAGGGTAGGGCGGGCTACAAGGCGAACCAAGCGGGGATCTTGGGGCGACGGCGTCCAGTGACGCCGGCAAGCGAGGACTGGAGGGACGCAGATCCGAGCTGCCGTAGCCTTAGCCGTCGGGGCATCGGCGAGCAAGGTAAGATGGAATACGCACCTACCTAGTCACTAAGGCCGGAGCTGTCCGTTTGGGGACGCCGCCGGCAACGAGGGACACCGGAGAGACACGGGCCCGAGGCCGCCGGGACCGAAACAACACCGGTCCAAAACCACCGCGAAAAGCCCCGGGCCAGCCACAACCGCATAATCATCGTCGTCTTGATGCAAGGGCCATCACCGTGGCTCGGGGGGTGGAGGGCCGCCGGAGACCGTGGCAGCGGCCAGGCTCTCTTTGTTTCTCAAACACGAGCAGAACCACATCATCGCAAAATGCCTCGCATACAGACCGAAAACAGCGGTGACAGAACATAAACGTAAAATGAACCTATAAAGTTTCATACATAGCATATTTGTACAAAGTAGATCGGCGGTGGCCACCGTAAACCCTATTGCCAAAATTTGGCTAACCGGAGCCATCCGGGTGCGGCGGCGGAGGAGTCCAATCGTCTCGTTGGAGGAGGAGACGAGGTCGACGTAGACGTCGTTCCCTGCCTTGGCTTCATGGCGCCATGCCTCGAGGTTGGCGTCGAAGTCATGTGCCTTGGCGAGCTCCTTCTCGAGGAGGACGTCGTCGAGCTCGGCTAGAGATCGACGGCGCTGCTCCGCCTCCTCCTCCTCCCACACACTGCGCGCAATGATGGCCCGCTCGAAGATGCCCGCCTCCGCCGGGAGAGGAAATCCTTCGGCCCGATGACGCCACTGCCCCGCTGCACCGGCTCCGCCTCAAGCTATCTCTTCACCGCGCGGAGCGGCAGAAGCTCCCCCGACTCCCTTTTCACCGGCATGAGGAGCGGCGTACGGGAGCTCGACCCCCCGTGGGAGCTGCCCGCGCTGGCGGGCAGACGCGCTTGCATGTGGTCATACCTCTCCGTATCACGGCGGAGGAGCGACGGTGGCGGCTCTAGGCCGCGGTTCGTGTACTTCCGGGCGGCTCGCTTCCTCCCGCCGTCAGCTTTGACACACTGCTGCCGCTCGGGTTCGTCGCTGCCGCCAGAGCAGCGGCCCGAGCTCCACATCTCGTGACACATGGTGGAGTGTGGTGGCCGATTCGAGTCACCGGTGCCAAGAAATTGAGAGGGGGAGGGGGATTGCGCGCGGGGATAGGTTTTCGCCTCGTACACTCGCCGCAAACCCGTAGATATACCGCATGGGAGGCGGTTTGCGAGCCACCGTAAAATCATTTACGGGCCAGGCAACTATACGGACTCTGGTCTGGCCCAAAAAAGGGGTCAAACCCGTATAGTCACCGGATTTTTACAGTTTGTGTCCTTTTAAGGAGTCTGCTAGAGATGCTCTTATACCCCTTAATGACAAGCAGTGGCGGAGACAGGCCTGGGGCAGCTAGGGCTACAACCCCAGGCCTAGTAAAAACTTCCCTTATGATTCCTTCATACAAAATACAGAAAATCATAGAAGTTTATCACTCAACATAGCACAACCCCAGGCGTAACCTGTTTCTATTTCTGCCACTGATGTGAAGGAAATATGCCCTAGAGGCAATAATAAAGTTGTTATTTATATTTCCTTATATCATGATAAATGTTTATTATTCATGCTAGAATTGTATTAACCGGAAAGTTGGTACATGTGTGAATACATAGACAAACAGAGTGTCCCTAGTATGCCTCTAATTGACTAGCTCGTTAATCGAAGATGGTTAAGTTTCCTAACCATAGACATATGTTGTCATTTGATGAACGGGATCACATCATTAGAGAACGATGTGATGGACAAGACCCATCCGTTAGCTTAGCATTATGATCGTTTAGTTTCATTGCTATTTCTTTCTTCATGACTTATACATATTCCTCTGACTATGAGATTATGCAACTCCCGAATACCAGAGGAACACTTTGTGTGCTATCAAACATCACAACGTAACTGGGTGATTATAAAGATGCTCTGCAGGTGTCTCCGAAGGTGTTTGTTGAGTTGGCATATATCAAGATTAGGATTTGTCACTCCGTGTATCGGAGAGGTATCTTTGGGCCCTCTCGGTAATGCACATCACTATAAGCCTTGCAAGCAATGTGACTAATAAATTAGTTACGGGATAATGCATTACAGAACGAGTAAAGAGACTTGCCGGTAACGAGATTGAACTAGGTATGATGATACCGACGATCGAATCTCGGACAAGTAACATACCGATGACAAAGGGAATAACGTATGTAGTTATGTGGTTTGACCGATAAAGATCTTCGTAGAATATGTAGGAGCCAATATGAGCATCCAGGTTCTGCTATTGGTTATTGACCGGAGATGTGTCTCTGTCATGTCTACATAGCTCTCAAACCCGTAGGATCCGCACGCTTAACGTTCGATGACGATTTGTATTATGAGTTATGTGATTTGATGACCGAAGTTTGTTTGGAGTCACGGACGAGATCACGGACATGATGAGGAGTCTCGAAATGGTCGAGAGGTAAAGATTGATACATTGGACGAAGGTATTCGGACACCGGAAAGGTTTCGGGACGTTTCGGATATTTATCGGGGAACCGAGGGTTTACCGAAACCCCCCGGGGAAGTTATGGGCCCTAATGGGCCATAAGGGAGTAGGAGAGGGAAGGCCACAAGGTGACGCCCCCCCAAGGGCAGTCCGAATTGGACTAAGGGGAGGGGGCGCGGCCCCCCTTCCTTTCCCTCTCCCTCTCCTTCCCTCCTTCCCTCCTTCCCTCCTTCCCCTTCTTGGAATAGGAAGGGGGGCGAATCCTACTAGGAACGGAGTCCTAGTAGGACTCCCCCCCTTGGCGCACACCTCCTAGGCCGCTGGCCTCCTCCTCCCCCCTTTATATATAGGGGAGGGGGCACCCCAAAGGCACAACAAGTTTTCTCTTAGCCGTGTGCGGTGCCCCCCTCCATAGTTTAACACGTCGGTCATATCGTCGTAGTGCTTAGGCAAAGCCCTGCACTGGTAACTTCATCATCACAGTTGCCACGCCATCGTGCTGACGGAACTCTCCCTCGTCCTCAACTGGATCAAGAGCTCGAGGGACGTCATCGTGTTGAACGTGTGCTGAACACGGAGGTGTCGTACATTCGGTACTTGGATCGGTTGGATCGTGAAGACGTTCGACTACATCAACCGTGTTACTAAACAATTCCGCTTTTAGTCTACAAGGGTACGTAGACACACTCTCCCATCTCGTTGTTATGCATCTCCTAGATAGATCTTGCGTGATCGTAGGAATTTTTTTGAAATACTGCGTTCCCCAACAGTGGCATCCGAGCCAGGTCTATGCGTAGATGTTATATGCACGAGCAGAACACAAAGAGTTGTGGGCGATAATAGTCATACTGCTTACCACCAACGTCTTACTTTGATTCGGCGGTATTGTTGGATGAAGCGGCCCGGACCAACATCACATGACCGCATTCATGAGACTGGTTCTACCAACGTGCTTCGCACACAGGTGGCTAGCGGGTGTCTGTTTCTCCAACTTCAGTTAAATCAAGTTTGACTACGGCCGGTCCTTGGTGAAGGTTAAAACATCACACTTGATAAAAAAATCGTTGTGGTTTTGATGCGAAGGTAAGAACGGTTTCTTGCTAGAAGCCCGTAGCAGCCACGTAAAACTTGCAACAATAAAGTAGAGGACGTCTAACTTTTTTTGCAGGGCATGTTGTGATGTGATATGGTCAAGACGTGATGAGATATTGTTGTATGAGATGATCATGTTTTGTAAAAGTTATCGGTAACTGGCAGGAGCCTTATGGTTGGCGCTTTATTGTATGAAATGCAATCACCATGTAATTGCTTTACTTTATCACTAAGTGGTAGCGATAGTTGTAGAAGCAATAGTTGGCGAGACGACAACGATGCTACGATGGAGATCAAGGTGTCAAGCCGGTGACGATGGAGATCATGACGGTGCTTTGCAGATGGAGATCAAAGGCACAAGATGATAATGGCAATATCATGTCACATATTATGATTGCATGTGATGTTTATCCTTTATGCATCTTATTTTGCTTAGTACGGCGGTAGCATTATAAGATGATCCCTCACTAAGTTTCAAGGTATAAGAGTGTTCTCCCTAAGTATGCACCATTGCTACAGTTCGTCGTGCCGAGACACCACGTGATGATCGGGTGTGATAAGCTCTACGTTCACATACAACGGGTGCAAGCCAGTTTTGCATGTGCAGAATACTCGGGTTAAACTTGACGAGCCTAGCATGTGCAGATATGGCCTCGGAACCCTGAGACCGAAAGGTCGAACGTGAACCATATAGTAGATATGATCAACATAGTGATGTTCACCATTGAAAACTACTCCATCTCACATGATGATCGGACATGGTTTAGTTGATATGGATCACGCGGTCATTTAGATGACTAGAGGGATGTCTATCTAAGTGGGAGTTCTTAAGTAATATGATTAATTGAACTTTAATTTATCATGAACTTAGTACCTGATAGTTCTTGCATGTCTATGTTGTTGTAGATCAATGGCCCGTGCTACCGTTCCCTTGAATTTTAGTGCATTCCAAGAGAAAGCTAAGTTGAAAGATGATGGTAGCAACTACACGGACTGGGTCCGTAACTTGAGGACTATCCTCATTGCTGCACAGAAGAATTACGTCCTAGAAGCACCACTAGGTGCAAGACCCGCTGCAGGAGCAACTTCGGACGTTATGAACGTCTGGCAGAGCAAAGCTGATGACTACTCGATAGTTCAGTGTGCCATGCTTTACGGCTTAGAATCGGGACTTCAAAGACGTTTTGAACGTCATGGAGCATATGAGATGTTCCAGGAGTTGAAATTAATATTTCAAGAAAATGCCCGAGTTGAGAGATATGAAGTCTCCAACAAGTTCTATAGCTGCAAAATGGAGGAGAATAGTTCAGTCAGCGAACACATACTCAGAATGTCTGGGTACCACAACCACTTGACTCAGCTGGGAGTTAATCTTCCTGATGATAGTGTCATTGACAGAGTTCTTCAATCACTGCCACCAAGCTATAATGGCTTCATGATGAACTATAATATGCAAGGGATGGAAAAGACTATTCCCGAGCTCTTCGTGGTGCTAAAGGCTGCGGAGGTAGAAATCAAGAAGGAGCATCAAGTGTTGATGGTTAACAAGACCACTAGTTTCAAGAAAAAGGGCAAAGGGAAGAAGGGGAACTTCAAGAAGAATAGCAAGCAAGTTGGTGCTCAAGGGAAGAAGCCCAAGTCTGGACCTAAGCCCGAAACTGAGTGCTTCTACTGCAAAGGGACTGGTCACTGGAAGCGGAACTGCCCCAAGTATTTGGCGGATAAGAAGGATGGCAAAGTGAAAGGTATATTTGATATACATGTTATTGATGTGTACCTTACTAATGCTCGTAGTAGCGCCTGGGTATTTGATACTGGTTCTGTTGCTCACATTTGCAACTCAAAACAGGGGCTACAGATTAAATGAAGATTGGCTAAGGACGAGGTGATGATGCGCGTGAGAAATGGTTCCAAAGTCGATGTGATCGCTGTCGGCATGCTACCTCTACATCTACCGTCGGGATTAGTTTTAGACCTGAATAATTGTTATTTGGTGCCAGCGTTAAGCATGAACATTATATCTGGATCTTGTTTGATGCGAGACGGTTATTCATTTAAATCAGAGAATAGTGGTTGTTCTATTTATATGAGTAATATCTTTTATGGTCATGCACCCTTGATGAGTGGTCTATTTTTGTTGAATCTCGATTGTAGTGATACACATGTTCATAATATTGAAGCCAAAAGATGCAAAGTTAATAATGATAGTGCAACTTATTTGTGGCACTGCCGTTTAGGTCATATTGGTGTAAAGCGCATCAAGAAACTCCATGCTGATGGGCTTTTGGAATCACTTGATGCTTGCAAACCATGCCTCATGGGCAAGATGACTAAAACTCCGTTCTCCGGAACAGTGGAGCGAGCAACTGACTTATTGGAAATAATACATGCTGATGTATGCGGTCCGATGAGTGTTGAGGCTCACGGCCGGTATCGTTATTTTCTAACCTTCACAGATGATTTAAGCAGATATGGGTATATCTACTTAATGAAACATAAGTATGAAACATTTGAAAAGTTCAAAGAATTTCAGAGTGAAGTGGAAAATCATCGTAACAAGAAAATAAAGTTTCTACGATCTGATCATGGAGGTGAATATTTGACTTATGAGTTTGGTCTTCCTTTGAAACAATGTGGAATAGTTTCGCAACTCAAGCCACCTGGAACACCACAACGTAATGGTGTGTCTGAAAGTCGTAACCGTACTTTATTAGATATGATGCAATCTATGATGTCTCTTACTATTTACCGCTATCGTTTTGGGGTTATGCTTTAGGGATGGCTGCATTCACGTTAAATAGGGCACCATCTAAATCCGTTGAGACGACACCATATGAATTGTGGTTTGGCAAGAAATGTAAGCTGTCGTTTCTTAAAGTTTGGGGCTGTGATGCTTATGTGAAAAAGCTTCAACCTGATAAGCTCGAACCCAAATCGGAGAAATGTGTCTTCATAGGATACCCAAAGGAGACTGTTGGGTACACCTTTTATCACAGATCCGAAGGCAAGATATTCGTTGCTAAGAATGGATCCTTTCTAGAAGGAGTTTCTCTTGAAAGAAGTGAGTGAGAGGTAGAACTTGATGAGGTAATTGTACCTTCTCCCGAATTGGAAAGTAGTTCATGAAAAAAATCAGTTCCAGTGATTCCTACACCAATTAGCGAGGAAGCTAATGATGATTATCATGAAACTTCTGATCAAGTTACTACTGAACCTCGTAGGTCAACCAGAGTATGGTCCGCACCAGAGTGGGTACGGTAATCCTATTCTGGAGGTCATGTTACTTGACCATGATGAACCTACGAACTATGAGGAAGTGATGATGAGCCCAGATTCTGTGAAATGGCTTGAGGCCATGAAATCTGAGATGGGATCCATGTATGAGAACAAAGTGTGGACTTTGGTTGACTTGCCCGATGATCGGCAAGCCATAGAGAATAAATGGATCTTCAAGAAGAAGACTGACGTTGACGGTAATGTTACTGTCTACAAAGCTCGACTTGTTGCGAAAGGTTTTCGACAAGTTCAAGGAGTTGACTATGATGAGACCTTCTCACCCGTAGCGATGCTTAAGTCTGCAAAAATCATGTTAGCAATTGTCGCATTTTTATGATTATGAAATTTGGCAAATGGATGTCAAAACTGCATTCCTTAATGGATATCTTAAAGAAGAGTTGTATATGATGCAACCAGAAGGTTTTGTCGATCCTAAAGGTGCTAACAAAGTGTGCAAGCTCCAGCGATCCATTTATGGACTGGTGCAAGCCTCTCGGAGTTGGAATATACGCTTTGATAGTGTGATCAAAGCATATGGTTTTATACAGACTTTTGGAGAAGCCTGTATTTACAAGAAAGTGAGTGGGATCTCTATAGCATTTCTAATATTATATGTGGATGACATATTGTTGATTGGAAATAACACAGAATTTCTGGATAGCATAAAAGGATACCTGAATAAGAATTTTTCAATGGAAGATCTTGGTGAAGCTGCTTATATATTGGGCATCAAGATCTATAGAGATAGATCAAGACGCTTAATTGGACTTTCACAAAGCACATACCTTGATAAAGTTTTGAAGAAGTTCAAAATGGATCAGTCAAAGAAAGGGTACTTGCCTGTGTTACAAGGTGTGAAGTTGAGTCAGACTCAATGCCCAACCATTGCAGAAGATAGAGAGAAAATGAAAGTCATTCCCTATGCCTCAGCCATAGGTTCTATCATGTATGCAATGTTGTGTACCATAGCTGATGTGTGCCTTGCTATAAGTTTAGCAGGGAGGTACCAAAGTAATCCAGGAGTGGATCACTGGGCAGCGGTCAAGAACATCCTGAAATACCTGAAAAGGACTAAGGATATGTTTATCGTTTATGGATGTGACAAAGAGCTTGTCGTAAATGGTTACGTCGATGCAAGCTTTGACACTAATCTGGATGACTCTAAGTCGCAAACTGGATACATATTTATATTGAATGGTGGAGCTGTCAGTTGGTGCAGTTCCAAGCAAAGCGTCGTGGCGGGATCTACGTGTGAAGCGGAGTACATAGCTGCTTCAGAAGCAGCAAATGAAGGAGTCTGGATGAAGGACTTCATATCCGATCTAGGTGTAATACCTAGTGCATCGGGTCCAATGAAAATATTTTGTGACAATACTGGAGCAATAGCCTTGGTGAAGGAATCCATATTTCACAAGAGAACCAAACACATCAAGAGACGCTTCAATTCCATCCGCGATCAAGTCAAGGAGGGAGACATAGAGATTTGAAAAATACATACGGATCTGAATGTTGCAGACCCGTTAACTAAGCCTCTTCCACAAGCAAAACATGATCAGCACCAAGACTCCATGGGTGTTAGAATCATTACTATGTAATCTAGATTATTGACTCTAGTGCAAGTGGGAGACTGAAGGAAATATGCCCTAGAGGCAATAATGAAGTTGTTATTTATATTTCCTTACATCATGATAAATGTTTATTATTCATGCTAGAATTGTATTAACCGGAAACTTGGTACATGTGTGAATACATAGACAAACATAGTGTCCCTAGTATGCCTCTACTTGACTAGCTCGTTAATCGAAGATGGTTAAGTTTCCTAACCATAGACATATCTTGTCATTTGATGAATGGGATCACATAATTAGAGAATGATGTGATGGACAAGACCCATTCGTTAGCTTAGCATTATGATCATTTAGTTTCATTGCTATTGCTTTCTTCATGCACTACAAAAAATACACTTTCGTGATGATACGTGTTTGTCACAGTAGGTCATGTTTTTTGTCATGCATGTACATCCATGACAATTTTATGACAGAATCAAGATAGTCATACCTGTGCTGTCGTAGAAGTGTTCCATGACATTACCAAAATTATCATCACGGAACTGTCCACTTCCATGACGTGAAATCGCGCGCCATAGAAGTGCTTTCGTCAAGGGTGACTGACATGTGGCATCGACCGTAACGGCTCGTCGTTAAGCTGCCGGGTCCGTTTTTGGATCCAATAACCCATTAACAGCCTGGACCAATGGGGATTTTCCACGTGTAAAATTCTCATTGGCCGACGGAACCACGTGTCAGCTCCTCGTTGGGACAGATGTCATCCACTCACTGGACAGGAGGTGCCTATGATGCGTCGACACGTGGCCAGCCCAATAGAGGCCCATTTCGGTGAAAAGGCCGGCCCAGCTAAAGGCCCACCATGTTTTTCAGACACTAGTGGGCTGGCCCGTTAACAATCTGCCATGTTTTGGGTCAAATTGAGGCCCATATCAGATCATGTCCGTTCACAGCATGCCGAGTTTTGGGCCAAATTACGGCCCATATCGGATCACGCCCGTTAACAGGCCACTGTACCTTTGGGCCCATTCTAAGACAGGTTTGTATTTCAACCTGTTAAATGCCCGTTTACCATTTCGGCCTGATAATAGTTTCGGCCTGTTAGCGGCCCGTGGAGTATCTTGGACGTTGTCGGCCCGGTTTAACTTTAGGCCATTCAACGGCCCATGCAGAAACTGGGCTATTTCTTGTTTGAAGTAACTTTAGGCCTCTTAATGGCACGTAGTCTTCGTGGATAAATTTCAGCCCAACTGGCCTATCAGCCTGTTAATGGCCCGTGTAACAGTTGGGCCTGATTACAGCCCGCGTTGAATCCGGCCTGCTTACAACCCATCTGATAATGGCCCGTGACACTTTTGGGCCTATGGCCCGCGTGGATACCAGCCTGCTTAAAGCCCATAATTTTATTGGGCCAAACGTGCCTGAGATATATTTTGGCCTGTTAACTGCTCGTCCTATTTGGACCAAACATGGGCCTTAGGCAGTTTCGTCCTGTATTGGCCCGTGAATTTTTCGGCTCAACACTAGCCTAATCTAGGTTTTAGCCTGTTAAAAGCCCATTGTATTCTCTGGCCCAGCTGGCCAGAACTTTACTCGACCTGTTAAAGGAGGGAAACAACCATAAGGTTTAGACCTGCTAATGGCCGAAGATGATTATAGGCCCAGGTTTTGGCCCATATGAGTAACGGGCTGCCCTGAAGACCATCAACACTGAGATCCACTGAACCTCCCGACCTAAATTACATCATATCGACCAAGAATAAACCTAGACTATACAACAAAGAAATTACAGCATATTACATCCCCTCGGCATCAAAGTTCGCCGCCAGTGATAATAAAGGGCAACCAGACAGTAGATTACATAAACTGGGTAGGTCACCACCAGTGGAAGTTAACAGGCGGACAAAATAATAGACAGAACCGACAGCACTTCAACACAGTTCAAGAAAGGTCAGCCCGGCCCAGCAGCTGCAACGCAAGCAGCTTAGCAACCTGATGAGACTGCGCTTCTTTGGCGCTCATATCCACCAACTTAAGCTGCATAGCATCAATAAACGTCCTGTGCTTACGGTTAATCTTGCATAGAGATTGGAGTTCCAGTCGTATTTGAGCGGAAGCATGTATTTCTGCTTGAATTTCAGACTGAAGAACTCGAACAGATTTAGGCGACGACTTCATCGAGCTTGTGTCACTAAGTTTGACACTACATCAAGATGTGACTTCGTGGTTGTATCCCTACGCTCAATATGTTTTGCCTTCTCCTATGGAATATGTGTTAGAGGGACAAACAATGGGTTCGTCTCACTATCATTGTGGCAGTTCTTCCCAGCAGCAGTGTTGTCACCTTGAAAGAGAAACAAGTAGGTAGATAACAGGTTTTGCACGTATAAGCATCAGCGTTGTCAATTCATCTCATTTCTTTGTCAGAAATAAAGAGACACGGTTTAAAATAGCATTAACATAATAGGCATTGTTCATAGTTAAGACGGCAGGAAATGGCATTGTGCAGGAGCAGCCAGCTTCACCAGACCACTGGATTACAGATCAAAAACACAAGCATAGATGTAGTTATAAACAACATATAAGCATGAATGGTGAGTGTACTGTCAATTTATACCATTTCAGATTGGTAAATAAAGAGACACGATTTAAATAACATTAATATAATATGGCATTGTTCATAGTTGAGACATAGCAGGATATGACATTGTGCTGTTGTTGGTAGTCTCACCACACCACTGGATTACAGACCAAGAACACAAGCATACACATAGTGCTAAAGAAGATAACTTTCTATGTTTAGTTTAATTTACATGGTACGAATAAGGAACTAGATTGTACAACTAAAGACTGAAATTGAGAACGACAAACTTATGTTTATGTACTTCTACTTTATAAACTTTGAACAAGCAATTTGATGCAGACGACAAAAATAAACAACATTTGCACTCATAGTTATCCAAATATAAACAACAAAGTTTGAAGGCTCGAGGAGGACAAACTTACATTAGTAGTGAAGACAGGCTCTATAAAGGCGTTGTCCATATTGATGGGGGGGGGGGCAATTCAAGAAGTCTACCTCACACTCTTCTTCAAGAGTATTGCCTTTATTCTACATTTTGTTAAGAGTAAATATAGATGTGAAAATATAGGAACAAATGGCGATTATTTAATTTAATATGCAGAGTACAAATGCAAATACAACATACAAGCAGAAGGCACTGACAAGAGCAATGCGGAGCTAAACTTCTTCAGTAACATTGGTTTTATTCAATATTTTGGCAAGAGTAAATGTAGATCTGATGTGTAGAAAAATGGAGGACAAGGGAAAATAAGCTGCAAAGTGTACATGAAGAACTAGCTGACAAATATAAGGACAACAGATACTTACAAGAACAATGCAGAACTAAATTTCTTCATAGGCATTGGATTTATTCTACATTAATTTAAGCATTAATATAGATATGATAATTTGGAGCGAACAGTGGATAAGCAAGCTATAATGCATAATGATGTCACATTATCCACCAGGTATGAATGTAAGGACAACGATAGGACAATAGGTACTCACAAGAGCAAAGCAGTGACCAACATAGTTGCGATATCCTAGGTTTTGCGGCACTGGTTCTATCACCAATATACGTCCGGTGCTATGTGATTTCTCTGGTAGCACCACCTTTTTCAAGGACTTTGCTTGTACTCCTTCAGGTTCTGCAATCACCCTCTTCCTTTTGGATGTCTGAAACACAAGAACAACATTTGAATGGAAAAACATGGTATGACGACAAATGGAATAGGTGTTGATAATGGATGGGCATGGCATCTTCACATATATCATGAGTAAACTAAGCAGAAGGTGGTGCAACGAAGCAAAAGAAATGCAAGACACCTTATGCAAGATATGTGCAACCAATAAAACCTTGCCAAATTAGAACAGGCACCTTATTGGGTGAACAGGATAGGCCATCTGCCTTTGACTCCTTGAGCTCAGAATAGTCATTAGGATCATATTCTGAATACGAATTTATAGGTCGGGAGCATGTGGGTTTCATTGCATCCACAATGGACCTCAATCCCTTGATGCCAAGTTTGTTACCCATTGAACTGTTCCGCAATATTCTTCTGATGTGCGCATTCTTATATTCATTGTGATTACGTACAAGATATGTAAAGCATGAAAACACAAATAGTAGTGAGATTATCTTTGTAATGCAGAGGATATTGTAATATAATAGAGGCTCCTTGTAAACCCTTGTGTGCTATCACTGGATTCTGATGAGAGAGCCCATGTGTGCTGTAATATGGTGAGTAGATTAATATAATCCGGCACAACTACACAAAAAATAGGCTCCCTGTTGGGGGACCCCAGATGTAAGGATAGTTGGCAGATGATAGATTCATAATATACCGTATAGAAAGTTTATTGCCAAACCATGATAACGAGAGTGCAGAGCCAGTAGACAGATCATAGTGTAGATAATAGGGGCACACCATAACCACCATAAATAAATCGGGAAAGTGGAGCTGGCTAGAAAACATAGGGTTTTGCCGCTACTAATATGCAGCCTATCGATCACCTACAGGCCAGCTCTATTCATCTGAAGGCGCACAGCTGTTACTATCAGTTTAGTCTATCAAAGGCCGCACGACTCTCACCATTTCTGGAGTATTATGGCAGACCAACTCAAAGTGCAAAATCATTTAGCAGAACCGGCCCAATAGAGGTGTCGACTGCAGATGTCCCTGCTCCCCTTCCTGACAAGGAACATATTGTGCTTCCCATACAGAACACCGCACGGGCCGCCGGCCGAACCACCAGCCCCCATCTCCTGTGTTCCTCCGCCACCACCACCCCCCAGCCCCGCCCCCACCCGTGTCGAGTTTTCTTCGTTCGGCGAGGCCCCACCACCGCCCCTGATACGTCTCCAACATATCTATAATTTTTTATTGTTCCATGCTATATTATATTCTGTTTTGGACATCAATGGGCTTTATTATACACTTTTATATTATTTTTGGGACTAACCTATTAACCAGAGGCCCAGCCCAGAATTGCTGTTTTTTGCCTATTTCAGAGTTTCGTAGAAAAAGAATATCAAACGTTGTCGAAACGGAATGAAACCTTCGGGAACGTGATTTTTGGAACGAACGTGATCCAGAGGACTTGGACCCTACGTCAAGAAAGCAACCAGGAGGGCACGAGGTAGGGGGGGGGGTGCCCTCCACCCTCGTGGGGCCCACGTTGCTCCACTGACGTACTTCTTCCTCCTATATATACCTACGTACCCCCAAACTACGGATCTGGAGCCAAAACCTAATTCCACCGCCGCAACCTTCATGCCGTGAGATCCCATCTTGGGGCCTTTTTCGAAGCTCCGCCGGAGGGGGCATCGATCACGGAGGGCTTCTACATCAACACCTTAGCCTCTCCGATGATGTGTGAGTAGTTTACCTCAGACCTTCGGCTCCATAGTTATTAGCTAGATGGCTTCTTCTCTTTCTTTGGATCTCAATACAAAGTTCTCCATGATTCTCGTGGGGATCTATTCGATGTAATCTTCTTTTGCGGTGTGTTTGTTGAGACCGATGAATTGTGGGTTTATGATCAAGTTTATCTATGAACAATATTTGAATCTTCTCTGAGTTCTTTTATGTATGATTGGTAATCTTTGCAAGTCTCTTCGAATTATCAGTTTGGTTTGGCCTACTAGATTGATCTTTCTTGCAATGGGAGAAGTGCTTAGCTTTGGGTTCAATCTTGTGGTGTCCTTTCCCAGTGATAGTAGGGGTAGCAAGGCACGTATTGTATTGTTGCCATCGAGGATAATAAGATGGGGTTTATATCATATTGCATGAGTTTATCCCTCTACATCATGTCATCTTGCTTAAGGTGTTACTCTGTTCTTATGAACTTAATACTCTAGATGCATGTTGGATAGCGGTCGATGTGTGGAGTAATAGTAGGAGATGCAGGCAAGAGTCGGTCTACTTGTCACGGACGTGATGCCTATATACATGATCGTACCTAGATATTCTCATAACTATGCTCAATTCTGTCAATTGCTCAACAGTAATTTGTTTACCCACCGTAATACTTATGCTCTTGAGAGAAGCCCGTAGTGAAACCTATGGCCCCCGGGTCTATTTTCCATCATATTAATCTTCCAACACTTAGCTATTTTTATTGCCTTTTATTTTACTTTGCATATTTATCATAAAAATACCAAAAATATTATCTTATCATATATATAAGATCTCACTTTCGTAAGTGACCGTGAAGGGATTGACAACCCCTTTATCGCGTTGGTTGAGAGGATTTTATTTGTTTGTGTAGGTGCGAGGGACTCGTGCGTGGTCTCCTACTGGATTGATACCTTGGTTCTCAAAAACTGAGGGAAATACTTACGCTGCTTTACTGCATCACCCTTTCCTCTTCAAGGGAAAACCAACGTAGTGCTCAAGAGGTAGCAAGAAGGATTTCTGGCGCTGTTGTCGGGGAGTCTATGCAAAAGTCAACATACCAAGTACCCATCACAAACCTTTATCTCCCGCATTACATTATTTGCCATTTGCCTCTCGTTTTCCTCTCCCCCCACTTCACGCTTGCCGTTTTATTCGCCCTCTCTTTTTCGTTTGCCTCTTTTTCGCTTGCTTGTCGTTATGGCTAGTCCCCTACCTTCTCCGTTGTCTCCCGAGAATGAAGTTCTTAATTTTAAGCAAAGGGAAGGAGATAATCTAAAAGACGGTTGGTATAGAATTTGCAATGCTCAAAATAGATCTACCAGGAAGCAATCTACTTCCGTTCTTCTCCGCAATTTTTATGTAGGCGCTACTCCTTGGTACAGATATATCCTTGATACCATTACTGGAGGGAATTTCTTGGGTAGCCATACTTTTGATTCTTATAATGCTATGGTAGATTTGTTTGGCTCACCCCCTCTTTTGGTTAATGGAACTATGTTAACTTTGGAGCATGTAATGTAAAGACTTGAAATTATTGAAAATAAAGTTGCTACCATGGAGTTAATTGAAAATTTGAATAAAAAGATCCACAACCAAATTACCCAATATGGATCTAAAGTAGGAGTCACTTTTTAAAAATATTAAGGAGAATGAACCCATAGTTAATGGAAGAATAAATAAGGTGTAACACCCCGGTTGTTAAGCTACAGTAACCACTCACTAATGGTGCCATGCCATTGCAATTATTTTTCTAAACCTCACTTGTCCCAAATCAAACTCAAATTTAAAATCAAAATGCCAGTCAAACTATTATTATTTCAAACTGTCAAATAAAAATGTTCGATGGGTTGCAAATATTCACTAAGTATTTAACATGTTGGAACCAACCTCATTTGGTTTCCCAAATTGCCCCTGGAATTAATTTAGTGGAACAACAATTTTAAATAAACACATTTTTAATTCAACTATAAATTTGAACGGTTCCAATTGGCCTCAAACTCTTTGTGCAACCTTATAGTGTTGACTAGGATTTACGTGCAAAGTTTCATAGTTAACAAAAATCATTTTTGTAGCTAAAATAAATAGAAAACAGTAGCTAAAATATATAAAATAGAAATTGAAAAATAGGAAGAAAAGAAAAGGGCCTAAACCTAATACTGACTGGGCCTTAGTGGCAGAGGAGGCCCAGTCCACCTGGGTTTTCCCCTTCCTACTGCTACAGGAGGCACGGAGGGGAGTCATGGCGTCCATCCGCCAGCGATGGCCGTGCGTGGCGGCCATCCACGCCCCCCTGGCCACCTACAAAGCCTTCCCCGCGGCCCCCTCGATCAAACCCTAGTCTCCTCCTCCTCGCGCCGCTACCCTCTGCCACACACACGTCCGCCGCCACCGTCGTCTTGCTGTCGCCTTGGACGTGGCCATCGAGCTCCCCGGCACTCGAGGAGTTGTCCGGAAGGACCATCACCGACGGATACGTCTACCTCGGACATCGATTTCGAGTGGGAGCCCTACATCGCAAGGTCGCCGCCTTCTTCTTCCTCTGCAACCGTCGGACTCCGCCGCGTCGAGCCGCTCCGTCTGCTGCTACTAAGCCTTTCACCGAGCCCCCTTGTGCTCCTCGGTGAGCTTTGTTTCTTTCCCCTCTTCACGCTGCTCGATCTGTTGTTCGTTGCGGCTGCTATCAACGCTCACCGTCGCGACCGAAGTCACCGGCGCTCACCCTCGCATGTGCCGCGTCCAGGCCGTCCCAGGGCATTCTCTGGTCGTGCCCACGCGTCTTCGCTGCACAGCCCCGCGCCGCCAGTGCCTCCTGCTACGCTGGTGAGCCGCCTCGCCTTGCCGCCCGCGTGCCCTCGCCTCCCTTTCCTGTTGCTTGCCCGCTGTCGTTCACTGCCGGCCACGCCGTGTCCAGCAGCCGCTCACGCCCGCGCACGCTCGCTGTTCTGCTGTCGTTGCTAGCACCGCTGCCCCTTGCTTCTGCTAAGCTGTTGCCAATGCTACTCTGTTGATTGTTGTTGATCTGCTAGCTGACGGCGATGTTGTTTTACTGCTGCTCCTAGATGGTGCTGCTTGCCGCTGCTGATTCCTCCTAACAGCCGATGCTAGATGCTGCTAATGGCCATGGCCGTGGCCATGTCCAAGCACGTGCGGTGTGCGTGTGTATGCACAGGCACCAGCGGCCGTCCGAGCAATTTAGGGACTAATTACTGGTTAGTTTAACTACTACCCTATAACAGTGGCCCCCCTCACTTAAATACCCTGTTAAAATAGATGATAAGTCATTGTGTCAATGACATATAGGCCCCGCTGACCCTTTTGACCAGTCAATGTTACTGGTCAACTACTGAGTGTGCATGCTGAGTGGACCCCCTGGCCCACTATCATACACTCTGGCTATTTAAGCACTAGGTGACAAAACGTTATTCTGCTTATTATTCGAATTAAACAATTTTAGAAATTCTAGAAAATCTTTAAAAACGTGAAAAATCATATAAATTAATTCGTAACTCGGATGAAAAAGTTTTATACATGAAAGTTGCTCAGAACAACGAGACGAATCCGAGTACGCAGCCCGTTTGCCCGCCACACATCCCTATCTTAGTGAACATGCAACTTTTCCCTCCAGTTCATCTGTCCGAAAACGCGAAACACAGGGGGTACCTTTTTGGATGTTTCCCCCTTTGCCGGTATCACCTAGCACCGTGTAATGTCACCTCTAGGACTGCGTATTGCCATGTTATGCTTTGTGATGCTTTGATTGCTCCGTTATTTATGTGTTCCCCCTACGTTACTTCTTTCCAGTAGACCCCGAGACTGCCGGCGACCCCCCAGTTCGACTACGGTGTTGACGACCCTTCGTCCTTGCCAGAGCAACCAGGCAAGCCCCCCTTTGATCATCCCGATATCGCCCATTCTATTCTCTCATGCTTGCATTAGATTTTGCTACTGTTATTGTTTGCTCCTATTCTGATGCATAGCCTGCTTTTGTACCTGCTGTTGTACCTTACCTGCTTATCCTAAACTGCTTAGTATAGGTTGGTTAGTGACCCATCAGTGACCCCCACTTGTCCTTGTTGCCCCCGCTTCATCATCGACGACTTGAACTACATGATCGACGACCAGAGCCCGACACCGCACATCACGTCACGCCCCTTTAGTTGTTCGACTCTGTAGAGCTACTATCGAGTGCCGAGGGTGATCCCTCATAACGCACTCCTGATGATAATTCTGTAGTGTAGTTATTCGGTCGTGGTCATCGAGGGTGATTTCCTCCTTCACCATTCCCGATACGGCTCTGTCGTGCAACCCCTCAAGTGTGAACCTCGAGGGTGGTTCCTCTTACGTTCACCTTGATGATTACATCGAGTGGAATCCTCCGAGGGTGATTCCTTGGGTTTTCCCCTTGATGTTTGGACACACGGTTACCTTGACATCACTTGAGACCTTTGGGAAAGTCGGGCGGGCCCGGAGAGCACCCGCTGAAAGGATCGAAATGGACCTAGAGGGGGGGGGGGGGTGAATAGGTATAATTACAAATTTTTAATTATTACTTAGCAATTTTAGGCAATAGTGCGGAATATGAAGATGAGCCTAACAATTGCAAGTGAGCACAAGGTACTAAGCAAGTAACACAAACACGTAAGTGGGCAAGCACAATATGATATACGTAAGTGTAAAGAGACAAGTAACCACAAGTAGAGAGTAAGGGTTAGTAATAACCGCAACTCCGGGAGACGAGGATGTATGCCGATGTTCACTTCCTTGGAGGGAAGCTAGTCACCGTTAGAGAGGTGGATGTTACCACGAAGGCACACCAACGCCACGAAGGCTCACCCTATTCTCCCTTTGAGACAACACCACGGAGGCGTTTCTCAACCACTAGTGGTAGACCTTGGGGTGGTCTCCAAACCCTCACAAACTTTTCCGTGGGAAATCACAAAGTTCGATTCCTCTCCGAATGACTCCTACCGCCTAGGAGACTCCAACCTCCAAGAGTAACAAGAACGATGGGGGAAAGCTCAAAACTTGCTCAAGTCACGAATTCCTTTGGTGCAAAGAAGGGGATGAAGTGGATCTATCACTTGATTGGAGAACTTCTCTCAAATGCTCCTAGAACACTTGTGAATCTAGGATTTTGGTGTGGTTGAATGAGAGAGAGAGTGAGAAGTGTTCTTGATAGGTTCAAGGTGAATGGTCAACCCTATCCCGTGGAGAGGAAGGGTATATATATAGGTGGTGGGAAAAAGTGACCGTTTTGGGGTACAGGATGGGCCGGACGTCCGGAGAACGTCGGACGTCCGGAGACACAAATAGGTCCAGACGTCCGACAGTCATCGGACGACCGGCCCGCTGTGAAAACATGACCCACAACCCGATTATACAGGATACGGACGTCCGAAAGAGGGCGGACATCCGGAGAGTCCGGACGACCGTAAGAATGCTTCTGTTGAGAACATGCATCCTGAGCACGGACGACCGGATGGTCCGGACGTCCGTAAGAAGGCTTCTGATGTGAACGTGTCGGACGTCCGGAGAGTTCCGACATCCGTAGAAGTGCTTCTGTTGTGGAGCGCGGACGTCCGGAAGTGGCGGACGTCCAAGGCAAGGTATAGGAATAGTAGCTTTTGAGCAAGTTTTCACTAGATCCATCGATCCCTCTTAATAGTGCGGGATCCCTATACTCAAGATCAAACCATAAATGAAGTCGACATCTTGTATCTCCATTCTTGAGTTATATGCTTTTGTCCCTAGTCATGATCCAAGCACACGGTCTTTGAAACATAATCTTGAGATATACTTGATAAACATGATTAGTCCGAACATATGTGTTGTCATCAACATCAAAATATGATTAAGGGCATGATTGCACTTTCAATCTCCCCTTTTGGTAGTTGATGACAACACATATGCATACTCATAAATAGTAATCGGAAGTATTTGTTGTGGAGCTCAATAATCATAATAGAAATGAGTAGCGAGCGAGCTCCCCCTCAAAGTGATATCATAGATACTACTAAAACAAAATGATTCGGGCTCCCCCTCAAAATGATGCCCCCAATATAACCAAATCTCTTACACACGATAATCAAGAGTTAAACTTCATATAGATTCATCACATGTAGATTCACCAAATCTCAGATTCGACAAACTCATAACATAGGTTCAGTACAAGCGAAAACATAACCATAACAATAAGTTTGATTACATAATGAGCTAGACAAACATAATAAGTTTGATTGCATATAGAGCCTACTCCCCCTTTGGCATCAAGTATCCAAAAAGATAGAGAACTAGGGGGGAAAACATAATAGCATTAGAGATCATCCTCATCATCATCATGAACACCACTGCCACCAGCCTCGTCGAAGAAATCAGCCCACTCAGGACCGGAGGGAAAACCAAAGTCAGACGGGGGATCTGTAGGAAGACGCTCATCGTCACTCACATACACTCCTGAGTCTCTCAGACGAGCCTTCAGAGCGTTCTTGGAAGTGACCATGCGAGTGACCACATCGTGGTGTTGGGAGCAATGGTAGGTGAACATCTTCATCATGGCTGAGTGAGCCTTCCCAAGAAAACGAGCAATGCGCCCAAAGGGGGCAGCACTAGAAGGAAGATGGGTAGCATGAGAAGGAACACTAGCGGCAGTGCGAATAGCAGTAGCGGGAGGAGGAGGAACATGATCAGCCGCCATGTGGGCGAGAATGACCCAACGCTCATGTACATGAGTGCGGGAAATAGGAAAGGGAGCTACACTTTCGATAAAAGCCTGAATAAAAGGTGCATGAGGAAAAGCCCTCTTGTGCTGGAAGCTAGCAAGGTGGATCTCATGCCATAGAAAGTGTGGAATATTGATCTTCCCTTTAGGAGATGTGAAGAGGCGATTCATGAGATCAATGCAGTAGCTGCTGCAGGAGCCCTTGTCACCCATCTTGGGATAGATGGTGCGGATGATACACTGATAAATGATGTTGAATGGAAAGCGCCAAATGGAAACTTGGTTTAGACCCTTTTGCTTTTCAAAGGCGACAAAGTTGATATAGGTCTAAGGAGATCTGCACAGCACCGCAATGCCCTTGGGCTTATGATTGGGGTCATCCTTGTGGATTTTGAACCCGGTGTCGGGAAATCCAAGGGCGGTGACAAACCGAGCATAAGATCTTGTGAGTGCAGATGTCGGAGGTCATCCATGTGACAAAGTAATCAGGAGCAAAGTAACATGTGGCATAAAACTGGTGGATGGCAGCGTGGTTAAAATCATGTTGAAAGGCGAATGGAGCAGCTAGATTGGACGACTCAATGAGCTCAATGGCTCCAGGATATTTCTCCGTATGAGTGCGAATGTGCTCAAGATCAATGCAAAGATGAAGTGACAAGCCCTTAGGGAGGACAATCGTGGTAAAGATGTCGGCTTGGACATTTGTGCGAAAGCGACTATCCTGAGAATCCCTAACAGCAGTAAATTGATCTACATCACGAGCAATTTAAGATAGGAAGTTTTGGGCACCTCGTTGAAACGCTTAACATGACGGCCGAGTGACAGTGGAGGCTCAATTGAGATGAGGCGAGCATCACCTTGGGGTTGCACGGGAGGAGGAGGAGGGTGAAAGGTTGGACGACGAGTGCCCGGTTTGGGTGCAGCGACGCGAACACCAATCATCGGGGACGGATCCACCTCCTCAAGCTCATCCTCAAAGTCCGACCCCTCAGGAGGAATCACTTTGGGCGAGCTGGGAGGACGAGCGACACGCTTCGAGGGTGATCTTCCTCCTGGGAGTCGTCGGAGCCACCACGACGAGACGGACGAGCCGGCCCTCCGGCGACTTGCTTGCGAGCAGAGAGCTTGGACCGAGGCATCGTGTCCTTGAAGAGAACACGGACGAGCGGCGAGCTGGAGCAGGTGGCCGACGGGCTGGACGGGCTGGAGCAGCGACGGAGAGAAGCCCCGGCGAGGGGCATGACGGCGTGTGGCCGCGATGAGTGGCCGCACAGCAGAAGCGGCGGCGGCGATGGGGAAAATTGGATCGAGGATGTGGTCAGTTGAGAAACCCTACCGCGTCGTATATATAGTGGCCAGTAAAAACGTCCGGACGTCCGGAGCCTACGGACGACCGGAGTTGAATATGTGTCCGGACGTCCGGATCCTACGGACGACCGGAGTTGGGACCAACAGAAAGTAGACAATGACAGAGATGATTCTACGGACGTCCGACGGCTTCGGACGTCCGACGGCTTCGGACGACCGGGCAGTTTGTAACAGAAAGTTTATTTTGGACGTCTGGAGTCTTACGGACGTCCGTCGTTTCAGCGTCTAGGCCAAGTAAGGGAACCAGAGTGGATTTTACGGACGTCCGGAGAGGGCGGACGACCGGTCGATGGTAATCAGAGAAGATTTTACGGACGTACGGAACCTACGGACGTCCGACGACAGAAGTTGACAGGAAGCAAAGATGCAAGTGCTGATCATGATGAGGAGAAAGCAATTTTTGTCCACAGTAAAAATTTATTTATGTATTAACTCATACCCTACCTCACCCAATCATAGCCATATACTACAAGTGGTGCCTAATGCCACAATGTCTGAGTAGTCATGACATGACACTGAAAGATTTTACCTTTGAGTGCATAATCACTACTCCATCATGTTAAAGCACCATAGGTCTAGACCCATGGATACTTTGAGAGTGTTGGTTCTTTTTATGCATTGAGTAGGGTGAGAACATTCATGAATTGAATCTCTCCCCCTAAATATATGCCTACATCATGACAAGACATTAGATTCATGCATGAATGGGTACTGGATTTCACATAATGTTGTCAAGCTCCAAGATACCAAGTTCACGCCTAAGTCGACATAACCTTGCTTCATCTAAAGGTTTGGTGAAGATATCTGCTAGTTGAAAATCTGTGCCAATGTGATCAATGTGAATATCACCCTTCTCAACATGATCTCTCAAGAAATGATACCTAATATCAATGTGTTTGGTGCGGAGATGATCTTTGGGATTCTCAGCAATATTGATGGCACTTTCATTATCACACAGAAGAGGCACATTTCTATAGGTGATACTGTAATCCTTCAAAGTTTGCCTCATCCATAACAACTGAGTTGCACAACTAGCAGCAGCAATGTATTCAGCTTCGGCGGTAGAGAGGGCAATACAATTCTGTTTCTTCGAAGACCAACTTACCAAGGAGCGTCCAAGAAACTGACATGCACCGGATGTGGACTTATGATCCACTTTGTCTCCAGCCCAATCCGCATCCGTGTACCCAATGAGATCAAACTTAGCATCCTTGGGGTACCATAGACCCAACTTTGAGGTGTGAACAAGGTATCTAAGAATATGCTTAACCGCCTTATGATGACTTTCCTTAGGGGAAGCTTGAAATCTAGCACACATGCATACACTAAACATAATGTCTGGTCTAGATGCACAAAGATAAAGCAACGAATCAATCATAGAGCGGTATTTAGATGTGTCGAAAGGAATACCGTTGGTGTCTTCGGTGAGTGTTATTTTGGTTGGCATTGGTGTCTTGCACGGGCTAGCATCAGACACGCCAAACTTCTCTAGAATATCTTTGAGGTATTTTGCTTGAGACAAGAAAATTCCTTCTTGAAATTGTTGAATTTTAAATCCGAGGAAGAACTTCAAATCCGCATTGAGTGACATTTCAAAATTCTTGGTCATTGAACCCACAAACTTCTTGCACAAATGAATGTTAGGAGAACCAAAAATGATATCATCTACGTAGATTTGGCATAAGATCAAATCACCCTTATCCCTCTTAGTAAAGAGAGTGGGATCGAGCACCCCTCTCACAAAACCATCATCGAGTAGAAACTTCTTTAAATGATCATACCAAGCACGAGGTGCTTGTTTGAGGCCATACAAAGCCTTATGGAGTTTGTACACATAGTCTTTGTGATCGGGATCAACGAACCCAGGTGGTTGTGACACATATACTTCTTCTTGTAGAGGACCGTTAAGGAAAGCACTTTTCACATCCATTTCATGTAATGTAAAAGCATTGAAAGCGGCATAAGCAAGTAAGATCTGAATGGATTCAAGGCAGACACAGGGCAAAGGTCTCACCAAAGTCCAAACCTTCAACTTGTGAGTACCCTTGTGCCACTAACCTTGCTTTATTGCGAATGATTACACCATTCTCATCTTGTTTGTTCTTGAAAATCCATTTTGTTCCAATGACGTTGTGCTCGGTAGGTGGCCTCTTGACTAATGACCACACTTGGTTGCGTTCAAAACTGTTCAACTCTTCTTGCATAGCAACGAGCCAATCGTTATCCATCAATGCATCTTGTACCTTGAGGGCTCAACACTAGACACAAGCGAAGTGAGCACAAAAGTTTGTCAAATGTTTACGAGTGACTCTACCTTCCGATATGCGGTGAGAATTTTGTCAACATCAACACGGCCGCCACTCGAGGCATGATGGAGGTAAGGGTTTCACGAGGTTCAACTTCATGTCCATCATCCACGTCCTCAACATATGGATCATTAATGTGTGGAGGAAGATCTTCTTGTTCATATTGCATTTGTTGAGGTTCATCATCAATGATTGGACTTTCTTGTTCTTGCACTTGATGAGGATCTAGTTCTTGAAGATTTTCATGAAGAGGAACTTGATCATCTTCTCCAACAAGGCAAGAGGGGGGAGTCCTACTCCCGGTGGGAGTAGGACTCCTCCAGGCGCACCCTATGAGGTCCGGCCGCACCTCCCCCCTCCTTTATATACGGGGGCAGGGGGCACCCCATGACACACAAGTTGATCTACGGATCGTTCCTTAGCCGTGTGTGGTGCCCCCCTCCACCATATTCCACTTTGGTCATATCGTCGCAGAGCTTAGGCGAAGCCCTGCGCCGGTGGAGCATCATCATCATCACCACGCCGTCGTCTTGTGGAACTCATCCCCGACGCTTTGCTGGATCGGAGCCCGGGGATCATCATCGAGCTGAACGTGTGCTGAACTTGGAGGTGCCGTACGTTCGGTACTTGGATCGGTTGGATCGTGAAGACGTACGAATACATCAACCGCGTTGTCATAACGCTTCCGCTTACGGTCTACGAGGGTACTTCGACAATACTCTCCCCTCTCGTTGCTATGTCATCACCATGATCTTGCGTGTGCGTAGGATTTTTTTTGAAATTACTACGTTCCCCAACAGTGGCATCCGGGCCTGGTTTTATGCGTTGATGTCATATGCACGAGTAGAACACAAGTGAGTTGTGGGTGATATAAGTCATACTGCTTACCAGCATGTCATACTTTGGTTCGGCGGTATTGTGAGATGAAGCGGCCCGGACCGACATTACGCGTACGCTTACGCGAGACTGGTTTCACCGCTTCGAGCACTCGTTGCTTAAAGTTGACCGGCGGGTGTCTGTCTCTCTCACTTTAGTTGAACCGAGTGTGGCTACGCCCGGTCCTTGCGAAGGTTAAAACAGCACCAACTTGACAAACTATCGTTGTGGTTTTGATGCGTAGGTAAGAACGGTTCTTGCTCAGCCCGTAGCAGCCACGTAAAACTTGCAACAACAAAGTAGAGGACGTCTAACTTGTTTTTGCAGGGCATGTTGTGATGTGATATGGTCAAGACGTGATGCTATATTTTATTGTATGAGATGATCATGTTTTGTAACCGAGTTATCGGCAATCGGCAGGAGCCATATGGTTGTCGCTTTATTGTATGAAATGCAAGCGCCATGTAATTGCTTTACTTTATCACTAAGCGGTAGCGATAGTCGTAGAAGCAATAGTTGGCGAGGCGACAACGATGCTACGATGGAGATCAAGGTGTCGCGCGGTGGCGATGGTGATCACGACGGTGCTTCGAGATGGAGATCACAAGCACAAGATGATGAGGGCCATATCATATCACTTATATTGATTGCATGTGATGTTTATCCTTTATGCATCTTATCTTGCTTTGATTGGCGGTAGCATTTTAAGATGATCTCTCACTAAAATTATCAAGACGTGTTCTCCCGAGTATGCACCGTTGCCAAAGTTTGTCGTGCCCGGACACCACGTGATGATCGGTGTGATAAGCTCTCGTCCATCTACAGCGGGTGCAAGCCAGTTTTGCACCGCAGAATACTCGAGTTAAACTTGACGAGCCTAGCATATGCAAATATGGCCTCGGAACACGGAGACCGAAAGGTTGGCGTGAACCATATAGTAGATATGATCAACATAGTGATGTTCACCATTGAAAACTACTCCATCTCACGTGATGATCGGTTATGGTTTAGTTGATTTGGATCACGTAATCACTTAGATGACTAGAGATGTCTATCTAAGTGGGAGTTCTTAAGTAATATGATTAATTGAACTTAAATTTATCATGAACTTAGTACTGATAGTATTTTGCTTGTCTATGTTTCTTTGTAGATAGATGGCTCGTCTTTGTTGTTCCGTTGAATTTTAATCGTTCCTTGAGAAACCAAAGTTGAAAGATGATGGTAGCAATTACGGACTGGGTCCGTAACGAGGATTATCCTCATTGCTGCATGAAGAATTACGTCTGGAAGCACCGCTGGGTGCCAACCTGCTGCGAGAACAACGCCGAGAGTTGTGAGCGTCTGGCGAGCAAAGCGATGACTACTCTATAGTTCGATGTGCCATGCTACGGCTTAGAACCGGGTCTTCAACGACGTTTTGAGCGTCATGGAGCATATGAGATGTTCCAAGAGTTGAAATTAATATTTCAAGCAAATGCCGGATTGAGAGATATGAAGTCTCCAATAAGTTCTATAGCTGCAAGATGGAGGAGAATAGTTGTGTCAATGAACATATACTCAAAATGTGCGGGTATAATAATCACTTGATTCAACTGGGAGTTAATCTTCGGATGATAGTGTCATTGATGAAATTCTCCAATCACGCCACCAAGCTACAAGAGCTTCGTGATGAACTATAATATGCAAGGGATGACCAAGACAATTCCGAGCTCTTCATGATGCTAAAAGCTACGGAGGTAGAAATCAAGAAAGAGCATCAAGTGTTGATGGTCAACAAGACCACTAGTTTGAAGAAAAGGGCAAAGGGAAGAATAAGGGAACTTCAAAAGAACAGCAAGAAAGTTGCTGCTCAAGAGAAGAAACCTAAGTCTGGACCTAAGCACTGAAACCGAGTGTTTCTCTGCAAGCAAACTGGTCCTTTGGGCGGAACTGCCCCAAGTATTTGGCGGATAAGAAGGATGGCAAGGTGAACAAAGGTATATGTGATATACATGTTATTGATGTGTACCTTACTAGAGCTCGTAGTAGCACTGGGTATTTGATCTGGGTTACATTGCTAATATTTGCAACTCAAAACAGGGACTACGGAATAAGCGAGCAACGGCAAAGGACGAGGTGACGATGCACGTGGGAAGCGGTTCCAAAGTCGATGTGATCGCGATCGACACGCTACCTCTACATCTACCTTGAGATTAGTTTTAGACCTAAATAATTGTTATTTGGTGCCGCGTTGAGCATGAACATTATATCTGGATCTTGTTTGATGCAAGACGGTTATTCATTTAAATCGAGAGAATAATGGTTGTTCTATTTATATGAGTAATATCTTCTATGGTCATGCACCCTTGAAGAATGGTCTATTTTATTAAATCTCGATAGTAGTAATACACATATTCATAATGTCGAAGCCAAAAGATGCAAAGTTAATAATGATAGTGCAACTTATTTGTGGCACTTGCCGTTTAGGTCATATCGATGTAAAGCGCATGAAGAAACTCCATCTTGATGGACTTTTGGAATCACTTGATTATGAATCACTTGGTACTTATGAACCGTGCCTCATAGGCAAGATGACTAAAACACCGTTCTCGGTTCTATGGAGAGAGCAACAGATTTGTTGGAAATCATACATACAGATGTATGTGGTCAATGAATGTTGAAGCTCGTGGCAGATATCGTTATTTTCTCACCTTCACGGATGATTTAAGCAGATATGGGTATATTTTTTAATGAAGCATAAATCTGAAACATTTGAAAAGTTCAAAGAATTTCAGAGTGAAGTTGAAAATCATCGTAACAAGAAAATAAAATTTCTACGATCTGATCGTGGAGGAGAATATTTGAGTTACGAGTTTGGTCTACATTTGAAAAATTGCGGAATAGTTTAGCAACTAACGCCACAGAACACCACAGCGTAATGGTGTGTCGAGCGTCGTGTCGTACTTTACTAGATATGGTGCGATCTATGATGTCTCTTACCGATTTACCGCTATCGTTTTGGGGTTATGCTTTAGAGACGGCCGCATTCACGTTAAATAAGGCACCATCAAAATCCGTTAAGGCGACTCCTTATGAACTATGGTTTGGCAAGAAACCGAAGTTGTCGTTTCGAAAGTTTGGGGCTGCGATGCTTATGTGAAAAACTTCAACTTTGATAAGCTTGAACCCAAATCGGAAAAATGTGTCTTCATAGGATACCCAAAGGAAACAGTTGGGTACACCTTCTATCACAGATCCGAAGGCAAGACATTCGTTGCTAAGAATGGATCCTTTCTAGAGAAGGAGTTTCTCTCGAAAGAAGTGAGTGGGAGAAAAGTAGAACTTGATGAGGTAACATACCAGCTCCTTATTGGAAAATGGTTCATCACAGAAATCGGTTCTGTGACACCTACACCAATTAGTGAGGAAGTTAATGATGATGATCATGAAACTTCAGATCAAGTTTCTCTTGAAATCGTGGGTCAACTAGAGTAAGATCCGCACTGAGTGGTGCGGTAATCCTATGTAATAGCCTGGCTTATTAGGGATGATAGACTACTCATATCAATAAGGAATTCCTTCTTTTCCGGAGCCCATTCGACGAACTCCAAAGTTAAGCGTGCTCAGCTTGGAGTAGTGTCGGGATGGGTGACCGACCGAAAAGTGCTCCGGGTGTGCACGAGTGAGGACAAAGTGCGAAAAGACTAGTATTGATCTGTGGGGCAGTCTAGATCCCGCCAGAATGCGCCCACCGGCGGGTGTGTCCGGCGTTACAAGTTGGTATCGAGCCGACCCTCGCGGTTACACGGATGGTTGCGGACAGGTGCGCGGTCATGTTGTTCATGACGTTTGTGACCCGTCGTCGCACCCGACATGGCACATATACCGGACTAGAAGCACAGACGTTTGTGCCAGAGGAGCGTTCACTGTGGCCCGGCGAGGGCGTCGGTTCCTCACGAGTGGGGGTGTATGTAATAGCCTGGCTTATTAGGGATGATAGACTACTCATATCAATAAGGAATTCCTTCTTTTAGGGAGCCCATTGGACGAGAACTCCAAAGTTAAGCGTGCTCAACTTGGAGTAGTGTCGAGATGGGTGACCGGCGAAGTTGCTCCGGTGCGCCGCAGTGAGGACAAAGTGCGCGAGAAAAGACTAGTATTGATCTGTGGGGCGATCTAGATCCCGCCAGAATGCGCCCACCGGCGGGTGTGTCCGGGCGTTACATCCTATTACGAAGTCATGTTACTTGACCATGGTGAACCTACAAACTATGAAGAAGCGATGGTGAGCCCAGATTCATAAAATGGTGGAAGCCATGAAATCTGAGATGGGATCCATGTATGAGAACAAAGTATGGACTTTGGTTGACTTGCCCGATGATCGGCAAGCCATTGAGAATAAATGGATCTTTAAGAAGAAGACGCGCTGATGGTAATGTAACTGTCTATAAAGCTCGACTTGTTGCAAAAGGTTTTCGACAAGTTCAAGGGGTTGACTACGATGAGACTTTCTCACCGTAGCGATGCTTAAGTCTGTCCGAATCATGTTAGCAACTGCTGCATTTTATGATTATGAAATTTGGCAAATGGATGTAAAAACTTCATTCTTGAATGGATTTCTAGAAGAAGAGTTGTATATGATGCAACGGAAGGTTTTGTTGATCCAAAGGTGCTAACGAAGTGTGCAAGCTCCAGCGATCAATTTATGGTGCAGTGCAAGCCTCTCGGAGTTGGAATAAGCGCTTTGATAGTGTGATCAAAGCATATGGTTTTATCTGAGACTTTTGGAGAAGTCTGTATTTACAAGAAAGTGAGTGGGAGCTCTGTAGCATTTCGATATTATATGTAGACGACATATTATTAATTGGAAATGATATAAATTTCTGGATAGCATAAAGGATACTTGAATAAAAGTTTTTCAATGAAAGACCTCGGTGAAGCTGCTTACATATTGGGCATCAAGATCTATAGAGATAGATCAAGACGCTTAATTGGACTTTCACAAAGCACATACCTTGATAAAGTTTTGAAAAGGTTCAAAATGGATCAGGCAAAGAAAGGATTTTTACCTGTATTACAAGGTGTGAAATTGAGTCAGACTCAATGCCCGACCACAATGAAGATAGAGAGAAAATGAAAGATGTTCCTATGCTTCAGCCATAGGCTCTATCATGTATGCAATGCTGTGTACCAGACTGACGTATGCTTAGCAATAAGCTTGGCAGGAAGGTACCAAAGTAATCCATGAGTGGATCATTTGGACAACGGTCAAGAACATCTGAAATACGAAAAGGACTAAGGATATGTTTCTCGTATATGGAGGTGACAAAGAGCTAGTCGTAAATGGTTACGCCGATGCAAGCTTTGACACTGATCCGGACGATTCTAAATCGCAAACCGGATCGTGTTTTTATTAAGCGGTGGAGCTGTCGGTTGGTGCAGTTCTAAACAAAGCGTCGTGGCGGGATATACATGTGAAGCGGAGTACATAGCTGCTTGAGCAGCAAATCAAGGAGTCTGGATGAAAGAGTTCATTTCCGATCTAGGTGTCATACCTAGTGCATCGGGACCAATGAAGATCTTCGTGACAATCTTGGTGCAATTGCCTTGGCAAAGGAATCCAGATTTCACAAGAGGACCAAGCATATCAAGAGGCGCTTCAATTCCATTGGGACCAAGTCCAAGTGGGAGACATAGAAATTTGCAAGATACATACGGATCTGAATATTGCAGACCCGTTGACTAAGCCTCTTCCTCGAGCAAAACATGATCAGCACCAAGACTCCATGGGTGTTAGAATCATTCTTGTGTAATCTAGATTATTGACTCTAGTGCAAGTGGGAGACTGAAGGAAATATGCCCTAGAGGCAATAATAAAGTTATTATTTATTTCCTCATATCATGATAAATGTTTATTATTCATGCTAGAATTGTATTAACGGAAACATAATACATGTGTGAATACTTAGACAAACATATAGTCACTAGTATGCCTCTACTTGACTAGCTCATTAATCAAAGATGGTTATGTTTCCTAACCATGGACATGTGTTGTTATTTGATTAATGGGATCACATCATTAGGAGAATGATGTGATTGACATGACCCATTCCGTTAGCCTAGCACTTGATCGTTTAGTATATTGCTATTGCTTTCTTCATGACTTATACATGTTCCTGTAACTATGAGATTATGCAACTCCGTTTACGGAGGAACACTTTGGGTGCTACCAAGCGTCACAACGTAATCTGGGTGATTATAAAGGAGTACTACAGTGTCTCCAAAAGTACATGTTGGGTTGGCGTATTTGAGATTAGGTTTTGTCACTCCGATTGTCGGAGAGGTATCTCTAGGCCTTCTCGGTAATACACATCACATAATCCTTGCAAGCATTGCAACTAATAAGTTAGTTGTGAGATGATGTATTACGGAAAGAGTAAAGAGACTTGCGGTAGCGAGATTGAACTAGGTATTGGATACCGACGATCGAATCTCGGGCAAGTAACATACTGATGACAAAGGGAACAACGTATGTCGTTATGCGGTTTGACCGATAAAGATCTTCGTAGAATATGTAGGAACCAATATGGGCATCCAGGTTCCGCTATTGGTTATTGACCGAGAATAGTTCTAGGTCATGTCTACATAGTTCTCGAACCCGTAGGGTCCGCACGCTTAACGTTACGATGACATTTTATTATGAGTTTATAAGTTTTGATGTACCGAAGTTTGTTCGGAGTCCCGGATGTGATCACGGACATGACGAGGAGTCTCGAAATGGTCGAGACATAAAGATTGATATATTGGAAGCCTATATTTGGATATCGGAATGGTCCCGGATGAAATCGGGTTTTCTGCGAACACCGGGGGGTTACGGAACCCTCCCGGGGGATATTGGGCCTTAGTGGGCCATGAGGGAGAAGAGGAGGGCCGGCCAGGGCAGGCCGCGCGCCCCCTCCCCCCCTAGTCTGAATAGGACAAGGAGAGGGGGCGCGCCCCTTCCTCTTTCCCTTCCCCCCTTTCCTTCTCCAACAAGGCAAGAGGGGGGAGTCCTACTCCGGGTGGGAGTAGGACTCCTCGGCGCACCCTATGAGGGCGGCCGCACCTCCCCTCCCTCCTTTATATCACGGGGGCAGGGGCACCCCATGACACACAAGTTGATCTCGGATCGTTCCTTAGCCGTGTCACGGTGCCCCCTCCACCATATTCCACTTGGTCATATTGTCGCATGAGCTTAGGCGAGCCTGCGCGGTGGAGCATCATCATCGTCCTGCGCGTCGTCTTGTGACAGAACTCATCCCGGCGCTTTCTGGATCGGGCCGGGGATCGTCATCGAGCTGAGCGTGTGCTGAACTCGGAGGTGCCGTCGTTCGGTACTTGGATCGGTCGGATCGTGAAGGCGTCGACTACATCAACAGCGTTGTCATAACGCTTCCGCTTCTGGTCTACAAGGGTGCGTGGACAATACTCTCCCCTCTCGTTGCTATGTCATCACCATGATCTTGCGTGTGCGTAGGAATTTTTTTGAAATTACTACGTTCCCCAACAGCAAGATCTTTAGTATGAACATCAATATTTGCACCAATTTTTAAGCATAGTTCATCATTTCTTGCTTCCTCATATTTGACTTTCCGCTCAAAGTTTCACATTTTCCTTTTCCTCGGTGACGAGGTTTGAGTTCCTTAATGGTGATGGTGTGCTTACTCACCATCTCCATAAGCATATCTGAAACATCTTGAGCTTCTTTCCTTTGAGGGAGCACATGAACTTATTAAGTTTAGCAAGCATAGGATCAGTTAGATCATCATCCTCATAACTATCCTCCGCATCAAGATACTCATCACTAGGAGTGGAAGGAGTGAAAAGAGGAGGATTTGATCGTGGAGTTACCTTGACCTTGTCGGAGAGAGCTTTGATCCTCTTCTTCTTCAACCATGGCCTTGGCCATTAGGCATTGTGGCGTTGCCCTTGTAATCTTTCATGTAGTTGTAGGTGACCACGTCACCACTCTTGTTTACCAACCTCAAGGTGTTTTGAGAGTCTTGAGCAACTCCGGCAACACCACTAACATCATCCGGATCAGATTCTTCTTGAGCAACCATTGCCTTTCCATCTCTCTTCTTGAGCTTGGAGTTCAAAGGATTTGGCAACTTCTTCTTGGGAAAGGTCTTGGGAAACCTTGGTTTATCTTCTCTCTTCTCATAAGGGCACTCGTTGGAGAAGTGATTGGTTTGTTCACAGTTGTAGCATTTTCTTACTTTCTTCTTTTGAAGTCTTCCCTTGAATTTACCCGCGCCTAAACTTCTTGACAAAAAGAGCCATGTCTTCATACGAAGGGCCCTCGTCGGATTCAATCTCATCACCATCTTCGTCATCCTCTTCTTCTTCTTCACTTTGTTCATCTTCACATACATGCTTGGCCTTCAATGCAAGATTGATCTTTGATGATGGGGATCCATGCATGGCAAGATGTTTTGTGGCATTAGTCTTTGACTCTTCAAATAGTTGAAAGGTGGATACGATGTCATCTGTAGTCATTTCCTTGAAGGTATGGTGTTGTCTTATGTCCCACACCATTTGATGGTGAAATGGAGCAAGAGCATGAAGTAACTTATCCACAAGGAACCTCTAAGTCATGTTGAATCCATCTTGTGTCTTGTCACACTCACATGACTCAATATCGGCGATGAGAGTCATGAGGCGCTCATGGAGTTGATTGGGGTTTCACCTTTCTCCATACAAAAGTTTTGCAATTGCCCTTGGCAATTTCATATTGAGCACTCCGGAGAGTAGAAGTGCCAGTCTTGGATCGTACAACAGTTTCCCATAGTTCCTTGGCACTTGTGATGTGTATGAACGGTCTCCTTTGCTTTTCATCCAAACCTCTCCTTATCCACATGATTGCAGTGTCATTGAGGTTCTTGTCATATATTTCTCTTGGTGTGGGGTTCTTTGGATCAACCACATGATAGCCATACTCCAAGATCTCCGACATCTCATCGTTTCCATGTCGAAGATGATCTGCATAGCAACTCTCCACAAGGAAAATCGGAAGTGGCACTAAGCAAGGAGGACTGCCTTGAGGATTATATCTTGGTTTCTCAACTTGAGGTCTTGCATAAAGCCAAGGAACACTTGCGTGTTCATTGCTAGGAGGTTGTTGACCAAGTGATGGAGTAAACACAGTTGGCCTTGAAGCGGCACCACCGAGAGTGGTGCAAGCACCGTGGACAACGTGGCTAATCTCATTGGACCAAGGCCTCAAGAGAAGCATCATGCTCCTCTTTTTGCTTAGCAAGGGCCCGTTCTAGATCCTCCGACGTAAAGGACTTGACTTGAAGAAGCCCGCCTTTATCCTTAGGATCTACAACCGGGGTGTCCCATCCGGGTTCATCTTGCTCTAGGCGGTTAAGCCACAAGAATGAAACACGAGGCTCGATACCAATTGAAAGGATCGAGATGGACCTAGAGGGGGTGAATAGGTACAATTACAAATTTTAATTATTACTTAGCAATTTTAGGCAATAGTGCGGAATATGAAGATGAGCCTAACAATTGCAAGTGAGCACAAGGTACTAAGCAAGTAACACAAACACGTAAGTAGGCAAGCACAATATGATATCGTAAGTGTAAAGAGACAAGTAACCACAAGTAGAGAGTAAGGGTTAGTAATAACCGCAACTCAGGGAGACGAGGATGTATGCGATGTTCACTTCCTTGGAGGAAGCTAGTCACCGTTAGAGGTGGATGTTACCACGAAGGCACACCAGCGCCACGAAGGCTCACCTATTCTCCCTTTGAGACAACACCACAAAGGCGTTTCTCAACCACTAGTGGTAGACCTTGGGTGGTCTCAAACCCTCACAAACTTTTCGTGGAAATCACAAAGTTCGATTCCTCTCCGAATGACTCCTACCGCCTAGGAGACTCCAACCTCCAAGAGTAACAAGAACGATGGGGGAAAGGTCAAAACTTGCTCAAGTCACGAATTCCTTTGGTGCAAAGAAGGGGATGAAGTGGATCTATCACTTGATTGGAGAACTTCTCTCAAATGCTCCTAGAACACTTGTGAATCTAGGATTTTGGTGTGGTTGAATGAGAGAGAGAGTGAGAAGTGTTCTTGATAGGTTCAAGGTGAATGGTCAACCCTATCCCGTGGAGAGGAAGGGTATATATATAGGTGGTGGGAAAAAGTGACCATTTTGGGTACAGGATGGGCCGGACGTCCGTAGAACGTCGGACGTCCGGAGACACAAATAGGTCCGGACGTCCGACAGTCATCGGACGACCGGCGGCTAAAACGTGACCCACAACCCGATTATACGAGATCACGGACGTCCGGCGGGGCGGACATCCGGAGAATCCGACGACCGTAAGAATGCTTCTGTTGGGAACATGCATCCGAACACGGATGACCGGATGGTCCGGACGTCCGTGAAAGGCTTCGATGTGAGCGTGTCGGACGTCCGGAGAGTTCGGACATCCGTAGAAGTGCTTCTGTTGTGGAGCAGCGGACGTCCGGAAGTGGCGGACGTCCGAAGGCAAATATCGGAATAGTAGCTTTTGAGCAAGTTTTCCACGAGATCCATCGATCCCCTCTTAATAGTCGGGATCCCTATACTCAAGATCAAACCATATATGAAGTCGACATCTTGTATCTCCATTCTTGAGTTATATGCTTTTTGTCCTAGTCATGATCCAAGCACGGTCTTTGAAATATAATCCGAGATATACTTGATAAACATGATTAGTCCCGAACATATGTGTTGTCATCAACATCAAAATATGATTAAGGGCATGATTGCACTTTCACCCGCAAGATGGTTACGAGGCACGGCCGGGAAGTCTGGCAGCCCTCGAGTGGGCTGGGCTTTCCCTTGCCGTATTTCCTCGAGACGGGGCGACGGGGTCACATTATCGTGAGGCTCTGCTCGTCTCCGCGAGCTAACAATACACTATGGTTTTGGTATTTGTTCTGAACTGGCCTTTGGCCTTTGCGCACTAAGCACCACGCGAGAATAGTTATGGGCCTCGACGTCGTGGTATCGGCCAAGCTTTGTCGGATGTCGATTCAGCATTGTGGCGCAGTCGGATCGTGCCATCCACTACAGGTGGTGCTGGTATCCACCCTGCACACAACGATCCGGAGTGCAGCGGCGATGGGCCCGGACCGGCGTGCTTAGGATGTAGATCGGCGGGGACCTCTTTGCTGAGCCTAGGTCAGACTACGACTGTTGATCTTCGAGGCGGGCATTGACCCCGAAAAGGTGTGTCGGCCAGAGTGATCGAGCGTGTTGGAAAACATGGTGCACCCCTACAGGGAAGATCTTTATTCGAATACCGTGTCCACGGTAATGGACGTTCAGACTTATATCTTGATCTAATACTGATCTAATACAACTAGAATGGATACTTAAGATATGTGGCTCCGGGATCGCTTTCTCGTAGGGAGTCAAGGAAGGATCTCTGGGCATTAATGTTACAACATGCTTGTTAATTATGAAATGCTATTCTTTACTCTTCTACATGCTGCAAGATGCTCGGAGCTGCTTGAAGATGCTAGTCTTCGTTAGGCTAGGCCTTCCCCCTCTATTCTGGCATTCTGCAGTTCAGTCCACAGATACAACCCTTCCATTTGATACCAATGCATACTTAGTGTAGATCTGATGCTTGCGAGTACTTTGGATGAGTACTCACGGTTGCTTTGCTCCCCTTTTCCCCCTTCTTTCTTATTTCCGGTTGATGCAACGGATGATGGATCCACGGGCAGATGCCACCGCCGATGGATGCTACTACATGGAGACCGTCCACGACCGGGAGTAGTTAGGAGGTCGAGCGGGAGGCCTTGCCTCTTCGATCGTGTTGCTTTTGTGCTAGCCTTCTTAAGGCATCCTTGTTTAACTTATATACGTACTCAGATATTGTTGCTTCCGCCGACTCTTGTGTATCGAGCTTGTATTCAAGCCCTCGAGGCCCCTGGCTTGTAATATGAAGCTTGTATTATTTTGATTTGTGTCTAGAGTTGTGTTGTGATATCTTCCCGTGAGTCCCTGATCTTGATCGTACACATTTGCGTGTATGATTAGTGTATGGTTGAATCGGGGGCGTTACAAGTTGGTATCAGAGCCGACTGCCTGTAGGATCCCCCTTTCCAACTCCTTGGCCGAAGTTGAGTCTAGTCTTTGAAAAACTGATTTACTAACATGGCTGTGTGGCTTCCGGGCCCACGTCGCGAATTGGGTGGTATTAGGATCTTTTATTCCTCATCTATACTCTGGGGATCTGATCTCTCTTCTATTCGGGTTAAATGGTTTTGCTAACTATAACTCTAGGTTCTCGTAAATACTTCCCCCGGAGAGCCCTTTCATTCCAGATGATGGCCCGCTTCACCAGAAGATTCTGAAGATACTCTCCGATGCTTTCCCCGAGACCCTTGTACCCTTAGCCGATACGATCCCTACCACCGATAAATCCTACCTTCATCCCCAGTTGCTCTTGTTATTACAAGATGCCCCGAATTACTCTCTGTTGTCCTAAGCATCCGTTGAGCCTACTGCCTTGCAGTTCTTTGCCACATAAATATCCCCTACGGATAATTACTCGCTCTTATCGAGTATCCATTCATCCCCAGTTATTCTTATGCTTCATGAGATACTTTGTAATACAATACGAGCTTTCAAATACCTCTGTCGCCTATTGCTCTATAAGGTTTTACATGCCTACACTCTGGTTAATTCCATATGCCTAGCTGTATCCATTGACGTCCTTTCTCATTATTACTTTGAGTCTTTCGATTTGATATGTTTGTGAGTAGTCACAATCATCAGTTGATCCTTATAAATTATCATTCCGGCTCAAACGTCTTCCTAAACATGAGTTGGTTCTCGGCCAATCAGATTGCCATCGGTTGTGCCCTAAGTCTATTCAACTCATCCATTCTTGATCAGAGCGTTTGCTTCTGATCCCTTGACTTGGGAATCATAATTCCTTTGCATTTTGAACTCTGAATTAGTCAGTTTCTTCTATAATCTGACCTCCTTGCATTCTTTCTAATTCTGGTTGAGTACCGTTGCTCACATCAGATCCCTTGTGGACCACCAGATACTCTGTGGATTTTATCCGACAGCATCCTTCATATTCAATAACCTTGTGAACCTTCCCTCGGATACATAATGCCCTTGGTAAATTGTATCCCTCGTTCTTGTCAAACATACCCTTCTTCCAGGCTTTATTTACTCGTGAAGTTGTGGTATATGTTCCTAAGATGCCCCTATGGGTTGAACCTATGCCTCCCCTAATCCGTTTGAACCCGAGAGTCTTCGAGAGTCTTACTCTTCTGGTGTTTTGCCAGATAAAATCTCAACACTACGGCTTCATCGAAAACGAGAAGTGAATGGAAAGTTATGCATTGAGAAGTGGTAGTCGACCTTGAACCTTTGTGTTCATGCCCATGGACCCGATGTGGAACTTATCATGGAAGCTTCTTGTTATGATAATAATGATCCCCTTGTGATAAGTTCATTCTGTTATCTATATTTGGTCCTTTTCAACCGTGGTTCCAACCATGACTTTTCTTCTTTGATTTCATTTCTCGGACAAGTGTAAGTACTTGTCTTCTTCAGATCGTTTCACCTGTTCAACCTCTACATTGATATACCTTTGAGTATTACCCTTTGGTATCTCGAGAATATCATGGAACTACATAAGTTCTTCTGAGTTCTTGATCAACTATTATTTCTCGCCGATTCCAATTTTCCACGGGTTCTGAGTATTTAGACACCCGAGAACACCGATAACTGATTCGAGTCTACACTTTCCTTTCCATTGTTATGTTAACCTTTCTTGTAATGTAACATTTTTGATCAGTAATAATTCGCTGCTTATGTAAATGCCTCGATATACAACTCTGTCAGTAAGACCTTGTTACTATTGTTGATGACATTCTGGTAGCCGCCGATGGACGAGAACTTTGCCCATTGGTCCGCCTCGTCTTAACGAGCAGGAAAATGGTTCTCTTCATCCCTCGCTGTCGGTGTCAAAACCGGTGGATCTCGGGTAGGGGGTCCCGAACTGTGCGTCTAGGCGGATGGTAACAGGAGACAAGGGACACAATGTTTTACCCAGGTTCGGGCCCTCTTAATGGAGGTAAAACCCTACGTCCTGCTAGATTAATATTGATGATGTGTGTTACAAGAGTGGATCTACCACGAGATCAAAGAGGCTAAACCTAGAAGCTAGCCTATGGTATGATTGTTGTTAGTCCTATGGACTAAAACCCTCCGGTTTATATAGACACGGATAGGGTTAGGGTTACACAGAGTAGGTTACAATGGTAGGAGATCTACATATCCGTATCGCCAAGCTTGCCTTCCACGCCAAGGAAAGTCCCATCCGGACACGGGATGAAGTCTTCAATCTTGTATCTTCATAGTCTTGGAGTCCGGCCGATGATGATAGTTCGGCTATCCGGACACCCCCTAGTTCGGAACTCCCTCAGTAGCCCCTGAACCAGGCTTTAATGACGACAAGTCCGGCGCGCATATTGTCTTCAGCATTGCAAGGCGGGTTCTTCCTCCGAATAATTTATAGAAGATTGTGAACACCAGGATAGTGTCCGGCTCTACAAAACAAGTTCCACACAACACCGTAGAGAGAATAATTTTTGCATAGATCTGCTAACGTATTCCGTGGCGTGACATCGCACCACGGCCATGCCTTTATATGAATCGTTTTTTTATTGTCCCACCTCAGCGTGTTTAGCGAGGCGGTTTCCTTGGCACGTCTTATCAAAGCGTAGATCGTGCCCCCTTATTCCGGGATTCTCATCAATTGGGACGTGGGTAACCCAACCGTGCCCGTTGGCCTGCCTTCTCTATCAAAGCGAGTCCTAATCGACCACGGGTGGGCTCTTGGTATTCAACCTCTTTATAGTGAGACCAAGGCCCTCTTCTTTTACACCCTCCATCGAGTTAGCCTCTCGCCGAGTTCAACACCCAAAGCTTGATTCAGTGCTTGGACTTTCGGCGATGTCCGCTCCGACCAGCACGGCCGATGGATGTCTTCCTCCGTCACGAAGAAGATGTGCTAAAGCTGCGAGGCCTTGGTGTCGGCCGCGAGATCTCGCATAGGCTGCCTGCTCCAGGGCAGGTCACTCCCACTCCTGAGCCCAGCGAGAACGTGGTGTTCGTATCCCACTTCCTTCATGGCTTAGGCTTCTCGACGGACCCCTTTGTGCGGGGGCTCATGGTTTATTATGGGCTTGATTTCCATGACTTGAATCTGGAGTCCATCCTCCATATCTCGTCATTCATTGTTGTATGTGAGGCCTTCCTCCATATTACCCCAAGACTTTGGATTGTGGCTCAAAACCTTCAAGGTGGAGCCAAAGATGATCAAGGGCAGCAAGCGAGTGCGGAGGGCGGTCATAAGCAAATGTCTTGATGCTCCATGGCCGAGGGCTCTTTTCAAGAGGAGCTTGGTTTGTGGCAGGGGAGTGGTTTTATATCACGCTCCAGGGGCACCAAATGGGCGGCGCTCCACGCCTTCGCTTCGGAGTCCACCACAACGGCTGGCGTCATGGGTCAATAAGGGGCTCGTTGGGGGCCATCCAGGATGTTCCCCACTGCTGGGGCGTGTTGAGATCTCTGGAAAGAGGATCAATCTGGTTGCCGTGGCGCAGAGTTATGGTGATCCGGCGCCTTCAGCCACAAGGCGTCGCCCCCCTCCGCTTGTGGGAATTCAATCCGGAGGGACCACGAGCTCTCAAAATTTTATGGGCACGGCGCCGTGGAGATGTATAAACTGTTCTTGGATCACAAGAGAAGTGTCGGACTTGACCGAGGGCGCAGGACTAAGCTGCAATCGCCAGATGCTCAAGTAAGTAGTCCAGTAACGGACAAGCTGTTCATTCATTTATTTTATATATATGCCCTTTAAAGGAGCCGTTTCTTGAACAGGAGTGGATAGCCAAGGCAAAGTTGATAAGGTGTCGGCTCCCTCCCGAGACCACGCGGATCCCATGTTGACCAAGATGTTGAAGGTCGCGCCCTTAGAAGAAGGCGAAGGGAGGCGGGGAGCAAGCTGCCTCTGCGAAGGAGGCTATCAAGGAAGGAGGGATTAAGAGTCCCACCTTCCGAGGAGAGAAGAGGACCGCTTGGAAGATCCGGAGGCCAAGGCCTCAAAGAAAGGAAGGTAATCTTGGCAGAGAGTCCGTGCTGGAAGTAACCCAGCCGCATTATTTCCCAAGGGATCAGCCCTCAATGAGCCGTAAGTAGAAAGAAGGGTCATGTAAATAAGGAGCATCCTGTATTTATTTATGAAGATAACCAAATTGTACCTTGTAGTTCGGACCTCAGCCCTTCTCGTGAGCTCGTCTTGAGGATCTTCTTCGGAAATGATGGAGAGCGAACGCCTCCACCTGTCGCACCCTCATGTGAAGCGGACTGACCGGAGGTGTCGTCGCGGAGGGTTCCCCAAGTCCGGCGGGGCGGAAGGTCGGCGCCGAGTGGTGTGCGGATCGGAGGAGCTGAAGGATTTGCTCAGGCGGCGGCTATCTCGAGAAGATCACCGTGCTCTAATGGAGTACGGTGATTGAAAGGATTGCATCCGCAGAGCGGATTACAAAGCCGTCGAAGCTTCTTGTGAGGTTTGAGGTACGCAAAAATAATGTACCTTCGGCGAGTTATGCATATAAAATCGCCATGTATAGATAGTAGCCCTGAGACTCGGTATGTTGTCAAAATTGACGACGTGCGAGATCAAATCTCGATTTAACATATCACCACTCCTAAATAGGTGGCGGGCGTCCGGAGGCCAGCGGACTGATGAATATGCCGAACTAAGCGGCAGCTTGATGAGGCGGATCACGGACATCGCTGGTCAATAAGCGGTTTGTGAGTCACAAGGTATCACGACTTCTATCGGACACACTGTAAGGGAGCTTGGCGCCCATGTCTTCTTGATTGTATGCTTAATGCAGATGGTGCGCTGCCGTTGAGGAGCTGCGGGTAGCACTCGCCCGGCGAAAGAGCAAGCCAGAGTAGTAATACAGCCGCTTTAAAAGCGGCGCGAGTAAAGCTGAGCGGGCTGCTCCTTTGCCGAAGCAAAGAGGAGATGGCGATATGGCCAAAAAGTTAAGGAATGCTACCGATCGCTGCGAGGTTCTTGAAAAATAGCGTCAAAGCGGAACAAGAGGGCCTAAAGAAGGCCGCCGCGAATCAAGAATGCCCAATCGGCTTTGAGAGCTGCCAAGGAGGAGCTGAGTCGGGCCGGGCAATTGCGGCTGGAAAACCGTTTACGCTGGAGAAATATACAGATCAAAAGTATGCTCAGTTGGATAAATTGTGGAGTTCAAAGGATGCTTATCTGGACTTGGCGGCGTTGTGGGCCTTGGTTGAGCACTTCCGGGGCGGAAGGGGCACGAAGGAAGAGCTATATTGGTCGCAATTCCATAGTCCGGGCGTCCTCTACGCTGACCGATCGGTTGGCGAATGGGCGAGCTGAATCGATTGTCGGTTGCCATGAAGCATGTCTTGGCTCACTTGTGGCGGACGGACCCCACCGAAGAGCTATTTTGGTTTAGTGCAGCAGTTTCTTAGTGCGGTGCAGCGTATCGGCGCAATGAAGCGATCGGCGTGCATTGAGGGAAGCGGATGGCTCTTGCCGTGTCAAGACATATTGGGCGAGATGAAGGCCAGACGTTGCATCCCAGATTGGACGGAGGCCAAGTACCTGCCGAGCACTACTTTGAAGAAGTCCTGCGGGCGCTCGTTTAATAGAGGCGCGATGCTCGAAGGATATTATGTTTAAATGACACTGTATGATTTGTGAAAACAATGTTTCAATGTAATATAAGTGCTTTTTATACTTGTGCGTTCAAGTGGTAAACTACTCCTGTGCGGCGTTTATGTATATGTGTATATAACACGAAAGATGGCAGTCCTTGGCTTTACCCACGCACATAGTGCGGGGTGTTTAAAAAGCGCTTTTCACACTTAATCCAACGTCTTGGTCCTGTTAAGGAGGTGATAGCGTAGCAAACCAGAACAACCGGACTATAATGCTTTATCACTTTCACTTAGCCATAGGAGTTCGAGGTGGGGCTACTATATAGCCCACAGAACACCGCACTCTCCCGAATTCGAGTGCGTATGTGCTGACGAAAACCGGTCCTTAGTTAATGTGGAGAATTCTAAACATTCCTATGAGTCATCAGTGGTTGACCGGTCTCTCGCTATATCATGACGGTCAGTTTTGGCTTTCTCTCTTGAGGTGCTCGCCCGGCGAAGCAGGGCACAATCGCATGATAGTTCTCCTGGTGCCGCGTTAGCGTGAAAACGGGCGTAAGGCAGCAAAACACAGGCAGGCAACCCAACATTTGACCAAAGACATGATTCGGAGCTGATGCATATAAGGCCTAACTTTCGAGGCGCGAATACTCCCTAGGGTATTCGGTCTTTATGAAAATGGGCAGAATAATGCCACAGCCCTGGTGTCTAGATGCAGCATAAAAATTCAGTGCGGCCAATGCCAAAGCACCAGCCTCCTCCTCGGTTATATTAAGGAACCGGGGATGTATATCAACGAGAGGCAGTGAAAAAGGTTTACGCAGGTCTTAATCTGAAAAGAATCCTTGCGGCGGGTCCCTCTTGCGTCTGCGCTGTGTCTCCGTTGTGCGTATCACGGGCGGGTGTAGCGTTGTTCATCTGTAAAGAGAGGAACTTAGTTTGAAAGCAAAAGGATCGTCTGAAAGATGTACGTAATATTAAATGAGCAGTACAGTTCGAAGAAGTGAATAAAATTGAGCTGTATTGTCTCTTGTTATACATGCATGCGGCCTCTCATATGGGGGTGTGCCGCTAGTAGGCGCCGGACTCGTCTAGCCGTGTCCGGGGTTTGAATGACCAATTCGGGTTCTTTGCCTAGCGAGCCGGATAGCTGTGGGGCTGTCAAGGCGGTCTCCCGTTTTCCGTGCTCGAGTAACATAATACTTCCTTTTAACGAGATGATGCCGCGTGGACGGGCATTTTAAGTGTTAGAGATGCATAATGCGGTATTGCGTTAAAGCGGTAAAGCTTCAAGCGTCCCAATAGTGTGATGGCTACTTTTAAGCGGGCGACATGGAAGAGTAACGTTCGCGGCGGAAGTTGTCGGATGAACCAAACACAACTTCTAGCGATATGGAGCCCGTCTGCAGAGGCGTATGGGCTGGGCGTTACTCCTTTAAAGGAGGTGTTGCTACGGCGAATTTTGGTTGGGTTTATCCCCATCACTGGATTGTGTCACGATATATCGGGTTTATGTCACTGCCGCCATCCATGAGGACATGTGTAAATTGGAATCCGTTGATTATGGGATCCAATATCAAGGCAGTCCATCCTGCGTTCGGATATTATCGGAATAGTCACGATGGTCGAAGGTGATTGGTTTTGACAACCGTGTGCGGCGCACTTTTTAGAAGCGCCGCTTTGTTTTCCTTTGATCACGTGAAGTGAGTTTACTGTTTTAACCTCCCATGGGAAAGTTTTTTGTTTTCGGGGTTCGCTTGTGGTGCTCGTCGTCGTCTTTACTTGGTGTGTTGAGCCCTTGTGTTCGGCATTGATCTGCGGACTGTTTGAAGACAACAATCTCTGTGGGTATGGTTTGCGAGCTTCCGGAGGTACCATGTATTTGACACGATCTATCCGAATCTTGTTTAGGTTGGAGAGCTCGTCCTTTGTTATCCTTTAGGGGCGGTGTTTTATTGTTCGGCCGGGAGCTTTTGAATCCAGCGTTGACCGCCCGTACTATTGAGGCCATTTTCCTTATTCGGCGCTGATCTTTTCTGCGTCGTGATTTCATTCCATCCCTGATTTGGATGTACTCGGGTCATTGGTGCTGCATCTAGCCAGCCAGCTGTCCTCTCTAGCATAAGCGGGTCATGAGGCTTGTTAATGCGGCCATTGTTCTTGGCTTTTCTTGGCGAGGTGTCAGCGAGCCATTCGTCTCGGACGTTGTGTTTGAAAGCTGCTAAGGCTTGGCGTCCGGACGATCGACTATTTGGTTCTTTTAGTAAGGAACCTGTTCCGAATTTCGGGCTGACTCTCGGGCTGTTGAGTTATGTGACTTAGATCATCTACATCGGGGCGGACATAAGTCCCCGAAAATTTGCTCGAAATGCATCCTCGAGCTCTCCCGACTTCAATGGTATTTTCGGGAGGCTTTTAATCCAATGCCGAGCTGGCCCTTTGAGTTTAAGGGTAAGTATTTTATGGCATGGAGATCGTCTCCTCTAGCCATGTGTATGTGGAGGATGTAATCCTCGATCCAGACTCAGTGCTGTTGTTCCGTCGTATGCCTCTATGTTTACGGGTTTGAATCCGCTGGAAATTCATGATCCGGCACCTCATCGGTGAAACATAGGGGTGTGCGGCGCCCTATATTGGGTGTGCCGTGATCTTGAATTTTGGCGTATTGCATTGCTTTGTGAGCCTGTTTTCTTGGCCCATAGATGGACCTAATGGGCCATCCTCTTGATGTGAATCCTTATGCGGATCGCATATTGGTTTGTGTCTTGGCGCCATTCGCGCTCTCTTTTTGCCGTGAGTCGTCCATCCGACCGGGTGGCCTTCTTGTTTTTAATTGTGGGGCTCTAAGGCCTCCTCGTCGAATCGGGCAGTAGCTTTCTTTTGGGTAGCTCTTTGTTCGTTGTTGTCATCGCCGTACTTATCTGCGGTGCTGAATACTTTGCTCCATCTAATCCTGAGTGCATCTTCCGCTGTTTTGAGCTTCCGCTTCGCTTTTTTCAGGCTCTGCAGTGGCGGCGAGCCTTTTCTCGAGGTCATTTTGCTCCGATGGTTTGTCCGGTGTGAGATCGTCCGGACTGTTGTCTTCTTGGGGACAGATTGTTTATCAAGTTGTCTTGTTGGACGATTGCTCGATAGCTTGTTCGTTGTCCACGGTTCGCCTGCTCTATGGCTGGGTCTTTGTTGGCGGGACTTTGTTAGGCGTTTACGTTACCGTTTTGACTGCTTTTGAGGGATTTATCCTTCGTGGCGTCCGTTGCTCCTCGTCTTCATTTGCTTTAGGTGTATCCACCATGTATACATCATGGGTGAGGTTGTCCAGCATCCTATAGGTGCTGGTTCATTATTGTCTCCTACATCGTCGTCCATACGATCGATGTCTTGAGTCGAAATCGAGCACGTCGTGTAGGCTATCGGCGGTGGCTCTGAAGTGGGTGGTGGGTGGGCGTTGAATTTCTTCATCGTCCGTATCCCATCCTTCTGACCGTGGTCGGCCAGGCTTTCGGATAAAGAGATGGACTTTAGTGAATTCAGGATGTCGCCAAAGGGCGAGTCTTTGAAAGATGTCATGACCATGAACTCCATAACAGGCGCCCAATCGGATTCGATTGGCAAGGCGTGAAGGGTTGAGTCCGGAGAGAGTCCGGCACCACAGGTCGAGGTCTTCGCAAAGGACAGGGATGGAGTTGACTCGATCGCCAGAGATTAAAGCCCCGGCGGTGTCCAACCACTCGTCCCGATTAGGAGTCCGGCTCCGATTAAGGGTCGGAGCGGATTACGTGCGGCCTCGAGGCCTGTTGGCTGTAGAGCTAGATCATGCCCATCGAGACAGTGTGGCGCGCTTGGCTGCAGCTCGAATCCGTCGAAGATCAAGTCTCCGCGGATATCGGCCGTATAGTTTGAACTTCCGAATCTGACCTGACGGCCAGGGGCGTAGCTTCGATCTGCTCCGGATGGCCAGCGAATTAGCCCGCGATGCAAAGCCGCCAACACGAAGATCTGTCCGGGAGAAAAGTCTCACCTGGACCGCATCGTTATTGATGATCGAAGGAGCCATCGGGCCTATTGGTGACGACACGGAGGAACTCTCAATGAAAGCGCCAATGTCGGTGTCAAAACCGGCGGATCTCGGTAGGGGTCCCGAATATGCGTCTAGGCGGATGGTAACGGGAGACAAGGGACACGATGTTTTACCCAGGTTGGGCCCTCTTAATGGAGGTAAAACCCTCGTCCCGCTAGATTAATATTGATGATGTGTGTTACAAGAGTGGATCTACCACGAGATCAAAGAGGCTAAACCCTAGAAGCTAGCCTATGGTATGATTGTTGTTAGTCCTCACGGACTAAAACCCTCCGGTTTATATAGACACCGGATAGGGTTAGGGTTACACAGAGTCGGTTACAATGGTAGGAGATCTACATATCTGTATCGCCAAGCTTTCCTTCCACGCCAAGGAAAGTCCCATCCGGACACGGGACGAAGTCTTCAATCTTGTATCTTCATAGTCTTGGAGTCCGGCTGATGATGATAGTTCGGCTATCCGGACACCCCCTAGTCCGGAACTCCCTCACTCGCCCTTGGTACCAATGTTGTTGCCAACATGACTGACATGCTATCCTCTGACCTACCTTGCTATCATGACCGTGCAAATGTTAGCACCCTTTCTACTTTTAACCCACATGGTGGGCCCATAACCCACAGTTCCATAGGATCGGAACCTGAATCTCCTATATATCCTTTATTTCCGAAGTATCATTTGCTCTTGGCTTTGTGTGTTGTCACGAGCCACCCTCCGAGAGATGATCTATTCCCGATGCTCTGAACCCCCTTCTCACACTCTGTTCAGGTATCGATCGTTTGTCCATTCGCTTGAAACTTCCTATTGTACCTTCATATTTTGCTCTCCATGTTTTCTTAAGTTTCAACTCGAGAGATACTTCTGCCACATTCCCTGAATTGTTCACCAGATAATTAACCCTATAAGGGTCAGTCCTCCCGAAGTTACCCATTACTTCCCCACTTAAATCTCGGGACGAGATTTCTTGTAGTGGAGAAGATTTGTAACACCCCGGTAGTTAAGCTATAGTAACCACTCACTAATGGTGCCATGTCATTGCAATTATTTTTCTAAACCTCACTTGTCCCAAATCAAACTCAAATTTAAAATCAAAATGCCAGTCAAACTATTATTATTTCAAACTGTCAAAAAAAAATGTTCGATGGGTTGCAAATATCCACTAAGTATTTAACATGTTGGAACCAACCTCATTTGGTTTCCCAAATTGCCCCTGGAATTAATTTAGTGGAACAACAATTTTAAATAAACACATTTTTAATTCAACTATAAATTTGAACGGTTCCAATTGGCCTCAAACTCTTTGTGCAACCTTATAGTGTTGACTAGGATTTACGTGCAAAGTTTCATAGTTAACAAAAATCATTTTTGTAGCTAAAATAAATAGAAAACAGTAGCTAAAATATATAAAATAGAAATTGAAAAATAGGAAGAAAAGAAAAGGGCCTAAACCTAATAGTGACTGGGCCTTAGTGGCAGAGGAGGCCCAGTCCACCTGGGTTTTCCCCTTCCTACTGCTATAGGAGGCACGGAGGGGAGTCGTGGCGTCCATCCGCCGGCGATGGCCGTGCGTGGCGGCCATCCACGCCCCCCTGGCCACCTACAAAGCCTTCCCCGCGGCCCCTTCGACCGAACCCTAGAGTCTCCTCCTCCTCGCGCCGCTACCCTCTGCCACACACACGTCCGCCGCCACCGTCGTCTTCTTTGTCGCCATGGGCGTAGCCGCCAGAGCTCCCGGCGCTCGAGAGTTGTCCGGAAGGACCGTCAGCAGCGGATCGTCTACCTCGGACATCGATTTCGAGTGGGAGCCCTACATCGCAAGGTCGCCGCCTTCTTCTTCCTCTGCAACCGTCGGACTCCGCCGCATCGAGCCGCTCCGTCTGCTGCTACTAAGCCTTTCACCGAGCCCCCTTGTGCTCCTCGATGAGCTTTGTTTCTTTCCCCTCTTCACGCTGTTCGATCTGTTGTTCGTTGCTGCTGCTATCGACGCTCACCGTCGCGACCGAAGTCACCGGCGCTCACCCTCGCATGTGCCGCGTCCAGGCCGTCCCGGGGCACTCTCTGGTCGTGCCCACGCGTGCGCCTACACAGCCCCGTGCCCGGCTATGCCTCCTGCTCGCCTGGCTGAGCCACCTTGCGCGCGCGCCCACGCGTGCCCTCGCCTCCCTTTCCTGCTGCTTGCCCGCTGTCGTTCACTGCCGGCCACGCCGTGTCCAGCAGCCGCTCACGCCCGCGCACGCTCGCTGTTCTGCTGTCGTTGCTAGCACCGCTGCCCCTTGCTTCTGCTAAGTTGTCGCCAATGCTACTCTATTGATTGTTGTTGATCTGCTAGATGTCGGCGATGTTGTTTTACTGCTGCTCCTAGATGGTGCTGCTTGCCGCTGCTGATTCCTCCTAACAGCCGATGCTAGATGCTGCTAATGGCCATGGCCGTGGCCATGTCCAAGCACGTGCGGTGTGCGTGTGTATGCACAGCCACCAGCGGCCGCCCGAGCAATTTAGGGACTAATTACTGGTTAGTTTAACTACTACCCTATGACAGTGGCCCCCCTCACTTAAATACCCTGTTAAAATAGATGATAAGTCATTGTGTTAATGACATATAGGCCCCGCTGACCCTTTTGACCAGTCAATGTTGACTGGTCAACTACTGAGTGTGCATGCTGAGTGGACCCCCTGGCCCACTATCATACACTCTGGCTATTTAAGCACTAGGTGACAAAACGTTATTCTGCTTATTATTCGAATTAAACAATTTCAGAAATTCTAGAAAATCTTTAAAAACGTTGAAAAATCATATAAATTAATCCGTAACTCGGATGAAAAAGTTTTATACATGAAAGTTGCTCGAGCGGCGAGGCGAATCCGAATCGCAGCCCGTTTGCCGCCACACATCCCTAGCTTAGTGAACATGCAACTTTCCCTCCGGTTCATCTGTCCGAAAGCGAAACACGGGGGTACTTTTGGGATGTTTCCCCTTGCGGTATCACCTAGCACCGCGTAATGTCACCTCTAGGACTGCGTATTGCCATGTTATGCTTTGTGATGCTTTGATTGCTCCGTTATTTATTGTGTTCCCCCCTCGTTACTTCTTTCCGGTGACCCGAGGCTGCCGCGACCCCCAGTTCGACTACGGTGTTGTCGACCCTTCGTCCTTGCCAGAGCAACCAGGCAAGCCCCCCTTTGATCATCCTGATATCGCCCATTCTATTCTCTCATGCTTGCATTAGATTTTGCTACTGTTATTGTTTGCTCCTATTCTGATGCATAGCCTGCTTTTGTACCTATTTGTTGTACCTTACCTTATCCTAAACTGCTTAGTATAGGTTGGTTAGTGACCCATCAGTGACCCCCACTTGTCCTTGTTGCCCCCGCTTCATCATCGATGACTCGAACTACATGATCGACGACCAGAGCCCGACACCGCACATCACGTCACGCCCCTTTAGTTGTTCGACTCTGTAGAGCTACTATCGAGTGCCGAGGGTGATCCCTCATAACGCACTCCTGATGATAATTCTGTAGTGTAGCTATTCGGTCGTGGTCATCGAGGGTGATTTCCTCCTTCACCATTCCCGATACAACTCTGTCGTGCAACCCCTCAAGTGTGAACCTCGAGGGTGGTTCCTCTTACGGTCACCTTGATGATTACATCGAGTGGAATCCTCCGAGGGTGATTCCTTGGGTTTTCCCCTTGATGTTTGGACACACGGTTACCTTGAAATTACTTGAGACCTTTGGGAAAGTCGGGCGGGCCCGGAGAGCACCCGCAAGATGGTTACGAGGCACGGCCGGGAAGTCTGGCAGCCCTCGAGTGGGCTGGGCTTTCCCTTGCCGTATTTCCTCGAGGCAGGCGGCGGGTCACATTATCGTGAGTCTCTGCTTTCGTCTCCAGCGAGCTAACAATGCACTATGGTTTGGGTATTTGTTCTGGCGGCCTTTGGCCTTTGCGCACTAACCACCACGCGAGAATAGTTATGGGCCTCGGCGTGGTGGTATCGGCCAAGCTTTGTCGGATGTCGATTCAGCATTGTGGCACGGTCGGATCGTGCCATCCACTACACGGGTGGTGCTGGTATCCACCCTGCACACAACGGTCCGGAGTGCAACGGGCGATGGGCCCAGACCCCGGCGTGCTTAGGATGTAGACCGGCGGGGACCTCTCTGCTGAGCCTAGGTCGGGCTGCGACGTGTTGATCTTCCGAGGCCGGGCATTGACCGCAGAAAGTTGTGTCCGACTAGAGTGATCGAGCGTGTTGGAAAACGTGGTGCACCCCTGCAGGGAAGATCTTTATTCGAATACCGTGTCCACGGTAATGGACGTTCAGACTTATATCTTGATCTAATACAACTAGAATGGATACTTAAGATATGTGGCTCCGGGATCGCTTTCTCGTAGGGAGTCAAGGAAGGATCTATGGGCATTAATGTTACAACATGCTTGTTAATTATAAAATGCTATTCTTTACTCTTTTACATGCTGCAAGATGCTCGGAGCTGCTTGAAGATGCTAGTCTTCGTTAGGCTAGGCCTTCCCCCTCTATTCTGGCATTCTGTAGTTCAGTCCACAGATACAACCCTTCCATTTGATACCAATGCATACTTAGTGTAGATTTGATGCTTGCGAGTACTTTGTATGAGTACTCACGGTTGCTTTGCTCCCCCCTTTCCCCCTTCTTTCTTCTTTTCGGTTGATGCAACCAGATGATGGATCCCTGGAGCCAGATGCCACCGCTGATGGATGCTACTACATGGAGACCGTCGACGACCAGGAGTAGTTAGGAGGTCCCAGGCAGGAGGCCTTGCCTCTTCGATCGTGTTGCTTTTGTGCTAGCCTTCTTAAGGCATCCTTGTTTAACTTATGTCTGTACTCAGATATTGTTGCTTCCGCTGACTTTTGTGTATCGAGCTTGTATTCAAGCCCTCGAGGGCCCTGGCTTGTAATATGAAGCTTGTATTATTTTGATTTGTGTTTAGAGTTGTGTTGTGATATCTTCCCGTGAGTCCCTGATCTTGATCGTACACATTTGCGTGTATGATTACTGTACGGTTGAATCGGGGGCGTCACATAAGGATTCCACTAGAATCGATAAACTTGAGGGTATCATTACCAACTTGGGAACCGCTTTTTCTTCCGTAAAGAATACTCCAAGTCCTCCAACTAAAATTGCCAAGCTTATGTATGTTCCTAAAAATAAGGGTGAATCCTCTAGTAAGGAAATTGCGGATCTCAAATCTATAAGTATTCATCCCAATCTTTTTGCTATCATTAAGGAACCATTTGCTACAAATGAATTTTTCAATTTTGTGCCTAGAAGTTTGATAATTAATAAAAAGTAAGAAACTCCTAAGGGTGATAGATGTCTCATTGAAGGATTGCCTACCAAAGATGGCAATACCTAGATCTATCCTTGCTATTATGCCTAGCTAGGGGCATTAAACGATAGCACTTGTTGGGAGGCAACCCAATTTTATTTTTAGTTTTTTTTGCTTTTTGCTTATGTTTAGGAATAAATCTTTGATCTAGCCTCTGGTTAGATTTGTTTTTATGTTTTAATTAGTGTTTGTGCCAAGTTAAACCTGTAGGATCTTCTTGGATGTTAGTTATTTGATCTTGCTGAAAATTCCAGAAACTTTCTTCACGAAAATAATTGTTAAAAATCACCAGGACGTAATAAAATATTGATTCCAATTTCTGCTGATCAATAAACAAATTATCTAGGTCGTCCTATTTTTGCTGAATATTTGGAGTTCCAGAAGTTTGCGTTAGTTACAGATTACTACAGACTGTTCAGTTTTTGACAGATTCTGTTTTTCGTGTGTTGTTTGCTTATTTTGATGAATCTATGGCTAGTAAAATAGTTTATAAACCATAGAGAAGTTGGAATACAGTAGGTTTAACACCAATATAAATAAAAAATGAGTTCATTACAGTACCTTGAAGTGGTGTTTTGTTTTCTTTCGCTAACGGAGCTCACAAGATTTTCTGTTAAGTTTTGTGTTGTGAAGTTTTCAAGTTTTGGGTAAAATATTTGATGGATTATGGAACAAGGAGTGACAAGAGCCTAAGCTTGGGGATGCCCATGACACCCCAAGATAATCTAAGGACACCAAAAATCCAAATCTTGGGGATGCCCCGGAAGGCATCCCCTCTTTCGTCTACTTCCATCGGTAACTTTACTTGAAGCTATATTTTTATTCACCACATGATATGTGTTTTGCTTGAAGCGTCTTGTATGATTTGAGACTTTGCTTTTTAGTTTACCACAATCATCTTTGCTGTACACGCCTTTTGAGAGAGACACACATGATTCGGAATTTATTAGAATACTCTATGCGCTTCACTTATATCTTTTGAGCTATATAGTTTTTGCTGTAGTGCTTCACTTATATCTTTTAGAGCACGGAGGTGGTTTTGTTTTATAGAAACTATTATTCTCTCATGCTTCACCTATATTATTTTGAGAGTCTTAAACAGCATGGTAATTTTCTTAAATTGGGAAATTAATCCTAATATGTTAGGTATTCAAGACTAGTAAAAAAATTCTTATGAGTGTGCTGAATGCTAAGAGAAGTTTGATGCTTGATGATTGTTTTGAGATATGGAGGTAGTGATATTAAAGTTGTGCTAGTTGAGTAGTTGTGAATTTGAGAAATACTTGTATTGAAGTTTGCAAGTCCCGTAGCATGCACGTATGGTAAACATTATGTAACTAATTTGAAACATGAGGTGTTCTTTGATTGTCCTCCTTATGAGTGGCGGTCGGGGACGAGCGATGGTATTTTCCTACAAATATATCCCCCTAGGAGCATGCGCGTAGTGCTTGGTTTTTGATGACATGTAGATTTTTGCAATAAATATGTGAGTTCTTTATGACTAATGTTGAGTCCATGGATTAAACGCACTCTTACCCTTCCATCATTGCTAGCCTCTTTGGTACCGTGCATTGCCCTTTCTCACATTGAGAGTTGGTGCAAACTTCGCGGGTGCATCCAAACCCCGTGATATGATACACTCTTTCACACATAAACCTCCTTATATCTTCCTCAAAACAGCCACCATACCTACCTATTATGGCATTTCCATAGCCATTCCGAGATATATTGTCATGCAACTTTCCACCGTTCCGTTTATCATGACACGTTCATCATTGTCATATTGCTTTGCATGATCATGTAGTTGACATCGTATTTGTGGCAAAGCCACCGTTCATAATTTTACATACATGTCACTCTTGATTCATTGCTATCCCGGTATGCCGCTGGAGGCATTCATATAGAGTCATACTTTGTTCTAGTATCGAGTTGTAATCATTGAGTTGTAAATAAATAGAAGTGTGATGATCATCATTCATAGAGCATTGTCCCAATAAAAAAATAGAAATGCTAGATAAAAAAAGGCAAAAAAAAGAGGGGACAATGCTACTATCCTTTTTTTCCACACTTGTGCTTCAAAGGAGCACCATGATCTTCATGATAGAGAGTCTCTTGTTTTGTCACTTTCATATACTAGTGGGAATTTTTCATTATAGAACTTGGCTTGCATATTCCAACAATGGGCTTCCTCAAATGCCATAGGTCTTCGTGAGCAAGCAAGTTGGATGCATACCCACTTAGTTTCTTTTGTTGAGCTTTCATGCATTTATAGCTCTAGTGCATCCGTTGCATGGCAATCCCTACTCCTTGCATTAACATCAATCGATGGGCATCTCCATAGCTCATTGATTAGCCGCGTTGATGTGAGACTTTCTCCTTTTTTGTCTTCTCCACATAACGCTCCATCATTATATGCTATTCCACCCATAGTGCTATATCCATGGCTCACGCTCGTGTATTGCGTGAAGGTTGAAAAAGTTTGAGATTACTAAAGTATGAAACAATTGCTTGGCTTGTCATCGGGGTTGTGCATGATGAGAGCATTCTTGTGTGACGAAAATGGAGCATGACTAAACTATATGATTTTGTAGGGATGCACTTTCTTTGGCCATGTTATTTTGAGAAGACATAATTGCTTAGTTAGTATGCTTGAAGTATTATTATTTTTATGTCAAGATTAAACTTTTGTCTTGAATCTTTCGGATCTGAATATTCATACCACAATTAAGAGAATTACATTGGAATTATGCCAAATAGCATTCCACATCAAAAATTCTGTTTTTATCATTTACCTACTCGAGGACGAGTAGGAATTAAGCTTGGGGATGCTTGATACGTCTCCAACGTATCTATAATTTTTGATAGTTCCATGCTATACTATATTCTGTTTTGGACATTAATGGGCTTTATTATACACTTCAATATTATTTTTTGGACTAACCTATTAACCGGAGGCCCATCCCAGAATTGCTGTTTCTTTTGCCTATTTTAGAGTTTCGCAGAAAAAGAATATCAAACGGAGTCCAAACGGAATGAAACCTTGGGAGCGTGATTTTTGGAGCGAGCGTGATCCGGAGGACTTGGACCCTCGTCAAGAAAGCAACCAGGAGGGCACGAGGTGAGGCGCGCCTACCCCTGGCGCGCCCTCCACCTCGTGGGGCCCATGTTGCTCCACCGACGTACTTCTTCCTCCTATATATACCTATGTACCCCCAAACTACCAGATACGGAGGCAAAAACCTAATTCCACCGTCGCAACCTTCTGAACCCGTGAGATCCCATCTTGGGGCCTTTTCCGGAGCTCCGCCGGAGGGGGCATCGATCACGGAGGGCTTGTACATCAACACCATAGCCTCTCTGATGATGTGTGAGTAGTTTACCTCAGACCTTCGGGTCCATAGTTATTAGCTAGATGGCTTCTTATCTCTCTTTGGATCTCAATACAAAGTTCTCCACGATTCTCGTGGAGATCTATTCGATGTAATCTTCTTTTGCGGTGTGTTTGTTGAGACCGATGAATTGTGGGTTTATGATCAAGTTTATCTATGAATTCTTTTATGTATGATTGGTTATCTATGAACAATATTTGAATCTTCTCTGAATTCTTTTATGTATGATTGGTTATCTTTGCAAGTCTCTTCGAATTATTAGTTTGGTTTGGCCTACTAGATTGATCTTTCTTGCAATGGGAGAAGTGCTTAGCTTTGGGTTCAATCTTGCGGTGTCCTTTCCCGATGTGATGGGGGCAGCAAGGCACATATTTTATTGTTGCCATCGAGGATAAAAAGATGGGGTTTATATCATATTGCACGAGTTTATCCCTCTACATCATGTCATCTTACTTAAAGTGTTGCTATGTTCTTATGAACTTAATACTCTAGATGCATGCTGGATAGCGGTCGATTGTGGAGTAATAGTAGTAGATGCAGGCAGGAGTCGGTCTACTTGTCGCGTGATGCCTATATACATGATCATACCTAGATATTCTCATAACTATGCTCAATTCTGTCAATTGCTCAACAGTAATTTGTTTACCCACCGTAATACTTATGCTCTCGAGAGAAGCCACTAGTGAAACCTATGGCCCCCGGGTCTATTTTCCATCATATTAATCTTCCAACACTTAGCTATTTTTATTGCATTTTATTTTACTTTGCATCTTTATCATAAAAATACCAAAAATATTATCTTATCATATCTATCGGATCTCACTTTAAGTAAGTGACCGTGAAGGATTGACAACCCCTTTATTGCGTTGGTTGTGAGGATTTTATTTGTTTGTGTAGGTGCGAGGGACTCGTGCGTGGCCTCCTACTGAATTGATACCTTGGTTCTCAAAAACTGAGGGAAATACTTACGCTGCTTTACTGCATCACCCTTTCCTCTTCGAGGGAAAACCAACGAAGTGCTCAAGAGGTAGCACCCCCCACAACCACCTTCCCCACCCGAGCCCCTTCCTTTGCACCAGCGAGCTCTCAAAAATCGACTGACCCAATTTTGAAATTTAGTCTACTGTCATTTTACTAGTGTGGGATATAAAAGGGGAAAACCATAAGCATTGCGAGTGTACTGTTGAGCGTGCCATGGCGGATCTGAAGGTGCAAACCGGACAAAGGCAACTTCGCAAACAATGTTTGCCAACTAACAAGTAAGTGATGGACAAGAAATCAGAGTAAAGCAGTGACGATCTATTTTCTTGCTGCGATAAATAAGTTGAGCGAATCTGAAAAGTCTTGCCTCGGTGGGGCGCCGTGTATGCATCTCTTGAGAATTTGACGGTGCTGCGATGGCGATGGCTGTCGGCGTGGAAGCAGATCTAGGAGGGTAGACGGTGGCGGCGGTGCGGTGGATGAGGCGATCGTGTGAAGCAGCGCCCGGCAAGGTGGGCGACGGCGGGGATGAAGCGAGAGGGCGGGATGCAAGGATCCCGGTCCTAAGCCGTGGATGAGAGAGGTCGATTTCTTGTAATGGCCGGCGGCGTCAGGTATCGGCTCTGGCATGGTGGAGGAGGACAGCGGTGGATGGGGTGGCGGACGAAGGAGGCTGGGTGGAGAGGGTGTTTTGGCGCCCACGAGTCTGAATGGGGAAATGGAGGGAGAGAGAAGGGGGAACCATGTCTTGAGCGCTTGTCTCAAAAGCGAGAAATTTACAAACTTAGCCCCGTTTAAAATTTCCTACATCACAACAATATTAGTCGGTTGGGGATAGGGCGATAATATTGCATCTGTGAATATTCTTGTGAGAGTTTGTTTTGGCTCCCACGATGTATGAATCGGGAGGAGTCGATTTGACCAAGGAGACAACGTGTTTTGGCGCCCACCGTGTATGAATCCGGGTGAGAGGTGGTTATGTCACATTTGGTGAAATTACAAACCTACCCCTATCGAAACCTATAGAAATCGAGCCGATAGGCTTTAAATGGCGAGGATAGGCGTAATTTCCATCTCATGATTTTGGTTTGATGATTCTTGCAACTTTCCTGCTTCGTTCAAATTTTTGCGAGCAAGAGTGCACGTTTACCATGCCAACTCGATTCGAATCCAGTTTGTATTCTATTTTTGTTCGAGCAGGATCCATTTTCGATTGGAATAAAATTCTATATACCTCATTTTTTATATATATACTTTCAAAACCACAACACCCTTTATACATAAATATGGTTTACAAATGGCATGACATCAGATTCATAAGGCTGTATCCATCTTAATTTGGATTTTCAAATATTTGAAACCACTTTATGTTGAAATCCAATGTATGCATTCCTCGCTAACTGTCTCCAATTAATGTGTGTTTCATGCGGGTTTCTTTTACTTCTCAAACATGTATAGTGTAATCCCGTTTAGACATAAATTGCATATAAACCATGCATTGTCTCTATATAAAGAATATATGGATCACTAGTATTCATAAACTATACAACATTCACTACAAAAAAATACACTTCATGATGATCGTGTTTGTCACAATGGAGTCGCGTTTTTGTCATGCATGTACATCCATGACAAATTTATGCGAATCAAGATAGTCATACATGTGCGATCGTAGAAGTGTTCCATGACATTACCAAAATTATCATCACGGAAGTGTCCACTTCCATGACGATAAATCGCGCGTCCGAAGTGCTTTTGTCAAGGGTGACCGACCGTGGCATCCACCGTAGCGGAACGCCGTTAAGCTATCGGGTCGGGTTTTGGATCCGATAACCCGTTAACAGCCCGACCAATGGGGATTTTCCGTGTAAAATCATCATTGGTGGGAGAAACTGCGTGTCGGCTCATCATTGGGACGAGATGTCATCCACTCCTTTGGATGAAGGCGCTGTGATACGTCGACCGTGGCACGCCCAACGATGGCCCATTCACGTGAAAAGGCGGCCCGTTTGACTTGGTCAAAAGTGGCGGGCGGCCCATGGAAAGCTTGTTAACGGCTGTTAGCATATAGCCCATTTACAGCCCGCTAACCCAAGGCCCGTTCGCCCTATCACGAATTAGGCCCGATGGCGTCATCTGGGCCATCAATATGATTCGGCCCGTTTTCGCCGGCCCATGTATGGCCCATGGCGTCTTCGGCCCAAATGTGGCCCTTTGTAACTCTTGGCCCATTAGCGGCCCGTCTTTGCAGCCCGTAATGAGCGATGTATTACTTTACACCCATTAACGGCCCGTGGTGAAACGGCCCGTAATGAACGATGTAACACTTTATAGCCATTAACGGGCCGTTATTCCGTTGGGCGTTTCAGCCAAGTTAACTTCGGCCTTACGAGGCCCATTTATTCTTGGGCTCATTTGCAGCATTCGGTTACTTACGGCCCGTTACTGTCATTTTCTCCTTGTGGGCCAAATTCAGCCCGTCGTTACAGTCGGCCCGTTTGTGATCCGTTAGTCTGTTGGGCCATTTTCATAGCATCACCAAATACGGCCTATTAACGGCCCGTTATGGTTAGCCCATAAAACGTATGATTTCCATTATAGGCCCGTCTACGGCCCATTAAAGGCCAGTACAAGACCCATAAATGAGTCGGCCCATGGATCCTACGTGGCGTAGAAGGCCCATGGATCTGCGAGGCGTAGAAGGCCCATGGATCTGCGAGGCGTAGAAGGCCCATGGATCTGCGAGGCGTAGAAGGCCCATGGATCTGCGAGGCGTAGAAGTCCCATGGATCTGCGAGGCGTGAAGGCCCATGGATCCTACGAGGCGTAGAAGGCCCATGGTCGGGCAGTTGGCCCCGTTTGAATGATATAGCATATTCAAAGAATTATCCTACTCAATACTATCACCTCTAAAAGCATACACTATACAACAAAGAGATCAAGGCATAGAAAGGTAGAATAATCCTACACTATACAATAAAGAAATTACAGCCGATTATACCCATTGGGCATTATAGTGCAGCACGGTGATAATAAAGCATACACAAACATCAAATTACATACCTTTGGCAAATCGGCTCATACATCATGGACGCGCATCAACTTAACTCCATTTGAACTATAATCTCTTGAGAAAATAGGATTGGCGGATTCAAATAGCACAAATTTCAGTCTGCAAAATCTCCAATTCCTTCATGGTTACCTCGGTGTCTTGTTTCATTTTTTGACTCCTGCATCTAATACACGCATGTCCAGTCTCAACTTGTTGATTATCGTTGACAATCATGTACACATTGTCTTGCCACCTCTAGTTGATGCTCGAGAACATCAGCACATTCCAATTCAATCCATAATCATTCGATAACGGCCATGCCGCCTTTGCTTTCAGATTTTTTGTTGATGTCACTTCATCACGAAATGTTTTGTAAGTACACATGACTAGGGAAAAATATAGTTACAACGATGAAGCGAACAAGACACTATTTTGTACTACATGGCAAAACAGGACTAACAATAATGTTACCGTCACTTTCACAAAAAAATTTTACCGTCATGAAGCATAAGCGGTGATATTTTAAAAATTATAAAAAGATAGTCATGCAGCCTGCATACAAAACCCCTCTTAGCTCACGAGAGGAGCATGATGTTGGGGCCCAATCGAAAACACAGACAAGTTACAAATTTAGACAACATGTTGCGTATAAGTAAGCAAGCAGTTGGCCATTACATACCTCAATTAAAGTCTTAGGGAGCATAATGAACAGCGAGAGGGTTTCATACAAACATACTAAAGCAGGCAAAACTATGCAATCATTAGCATAGTATAAACTAGATTGTGAGCCTCATGCAATAATAGTTGGTTAATAGACTTCAAAGCTTGAGCATACTTGACGAGTAATTAAATGGTAAGGCCTTTAATTATGTCAACTAATAGTGATACAAGTACCGAACATCGGGCATAATTATTTGGGCATCTCATTAAGTGAGGACAAATAAAGCAATTGAAAAGAGAAAATTAACTATGCAGAAACAAACAAGGAATTGAACTGTTGAGTTGCATACGGTGACTTACCTTAGCAGGTTGAAGAGGCTCAAGCACAGCTCCTACTTCTCTTGCAAGGCTCCTTCCTAACATCTTGTACTTGGAAATCCTCAATCTTATCTTCATTGCACCCCCTCGCAAGGTGACACAAACTAGTTACTCGTCTCCTTGGAAGATAAATATGCATACTTTCGATCTGTGAACACAAAAGGATGAGATTATAACAAAACAACACCACATAATGAAACATGCCGCATCTCTTGCACTTGCACACAATGAAATGAGCATTTACTATATCTCAGACTATGTAAAAACTAGGCATACCTTGAACTGGATCTCCGGTACTCTTGGAGAGCCTCTTGTAGTGTCTGACCAAACCTTTATGTCACCTATGAGTTAGACAAGGCCCCACTACAACAACCCTTAGTGTTTAAATCGTTGACAAGCTCTGTTAGAGTGTTGGGTCAAGAACAACAAGTAATCAAAGCAAACAGTCCTAGTATGGCTGGCTGATGCAAACAAGCAATTGAGCAGATGTGTGAGAAAATCTTACATATCAAGAAAAGAAGCAAAGAAGGAGGCTTAAAGACCATCACTTGGTGACCAGATTTAAGGGCATTTAAACATCATGTGCAACGTATGAACTAACATAAACATTGCATATTTTAGATTCTACAATGGAATGCACATGTATTAGGTTATGCCATGTATGATGATGCCTAAATGTACAGATAGCGAGCATGAGTGATTCATCATTGCACGCACAATTGAATTGCAGGTTAAGGGCGATTCGATTCCGCCTTTTCAGGGCATATTGTCAAAATAAGCCATAAAAGATGTAAAGAAGTCATTTTTGAGTTATGGGCTTGGGCTTAACTAATTTAAGCTTTGGAGGGGGTGTTTGGGTAGAACCTCACTAAAAATTGAAGGAAGGGAATAGTGAAATGACTCATTGTATGCGCCTATATTACACTCAAAATGCAATCTGTTGGCGCCGTGTCACACGACCCTCAAGTAAAACAAACACGCAAGCATTCATTGCCCTGCCCGCTTGCATCTCCTCTCCCTTTTCTCTACCTCGATCCCACTGCTGCAGCACTAGGGTTCCTCCAGTGAGCCGTCACCACGGGTCCCATCGGCCCTGGTCCTCGGCGATGCTATGTCCAGCTAGGCTACATGGCCGTGGTGGGGCAAATCTCCTGGCTGCTCCTCCCTCTGGCGCCGCCCCTCATTCTCATGGTCTCCAGCAGCTTGCTCCACCGTGGTTCATCCAACACACTACTCCGTGGTATTGCACAACTCTGTGATGCCACCTCATGCGCGCGAAGGCACCTTGTTCCCCTCCCTCCTCCCGGGCCATGGCCTTGAGGTGCTGTTGAAGGATGAGCTCATCCAACAAGGTGAGAATCTCCTCTGTTTTTTTGCCAAATTTTCATTCTGATCCACTATATGATGAATTGCTATGAGCTGCTTCTGCTGCTGCTATATGATGCATTGCTATGAGCTGCTCCTGCTGCTGCTATATGATGAATTGCTATGAGCTGCTGCTGCTGTATGATGAGTTGCTATGAGTTGCTGCTGCTATATGATGAATTGCTATGAGCTGCTGCTGCTATATGATGAGTTGCTACAAGATGCTCCTGCTGCTGCTATATGATGAATTTCTATGAGCTGCTCCTGCTGCCGCTATATGATGAATTGCTATGAGCTGCTCCTGCTGCTGCTATATGATGAATTGCTATGAGCTGCTGTTGGTATATGATGAATTGCGATCGCTGCTGCTGTGTATGATGAGTTGCTATGAGCTCTTTTTGCTGCTATATGATGCTTTCGGTGGTGCTGCTATATGATAATAACCAGCCACTTGGACCATCAATTTCAATAAATAATTGTTCTTCATTTAAATGTGGGTCATCGTTCTTCGTTTAAATTAGGCAATGGGATCTCTATGGAAAACATTGACCAAAGTAGATTGTGCCAAGTAGATGGTATCTTTGTATTTGCATTTTGAGCAAATAGTGATGGTCTGTTTTCCTATCATATTAATTACTGCCTTTGGGTTCAATTTGTGATGTTTGCAAGTCAAATTAATTTCCATATGGGCAGCAAAATGAAAAAAAAATATAATGCAATCTAGACTTTCCACTGATCATACCAAAGATAAGCTGAAAACGCAATGAAAAGAACTGGTTGGCATATTACATGGAGCTTATATTCACAGGTGCTTATTTTCTTAGGATAACTCGTAATAACTGTCCCTAAGAAACTTGGCTAATAGAACTGGCATACAAATAACATGTCATGATGATTGCAATGGAGGAGTGACGTACCATAGCACACTGTATAGGCTCACCGCTGCCTCTCCTTTTTTTGTGATGTTCCATGAAATTGCCACATACATCTTGTACTTTTTCATTGTGTAACCCTATCTGCAAATTGACATGGCTAATTTCAGACATCTCTACATGATACTACATTGCATATCCCTTGCGCGTATTTAAACCACCAATTAACGATTGTGTGCGTACCATAAACTAGCCATGACTCTGTATGCTGGACTGGCAGGCACTCTAAGGGAGCCAAATGTAGTGCACTGGAATTCCTACATGCCACCTACGATTTTGTGTAATGTACTGCCCCTATTCCTAAATATATGTCTTTATAGAGATTCCAGTATGGATCACATACAGATGTATATAGATGAATTTTAGTGTAGATTCACTCATTTTGCTCCGTATGTAGCCTATAGTGGAATCTCTAGAAAGACTTATATTTAGGAGCGGAGTGCGAGGTAGTATCATGTATGACATCTACATATCTAATTTAGGAGCCAGTAGTAGAAATCATTATGCGCACAAAGGGATTCTTGGTGAAAATCCTAGCAAAGCATCTTGGCGAGCACAAAACAATACAAGAGAGAGAGAGACGCTTACAAGATCATAGCAATGCCTCACCCGGGATCTTGGTTGGCCAAGCTGTTAGATCCGGAAGAAACATCATCCTTGTTGTTTTGCCACTGCATAACAATAACAACGACGGTTAGTATATTTGAAGTACATCGGGCGGTGATGCCGGCGGGTTTAAAGGTGACAAGTACCTAGGCCGTGGCGGGTGCTTGGCATCTCTCGAGCAGTGGGAATCAGGTTAGAAATGTCGAGGGTGATGACCTGCGCTGGCTGTCGGGTCGATAAGGAGATCTAGAACCGCCGAGTAGGGTGTTTGTGGAGCGGCTCCGGTAGGGTGGACTACGGTGTGGGCGAAGCGGATCTGTGGCCGTGGGCGAGGGCGTAGGTGAAGCTGCTCCGGTGGTTGGGTTAAGGATGGTGTCGACGACGCGGATCTGCGGCCGTGGATGGGGCGTCAGAAGCTGCTCCGGTGGTTGGGTTAAGGATGGTGTCGATGATGCGGATCTGCGGCCGTGGACGGGGCGTCAGAAGCTGCTCCGGTGGTTGGGTTAAGGGTGGTGTCAACGATGCGGATCTGCGGCCATGGATGGGGCGTCAGAAGCTGCTCCGGTAGGTTGGATGAGGGTGCGAGGAAGCGGATCTGAGGCCTTGGACTTGTGAGTTGGCAAAGCGGCCCCGGTAGGGTTGAGAATGGTATAGGCAAAGCTACTCCGGTAGGGTTGACGCTGGTGTCGTGGCGGCTCCGTAGGGGTTGAGGAAGGTGTCGTGAAGCGGCTCTGGTAGGGTTGAGGAAGGTGTCGGCGAAGAGGATCGAGAGGCCGTCGGCGAAGCGTCGGTGGGGCGGCTCGGGGGTGTGGACGAAGCGTCTCCGGTGGGGAATCTGAATGAGCCGCTTCTGATCTTGTGACGGTTGACGAGAGTACCGGTGAAGCAGATCCGGCGCCGTGGACAAGGCCGGCACTGAATGGGCTGTGGTATGCAGTGGTGGATGAGTAGTCTACTTGTTTCTAGGGAGGTGGGAGGGTAGATGCGCCACGAAGCAGATCCGACAAGGTGGGCCTTGTTGGCGATGAATGGGCTATAATGCGCGGTGGATGAGCAGTCTAGGGTTTCGAGAGGGAGGGAGAAAGGGCGATGAAATACGGACACCGTGATGTAAGATGCTCTGGTCTTTGTGGAGTTAGTCGTTTTTGGGGAGGGAGAGAAATGGGAGTGCCGTGTAGTGGGGGAACGGCGAGTTACCAAAGCAGCCCGACCTATCATGTAGATGAGGCGGTATTATAACTGTTGGTCTCCATGCACCAAGGACAAAGGGGATTTCGCATGCTAAAGACTAAGGTGGCGGAAATTTTAGAAGGAAGGGAGATTTTGCCGCCCGCGGATCGTTCGTATCCAGTTTCAACTAATTTTGGACCGTGCTAGCGGGAAGGTCATGCTAGGCTGTGTACACGGGCACGCGTCGGCGATTAATAACGGTAAGAAGTCCACCCGGAAAAAAAGACAATAACTTTCGGGATGATGCGCCGATAACTTGGGCGTTCACACGGGCGCGACCAATCGTGACGGGTGTAGTGGCACGTTCACAAAAAGGGATCAAACGCTCAGCCTATGTATTTCTCGTGTAAATAGATAATTTAGTGCCATTGGTTATTTACTTTAAACATAATGCATTGGCGTGTTAGTGTAGAGACGCACAAAAAGAAATGGATATTGTAGTTAGCTACTTAAAAGTGTTACCTCATATGATTACATAGCCTCCATTTCATAAATTGCGTACCCGTTGAATTCATATATGAATATTCCATATATTACTTCAAAATAGAAACTTAAATCATCCAAGACTAATGAATTTGAATGCAAGAGTAACAATGGTGCATGTGCATGATAGCTACATCGGTTGTTTGAAGAAACATCATTGTAACTTTGGCATGCACAACTGAAAAGGTTTATTTAAATAGAAAAAATGTGATATGTGAGTGTCCAATCTTTATAGCGTTGAATCGATATTGTACCTTTGGCCACGCAAGTAGATATTGACTTATGTTCAAGCGATGCACGCCCACGATCGCTAGATAGTGATACGTGAATGAATTGTGCAATCTCTCTCACACGCATGCATATCTCATTTCCATGTGGGCATCGGAATCACACACACGCACTTTGTGTATTTCTCTCCCTCCGTCAGGGTTAAATTCATCTTTCTACCCCGTCCTACAAGTCTCTCACATATAAACACACACGCTCTCTATGTCTAACACGCCCACGCCTTTAGTTCCGCCCACCCACAGCCACTAATGTCTCAAAGTATAATAATGTCTCTCACACATATGCTATCTACCTATCCCTTGATATAGCTAGATATGTGTCACACAAACTCCTTCTCCCTACTAGCAAGATGCCCATGTGCGTTGCACGGAACATCAAGATGCATTTGTATGAGAAGTTTATCTTGTGGGAGAAAAGGATGAACGAGGGAATGCCTTATTTGCAAATGCGAAGAGGGGTGTGGGTATGTTTTTGCAAAATTGCCATATTTTCCTTCCTGTCCGTCGGATATAAATCAGATGGCCTATATTGCAGGATGGCAGGAACACCATCATCACCAACTCTGTTTTTTTATAAGAGTAGAGATATGTGAGTGTCACTGCCCCCCCCTACACACACACGCACCCACACTTCCCAACACCGAAGGAGTAGGGTGACACCTCGATCTTGATACTAATCTATCGACTGGCTTCTCTCTCAAACATACACACACACACACCCACTACCCAGCACCGAAGGAGTAGGGTGACACCTCGATCTTGATACTAATCTATCGACTGGATTCTCTCTCAAACATACACACACACTACCCGGCACCGAAGGAGTAGGGTGGCACATCGATCTTGATAATAATCTATCGACTCCTCTTTCAAACACACACACACACACACACTCGCTAGTTGTGCCTCTGTGCTTACCGCGCACACTCTCGATACGTCTTTCTCTCCCTCCCCCCCCAACAATGACAGCAGAAGGGTGACAACTCGATCTGATCATAATCTGTCAATTGGTTTCTCTCTCAAACATTGTGTCTCGGTGCCTCGCTCGGTAGCCCCCTCGATATGTAGACTTCTCGCGCGCGCACAGCTGTAGTGACGATGACGCTGAACCTAGTATGCCTTGTTTTTACCGGCCTCATGTGATAGTTTTCACCCTGTTTTCTGTTAATTAACAAGGCAACCTTTTCTTTGTTACTACTAGTGAATCTGAAATCATTCGGGGCAGACATAAAATATATCACTTCAACCCAATTATCGCAGCAACAATTTTAAAAGAAATTAGCTAGCTGCCCGTGCGTTGCACGGAACATCAAGATGCATTTGTATGAGTAGTTTATCTTGTGAGAGAAAAGGCTGAACGAGGGAAGGCCTTATTTGCGAACGTGGAGAGACGTGTGGGTATATTTTTGCAAAATTGCCAGAGTTTCTTTCCTATCCGTTAGATATAAATCAGACGGCACGCACACAATCATCACCAACTCTGTTTTCTACTCCCTCCGTCCGAAAATACTTGTCATCAAAATGGATAAAAATAGATGTATCTAAAACTAAAATACGTCTAGATACATTTCCTTTTATCCATTTGATGACAAGTATTCGAACGGAGGTAGTATTTGTCTTTAGAGATTTCAACAAGTGACTATGACCGGACCTTACCAACATACTCAAAAAGTAGTCCATAATTTTGATGTTACCCTCTTTTCTTGGTGGTGCGATGCCATCTGGATACCTCATAAATAAATCAAGGACAAATCGGCCCCTTCACGAAAAGACATACGTAGCAAAATGAGTGAATCTACACTCTAAAATATGTCTACATACACATCCGTATGTGGTAGTCCATTTGAAATCTGAAAAATACAAATATTTAGGAGCGAATGGAGTATATATAAGAGTAGACATGAAGATATATCTCCAAATGGTCTACAACAAAAATGTCTTGGGCTGGTTAGCGCGGATGCTATAGCGATGACATGAGTTCAATTCTGTCTTTTAACTTTAGATTTGTATATTATTTATTACTCTACTTATTTAATATATACTTCTTTAAGCTCTTGTCTTGACAGTGGAACCCACAGTACTTAGAATATTAAGGATGGACTTGTTTCTTTTTAACTTTACATGCGGCTGTAGCCACCACTGCAAGTCACGTGTACCTTTGTACATGCAATTAACTTTTATAGAGGGACAATCATACAGGCAATTAACTCAAATGGATTGGATGTCACTCTATTATTTCAACATAAAGAGCATCTCCAACGGCAACCGCAAATTTCCTCCGCTTCCTTCCACGGAGGATCGACATCAAGCGCCAATGCGAGACATTTTACAACTCTAACCAACCAGGTGAAATTCGTGCAAACACGGACTGATTTCATATAAGCATGAAGGATTTCGTATAAAAAAGTCGGGTCTTCATATAAACATGATGGATTTCATTACATTTACATGAACTAAGAGGTGCCAATCCGGCTCTCTTGTATAATTAATACTCCCTCCGTCCGGAAATACTTGTCCTAGAAATGGATATATCTAGACTTATTTTAGTTCTAAATGGCCGCCAGTGGATCCCTTTGTCTTCCTCATGTCCGTCAGACACTTGCGGGGCCGACGAAGGTCCTCGGAAGAGACGAAGCAGCAAAGAAACCACCTGAATCCGCGGTCGTCGCCTCGGCGGTGGCCTTCATGGGTCCCAAGTGGCGGCGGCCTCCCGTGTTCTACTTCTCCTTGATGATGGCGGCGGACACGGAGAAGCTGGCCACCGGCTCGTCGCTCTCCACGCACCCGGCTTCTGTCTCTGCCTGCATGGCGCTGCTGCAGGCACGGGAGGCGCGCCCACAGACACGGGAGGCGTGGCCACCGCAGACACTGGTGGCGCGGTACGACGCGGCAGCGATGGCGCCCGTACCGGCGTGCTCGTCGCCGTGCCGGCGTGGAGCAACTCGCCACTCCTCATCGAGCTGAACTGGAGCGGTGAGTTGCTGAACCACGCGCCTGCTTGGGGTGGCAATTGGCTCTGTCGGGCCAAGCGAGGTTGGTGAAGCACCGAGCGGCCTCGCCCGTATCCGGAGGGCTCGGCGGGCCACCCAACCAGGTAATATGCCGGAGAACGGCTCATCGGAAGCCATCGTAAGGGTGGAGAAAATGGTGAAGGAGGAGATGGGGGAGCTGCGGAGGGGTGCGATTCTTGCCCGCTGTCTGTCTGGCCTCGTGTAAATAAAGGGCAGACGGTAGGAGCTTGGCCGGCGTCTGGACTCGTTTAAACTGAGGGCGGACGGGAGGAGCTCGGCCGGTGTTGCGTTCAATTCTGACCCGCTCATGAACAGACGTGTGGCGGAGTAGGATTCTCGGTTTGCATGCGGGTTTAACGGAGGGTTTAATGGGCGCCCGGGCGTGCAGCGGCGCGAAGATACTATTCAATTTGACTGCATTAATGAGCCATCAAATCACAAAGGCCCTCGCCTCTCGTGAAACCGATCGAGCTAGACTGCCCCGCCCTCTAGCCTTTTAAAAAATGTATATACTCCACTTTTGTACAGTAGTAGTATCGATGGATTGCGCCATGGAGAAAAACTTGAAATTTAAAAAAAGGTGGTACATATAGAGAGCGCTCGTGAACTATGTGTCATGCATGACAATAAATAAAGTACTACATGATACTTATATGATACATGGCGCATGAGTACTAAGTATTATTAATACAGTTTTGCTAGAACTCATCTAGATGAGATATAATTTGGTCTCATTCATCTTTTATAGCCATTGGATGTGATGCTATAAGATGCGTGTGTCTTGGCGTGGGTTGTATTTCTTCTTGTGCAGCTAACTGACCAACTTGCATGTCATGTTTGATAGTCTCAAGTCATTAAAAGCATACAAGCCCCACATCTCTTCTTGGTTGATTCCTCTATTTATGTCAAAAATAAGAAACAACGTGAGAGTTAATGCACCACGCCTATGTGTTTACTAGTATTTGGTTTTCGTAAGATGACTTAATACTCACCTAGACGGAGGGAGTATTCGATTTGACAGCGGGCGGCGCAATTCCTGACACGCCTTTAATGCAGACGAGGGAGGGAGTAGCGGTTCCCGATATGTTGAACGACCAATGCATCCTCCTTTAATTAATGCATGAGGGAAGTAATGGGAGGAGGTCCGGGAAAAGAGGCTGCACGATGTGAATGCAACGCAGTATGCCCTCATATAAAGGCGCCCCTCCTCCATTCCAATGCATCTACCACATTGTACGCACCTCAGCACTTGCCTAAGCACCTACACTAAGTGCAAAAGAGCTCACTCCAGACCCATGGAGGCCATTGCGCGTGAGCGGCCAGCGGCTGCGCCAGATGGTCCACGACGCCGGCCTGCGGCATGGCGTCGAGGATCGTCTCCAGACGGTGTTGGAGACCGGCTAGTGGATGGCCACCGTCGACGCCAACTACGACTCTCAGTTGGACCAGATGATCGTTGCCACCAGCAACAAGTTCACCGTCCTCAAGAAGCTCGCGGACGACATCGCCATACTCCTCCAGCCCGCGCGCCCGGGCTCCTCATTGCCTGCCACCCTAATCGGCCTCCATGGCCGGAACCTCTTTCAAGCACTGGTGGCCCTGCGACCGCCCGCCGACGCCATGAAGAATGTCCACCTGGAGGTCGCGCTCGCCGCGAGGCGCCTCGCCCTGCAAGAGTTCGTCGACCTACACATCCACGCGTATGAGCAAATCGTGTACATAGGTATCTACAAGGCCAGTGAGGACGCTACAACGTTGGCCTTCGTCAACTGGCTGGAAGCCTTGGATGCCTTTGCTAAGAAGCACCTCGACCTCGCCACAAAAGCCGCCGCTCCTTAGCCGCCGGTCGGTGGCCCGACGCACTAAGTTGAGGAGGAGGAGGTCGTACGTTCGTGGATCCATCTTTCTTCTTGCCTTCTGTAACCACCACTGCGATCACATCATCGTGGCCTTAATTCTTATTGTGCTGTTGCATTCTCGTTCCAGTCAATACCGACATGTGCGATCCCTTTGCTTAATTATATGCATCACGTAACTAGTAATCCATCCGTCAATTTATAAGTTGTGCTTACCTTTTCCATCAACTTACAGCAGCGCGCGCATCTTACTAGAAACACTAGAATATGTCTATATAATCTGTATGTGATAGTCCATTTGAAATCTCAAAAAGACAAATATTTAGATGCGGAGGAGTAATATATTAGGAGTATATCAAAACAATAGTGATTTCTTTCAAGTTTGTGAACAAATGCTACTATTCTACTACTTTGGATCCGTCATAGCATACGGGCACATTACTAGTAAAAGGAAAAGGCCTGCCACGTTCGCGTCGCACCCCACATGCCGGGAATCGGGTACAACACGGCCCGTCCGACATGACACATAGCTTAGGGAAGGCGTGTTGCCTAGCGATGGCGGAGCTTGAAGCAAAACGTTAGGCGTGCCGATCTAGCGAGCTATAGAAATTACCCTTGCGTTGACGTTCCATGCCTCAAAACTGGATGTACAACTACGAAAATCCTGCTAGGTTGGGTGGGCGAGGAACGTGTTGGCCCTCACGTAGCTCCGCCCTGTTCCTAGCATTTTCACTTTCATGTGGGACCGCCCGTTGAGCAAACCGACACCCGCCCTTGCCGGGTTGGAAAAGCGAAACAAGGGAAGATCTAGCTGTAGCACGGAAGCCAAGAAATTTTGTGTCAGACGGGGCTCATTGATAGAGTAGGCGCATTCCGTACTAGTACTACTCCTACTAGTACTTACCAAGTTTGTATTCCTAATACTATATTACTAGCACTGCCACTATACAACTAGTAGATACGTGCACGGCACAACATCGTAGGAACAAAAAACGGGAAGATCTTGTTTTGGGTGATTTATCTTTTTTTCAATCAACGTAGTATGAATAATATGATGTGGGGGGCACCCATGAAGCTTATGTGGCTTGGTTGCATGGCTACGGAAGGTTAGAGAAAAATAAATAGATAATGTGTTTAGAGTGCACTCCACTAAATAGATATACTTTGGATCCATTGCAACGGATCGTCACATCTATATCTATACCCCCTATATAGTGTGTGAAAAACTTTGAATGTTGGTCGTTGGATGAAGCCAATCGGCGGTACAAAGATGGCGAATCCGAGCACTCTTGGCCATTGGATATCATCCACCGATTCGCCACATGTATAATCTAGAAGACTCCATGGTTGAACTTAATTCATGACTAACTTTGCCACAACTAAGCTCAGGCAAAGTTATTAATAAGTTCTTTAAAATGAGAGCCACAAGTTGGCAAGCCTAAGGGAATCTTGCCACATTTTTTGTGTGTATGTCATGTGGGGCCAGTGTGGCTTGCCTAAGGAGTGGCTTGAACCAAACACTCACTTGAGTTAATCTAACTTGCCTAACCTTACATTCCACCAGATTTTGCCACATGTTAGAATCCAGAAAACTCCACATGTAGAAGCAGAATGCACAAACCACCAGAATCTCATGCGTGCAATGCACGTACCTTACTAGTACTAGTTGGTGGTAGTAAGAAACAAATTCCAGTTTTGGCACGAGCTCGTCTGCGGGGAGCACCACAAGGCCTGCCGCAAGAGTTACATTTCCTCTCGGGGCCCACGGACCGAACTTCATGGCTTAGTGCCCGGCCTATGAGTCAATGACATGCGGGCCTTAAATGCGGCTGGCCCACATGTCATTCTCATGGTGGTGGCGTGGTTCGCGACTCACTCGTTCGAGATGAACCGGCCGGTGGTGGCGTGGCGTGGCGAGGTACCACAGCTGGGCGTCGAGGCGTTCTGGCGTACATGGCCACACCGGCGGTACTACCAGTAGTACATAAGTACTCCAGTGAGGATTGATGCGGGACGAAATGTGTCACAGCCGCTGGATGAAAATTCGATGGTGCGGAGTGCGGATCGAACCTGGCAGCGGAGCGAGCAAACCGCGTCAATCGGGTGTGTCTGTGGTAGAAAGTTGATGGTCGCGGCGGTTCAGCTGGCCCGCATGTCATGCACACAAAGGCGGAGGAGGCGGTGGGGCGAGAGGGATGAGGGCACGAACAATCCTACCATTACATCATCGACATGTGGGACCCATAAGCGTGGGTCCCACATGTCGGCGAAGGAAAGGCGAGGCAAGGCGGTGATAGCCATGTCGGAGGATCCATGTCCACGTCGGGGGCGTCGTGCCGTGGGTTGGAGCGGCGTCGTGGGAATCGGCGTGTGGGTGTGGTACTTGGTAGAAACAAGAAGCGTGATGGTCACCGTGGTTCAACTTCCATGGACAAGCTGTCGTAATCTGGCGACACATGTATATCAAAACTAGAGTGTTTATATTTCAAGCACGTGAACAAGTATTATTCTAGTACTAGTTTGGATCCATTGCAGCGCACGGGCCAGCACATTGGTAGTATTAGTGTCCATCTCTATCTCTAGAGGCCTTCCCTCGTTCATCCTTTTCTCTCACAAGATAAACTACTCATACAAATGCATCTTGATGTTCCGTGGAGCATACGAGGATGTTTCCTTGGTGGTCTCTCCGGTAGCGGCGTGGCCGTAGTTGCAAGTTGACGCCCTTGAGATGCCGATGTTGAGGGGCACTCGGTTTCCTCCGATGAGAGGTAAGATGAGTTTGATCACATAGTAAATGCATTCTAAAGACTACTTCGTGTCCATTTCCTAATTCTCCGCTGCCCACTTCACAGGCTAGGCTCGGTCTGCAGTGGAGATTGGCTTGCATATGTACGGAGGGTACCAACATCAATTTGCACAACATTTACAACGGTGACACCGTTCCGTAGAACCTTTGTCCAACATTGGGATCAGCCATGCAGCGGGCGCCGCGCATGAATTGGTACGATGGAACCACGGTGAGATTGAATAAAAGATAGCACGAACCTTGCACATGGCGGTCAAAGGTGGACCATGCTGTCTGCGGCCGATTTGTTGCCGTACGAGTAGGAAGACGCTGTGCTCCTTTCTAACCGCATCTTCGCGGTGACAAACCAGGGGACTTATTTTGTATGGGACACATCCTACGATATACTCCCTCTCTCCCAGTTTATTTGTTTTGAATCTTTTCATTTTATAAGTTTCAAATTCAAATTTAGAGCTCCCCATCACATGGTGACATTACAATGTCCATTAAATCGTTGCGTGCATGTATAGTAAAGAAACAAATCTCGAGTTTGGCACGAGTTCGTGCTGTGGGAGCACCACAAGCCCTAGCGCAGGAGTTACATTTCCCTCTCAGGGCCGTCGGGACTGAGCTTCAGCGCCTTACTACACCTACCTTTGAGTCAATAACATGTGGACCCGATAGGTGACTGGTCCACATGTAATGCTCCCCGGGGAGGGGCAGCGGGCCAAGGGGTTGAGCCATGGTCGGGGGCGTGTGGTTTCATGGGTTCGAGCGGCGTCGTGGGAATCGCGGGTGGCTGTGGTAGAAACTTGATGCTCGCCGGATTTTAGGTGGCCCACATGTCATGCACACAAAGGCAGAGGGCGGTGCGGCCGAGAGGGGTGAGACGCACGTCGGGTAGCGTGGTGCCATGGGTTGGAGAGGCGTCGTGGGAATCGCGAGATGAAACGTGATGGTCGCCATAGTTGAACTTCCATGGACAAGCTGTCATGTCTACGGACACATGCACTGCATACCGATCACTGGAAGGAGTAGCAAAGAAAGCTATATATGCGGATAAATAGTTCCTTATAGTCAAGCGGACCCATGCTACTACTCTATTCCAAAGACATGCACAGCATCGAAATAGTCCATCTATATCAATATACACCGAGAGGGAATACTTTTTTTTACAAGAGAGGAAATAGTTCATCCATCCATAATGCCCTCCTGCTGGTGCAGCGTTTTCTTCTTCTTCTTGTTCTCATTCTCCGTGGGAGACGGCTTCGCAACAAGCTCTTTGGACCATGCAGCTATCTCGAAACTCACACGGGCATCGAGGGCAGCATATTTTATCCGCTCGTATGTCAAGGGATAATTCTCCCATCCAGACGACCTTAATGCCACCGTCTCGTCACCCTTCGAAGATTTGTACCGAGCACAAAATTTGCTACGTCGAATAGGGATGGTGTCTGGTTTAGCACAATCTTCTACAGGAATTTTGATTCTGGTTTGTAGGTCAGCGATGCTTTTCAAATCAAGGTTGAAAGGCTCCAGCTTCTGTTTGTCCCCTTCGATGGCCGCCCCACAGAAGTATACGTCCTCCCGAGACAAGAAATCGTGAAGATCACCTGGTATGGAGGGCGAGTGTATGATTTGGTACACCAAAACATCATCTTTGAGGCACAAAATGAAGGACGGCGGCGCTGGATCTTCGAGGGCACGCCCGTGTACTCTGCGTCGAGACCGATGACCCTCGTCTCTACCTTTTGAGGGAGTTGGATACATTATTGATCCTTTGCGAACAACCCTTGGGTGGACGGTGGCGGTGGCAACTATGCGCATCGAGCCTTGACGAGGACATGTTGGGCGCTAAAACCTGCATCTCGATCACTTTAGCCATTTGGAACCGCTGGAGCGGAGGGCTATGGTTTGGAGAATTAGGATTAGATGGCTAGTCTAACTGAAGTAGTAGATGATTATTTCAAGAGGTTAAAACAATGTGAGCGCAGGGGGTTTGGATGCAAATGAAGGCGAAGGGGAGGTGAAGAAGCCGAGGCGAATCGGTTCCCGTTGGAGAAGTAAATGGGAGAAGTGGCGTGCGAGCGGTTGATTAGGCGGCTAGGTAGACTAAGCGAAAAGGCTATGCAGGTGAGCGAGAGTCGTACCTGTTTGTGTACGTGCCCATCCTTCCTGATAGGTGGGACCTATGCAAACAGATAAAATAAATGTGTCGTAGCTTTTTTTTTGAGCGCGTGAGTGGGAGACACAACATTCTCTGGTTAAGGAATACTCCCTCCGTTTAGGTGAGTATAAGTCACCTTATGAAAATCAGGTTTTCCCAAAACCTTTAGGCGTGGAGAATTAACTTCTTGCTCAATCCCCTCCCAGCCTCGTTAGCCAGCGTTCTCTTCCTCTGCTGCCGCGTTCTACCTTTCCATTTTTCCTCTTCTCAAGTGTGGAACGATCTGCATGCCGTCCTTGATGCACCAGAACGACCACTGCATGCATCGCGACATGGCATTGATTGGGCATGCATGAGAATTTGGTTCTGCTCACAATATGGATGATACCTGAATGATGAAGTGAACAGGCATGCTAGCACGGGAGACCTATTTCCGCTATACAATACTGGAGTACTCATGTTCCTACTACTACTACTAGTAGTAGTAGTAGTAGTACAACTGTGGTACACATGATGGTCAAAATACTATTCATCCGGTCCTCACAGTGAAGTGACAACACCCTGCGCCTGACACTAGTCCAGGCGAGGCGGCGTGTTCGGGTTACCAAAGTCAGCCTCACCACATGCACTATGCGATCTGTCACCGCCACAGACAAAGACATTGGCGCCTCGCCTCTTCTCCCTCTCCGCTTCCATAGCACCACACCATCTCCATCTCCGTCTCCGTCTCCATCTCACTGTGCCCCCGTGTACCGTCGCCTCACTTGCCTCCCCAAGTACCACTATTCCCTCGCTAGCCGCTCAAGCACCGACATCCTTCTCCCCGTAAATCAAGCCCCCTTCCAAACTCCACCATGGCCGAACGCGAACCGCGCAGCATCCATATGAGCCGCGATTGGAGAAATCTCCCCAGTGACATCCTCGACCTCTGTTGTTCGTGTATGGATATGTTGACCGCCCTGCGGCTGGCTGCATGCTCGAGGGGCATGCACACGGCCATCGTCGAAGCGAGGCCTAAGCTTTTCAAGACACCCTGCTTGCTGCTATCTGGTCTTGCGAGATTGGCTCACCATGATATGGAGGCGTGTATGATGCCCCTCGACTTCAATCCGATCTCCATTAGCCGAAACTTCTTTGCAGGTATGTAGTGTGTCGCCGTACATCATTTCCCTCGACATCGATCCGATCACCATCGCCCGAAACTTCTTGGCAGGTATGTCTTTGGTCAGCATGAACTCCCCTTCGGATGGCTGCCTTGAGAGAAGACAGTAAAAGTTGGTGCTCGTGAACTTCCGGACCTCCATGAGATTATCCTTCCTCCGTTGGATTATATAGAGTATTACCATCGCGGTCCAAGTCATCTAGATTACTACGTCAGTTGGACGAACCTTGTTTTGCAGAAGATTGTAATCTGCCAAGTACCCACACGACATGCGAATTACGCAGACTTCAAGCTAATTGCCTTGTTCGACCGCGGACTCGCCTATCTTTACGCCGGTGCCTTTTTTAGCTGGAGACAACTCGGCTCGCAGTGGATCATCGTCAAAGCTGATACACACTTCTGTGATGCTATTGAACACAATGACATCATCTACGCGATCGACAAAGTAGATGGCACCACGTATTGCTGGGACGGCGCGTGTAAGTTGTTTCCGTCTCATGTCTCATGTTAATGATGACGCGAGGACACTGTTTGAAATTTTTGTGATGATTGGCATATCCTTGTTTGAGCAGAATTTGAGTAGAACTATGGCAATATATTAGAGACGCCGTAAATCAGCTATATTTGGACTGAGTTAATTCATGCGATTGTGACCATGTCATTACAGCCAATTTGTACCCTGAATAATCAAACGGTTAGGAATATATGGATATTATCCTATATTTTACAGTAATCTATATACTACTACTAAATATGAGTGTGTATCAACGGCCATGTTAGTTTCCTCATTTTCATGATGTAGAAACATGCACCACACTGTTGGTTTCATCTAACCATACATTAGGGAAGTAAATGTGCATATGGAGAACTCTATATTTGGAAGTAGTGAAATCCTGCAATGCTTACCATGTGTACATACCTATATTCGCCCTTCAGCAATCAATGGCTAGAATAATATCCTCACAAAAATTTTGCCCACAGAACACGAGTATATAACAATGCATGGTCTGTTAGTTACCTTGAAGAATTTGTTCGTGAGGACAGAACATGATTACATAACATCCATGACATGGTAGTTTCCTGTGAAGAATCGATTGCGAGATAACATGAGTATAACCATGCATGGCACTTCTATATTTTCGAACCCAAAGATACATTTCCTGTATTTTCCTCCCGGTTCCAACAGGACATATCAATGCTATTTCTTGCATTATCCTACTCATACTCAACAATGTTGATCTTACATTAACAATGCCTGTCCTTTTGATATGATGCGGTGTCCCTACGATTCTGCCCTTTGTAATTACACCACCTTTGCCAAAAACAGGAAGCACAAGCTGGTTCCTCGCTCGATCAGACGACGGCAAAAGACTGATGATCATTCGGACACATGAGCCGGAAAGTTATATTGCAAAAACCCCCACTGTATACAAGCACCGTGTAATACGTGAGTATCCGGACAGTGGCTGTTACGTCTATGAGCAGGATACCAGCTTGTTGGGGCCTTTAGGATTTTTTAGTTGGAGGCGGGTAAACAGCCTTGGTTCACACTCTCTATTTCTCGGACTCAATTATCCGATTAACCAGGAGATCACCGTTGGAAAGGACCTTGATGGCAGAGAGGCTCTGTTTGCTATGGAATATTGTGTCTACACGGCGAGCCCTAGGAGTTCGGGAGCATACTGAAACGCCCTCGATGCGGCTATATCTCCCACGTGTCGAAGCACGACTTAGAGGCATAACCGCATTGAAAGCAATGTCGCAAGTGAGGTAATCTTCACATAACCCATGTAATACATAAGGGAAAGAGATACATAGTTGGCTTACAATCGCCACTTCACACAATACATGAGTAAAGCATTACATCATACAGATACAATCAAGGTCCGACTACGGAACCAAAATAAAATAAGACTACCCCAAATGCTACATAGATCCCCGATCATCCCAACTGGGCTCCACTACTGATCAACTGAAACAAAACAACACAAAGAACAAGATCTTCATCGAGCTCCTCCTTGAGCTCGGATGCGTCACCTGCACAGTTTCATCGGCACCGCAAACTGGTTTTGGAAGTATCTGTGAGTCACGGGACTCAACAATCTCACACCATGAGATCAAGACTATTTAAGCTTATGGGTAGGAGAAGGTAGTGAGGTGGAGCTACAGCAAGCGACTAGCATATCTGGTGTCTAACATACGCAAATGAGAGCGAGAAGAGAAGCAAAAGCACGGTCAAACAACTATGATCAAGAAGTGATCCTAGAACAACCTACGTCAAACATAACTCCAACACCGTGTTCACTTCCCGGACTCCGCCGAGAAGAGACCATCACGGTTACACACGCGGTTGGTGTATTTTAATTAAGATCAACTTCGGGTTTTCTACAACCGGACATTAACAAATTCCCATCTGCCTCATAACCGCGGGCACGGCTTTCGAAAGATAATACCCTGCAGGGGTGTCCCAACTTAGCCCATCATAAGCTCTCACGGTCAACGAAGGATATTCCTTCTCCCGGGAAGACCCGATCAGTCTCGGAATCCCGGTTTACAAGACATTTTGACAATGGTAAAACAAGACCAGCAAAGCCGCCCGATGTGCCGACAAATCCCGATAGGAGCTGCACATATCTCGTTCTCAGGGCACACCGGATAAGCTAAGCGTACAGGTACCGACGTAATCCAAGTTGCCAAGGAATGGTCCCGCACGGTGCTCTAGTTTGGACCAACACTCGGAGGAGCACTGGCCCGGGGGGTAAAATAAATATGACCCTTGAGTCTGCAGAACCCAAGGGAAAAAGGCTTAGGTGGCAAATGGTAAAACCAAGGTTGGGCCTTGCTGGAGGAGTCTTATTCAAAGCAAACTGTCAAGGGGGTCCCATAAATCACCCAACCGTGTTAGGGACGCAAAATCCGGGAACATAATACCGATATGACGGAAACTAGGGCGGCATGAGTGGAACAAAACACCAGGCATAAGGCCGAGCCTTCCACCCTTTACCAAATATATAGATGCATTAATTAAATAAGAGATATTGTGATATCCCAACATGTAAACATGTTCCAACAAGGAACAACATCTCCATGTTCCAACAAGGAACAAACTTCATCTTCACCTGCAACTAACAATGCTATAAGAGGGGCTGAGCAAAGCGGTAACATAGCCAAACAACGGTTTGCTAGGAAAGGATGGTTAGGGGCTTGACATGGCAATATGGGAGGCATGATAAGAAAGTGATAGGCATCGTAGCATAGGCGTAGCAAAAGAGCGAGCAACTAGCAAGCAAAGATAGAAGTGATTTCAAGGGTATGGTCATCTTGCCTGAAATCCCGCAAGGAAGAAGAACGAGTCCATGAAGAAGACAAAAGGATGTAGACGAACGAATCCTCACAACTCCGGAACAAAACCGAAGCTAAGCGAGAAGCAAACCGGAAAGAAGCAAACAACATAGTAAACACACAAGCATAAACATGGCATGATGCACAAACAAGTATGATGCATGTCCGGTTTAATGAGGCATGGCATGGCAATATGCACAAACAAAACTACAAGTTAAATGGAGCTCAATATGCAACGAGTTGCATATTGACGAAACACCACATCAATTATTTAGTTCTCTCTCGGTTATGTACCCAACAATATTAAATGTTATTAAACATGGCAGGAGATGAAGCATAATTAAACTAACTATCTAAACAATTTAAATGGGGCCGGATATAAAAACAACAAATCCGGTAAATCCCCATCTGCATTTAGCAAATTAATGCAACAACAATTTTAAACATTTAAATGTTGTTATCATGATGCGGATGACATATACAAGTCTTATGCAATTTTATGAAAATGTTGACATCTAATATGATAGGGAGCATTTGGTCACCATGGCGGAACAAAAGGGGTGCCACGGCAACGATAACGAAAATGGCGCCACGGCAACATATCGGTTCCGGTAGCTCATGGAGATACCGGTGCAAAAGGAAGCGTGCGGATGTGCAGAACATGCTAGAGATGGTGGGGTGCTCCCGACTACCGGGTTCCCACGGGTTAGGGGCATGGAAACGAGTGACAATTCAGACACGGTGCAAACACGAGCATCTCATACAACACATGCATTCGGTCCACGGGTGATCATCTCGGGATTATACCTTCGAAGCGTGCATATTCGTAACGGATCGAGTCCAACGAAGGAAGTAGTGGTACACGGGCCGTAGTGGAAGTAGTCGTTCTCGTGGCGGTAGTGGAAGTAGTCGTACACGGCGTCGGTAGTGGTACACCATTGGAGACGTACACGTTCCGTAGATGAACTTGGCGTAACCGTGCGGTAGTCGAACTTGGCGCTCGTGGTACACGTGTCTTCGGGCGACGGTAGATGTACACGGCAATCGTAGTGGTACTATGCATCGGTCGTCGTGGTACTTGGCGTTCCAAAACAAAGCAACACCGAAAAGCCTCGGGTCTTGGCGTCCTTGACGAATCCAAGTAACACCAGGCACACGTCCACGGTCAACCCCAATGAGTGTACAGAGGCAAAACTTGGTGGTGCTGCACATATGCGGTTGCTAGAAGATGGATGACGCCGGGTCGAGGCTGCGTCTTGGCGGTTCAACGAGGGTCGAATAGGAGCACGGCGAAGCTCGTGATGGACGGGGAGCAGCCTGGAGGCAGCAGCAGCGGTTGGAAGCAGAGTTGGCCGGAGGGGACGGCTCAGGCAGGAGCTCCATAGCACGAGGAGGAGGCCGACAGAGATGCAACAGAGATGGGCGCAGGCGTCGCACTTGAGGTGACGAAGATGAAGGGGAACGCGGCGAGGCGGACAGCAGCGGATTGCTTGCCGGCACGGCTGGGCGCGGGACGGCAAGCGAAGAAAGAGCAGCGAGAGGGACGCTGGAGGAGCTCGGCGTCCATGGCGGGCCGGGCGCTGAGTCGAGGCACGGGCGGAGATGATGAGCTAAGCGGGCGGCAGATCGGGCGCTGGCGCGTCAGGGTCACTGGCGTCCGGCAGGGTCAAGGCGGTGACTTCGGCGTGGGAGCGAGCGGAGGCGGGCGACGAGCTCGATGCCCGCGGCGTCACGAGGGAAGGAGAAGGACGGCAGGGACAGGGCGATGGGGCCGACCGGATCTGGAGCTTGAGGCGGCGGCGCTGGAGGTGGAGCCGCAAGGCGGCGGGGTCGCACGCGAGGTGGGTCGGGAGGAGCGGGGCTCTGCTCCTCTCTGGCAGCATGAGGGGAACGAGATGAGGGCGCGGCGCTGCTCTCCCTACGATGGTGCATCAAGGGAGGAGGGGATCGAGCAGGGCTCTCCCTGGCGATGGCTGTGCGTGGCGGCGGCGCACAGGGGAACGAGGGGAGATGAGGGGGAGAAGAGGGATCGGGCCTAGGGTTAGAGAAACTGGTGGGCTGCGGGGATGAGGCCGAGCTGCGGTAGCTGGGAGGCCCAGCTGGGCTGGCTCTCTCCCTCCTCTCTTCTCTTATAACAGAGAAAAAGAAAGAAAAGGGAAGAAAAAAAAGGTTAGAGAAAGAGTTTGGGCATGGGGATTATTTTCCCGGACTCACAAAAATATGCTTGTTCCAAGAGAATAGAAAAGGCCATGATTGAAAGATGTAAATTCGACGAACTCATTTGAATTTAATTCAAATGGGTTTGAACTAGGACTTGATAAAAGGAAGGTCCAAAAATGTTCGGATTTTTGGTGGAGCTCCGGAAAATGACGAAATAATTTATGGGCAAGGTTGGAGACCAAGAAATGAGATAACAAAGGCATGGAGAATTATTTGCAAGTGTGTTATAGTGATACCGAAACAATGGAATAATTTTATTATAGCTCCCTAATAATATTGAGAGGCTTTAATATGTTATAAAGAGAAATCGCCATGTGAATCCCTCGATTTAAATAGATCAAAAGATCTATGCAGTTTATTTAGTTGAGTTGAGATGCAAAGGTTAATGACATGATGCAATGCACATGATGGAAGGATGAATGCAACGAACAAAACAAATCGCACAACGAATCTCGTGAAACAAGGAAGGCATCTGGAGCGTCGGTCTCGGGTCGTTACAACACTCCACCACTACGAGAGGATCTCGTCCCGAGATCTAGGATAGCACCGGATAGAAAAACGGAAGAAGAAAGAGGTAAAACTAAGTTGCTTCTTTGACAAAAGAGTGAAACCAACAAACCTTGAGAGGTTGACAAAATTGAAAGAAAAAATAACAATGAAGATGACGAGATTGCAAACACTCCGTAAGACAAGAAGAACATGGGATACAATGAGAACCATGAGGTTAAGTGACAAGATAGATATTGACACCACTCCGGTTAAAACAAGATAGAGAAGGAATAAGAATGATATAATTTGGGCAGCACTCCGACTGAAAATGGAAGGAATTAGAATCATGAACTTGGCAAAATGAAAGCACCTGGATGAGACTCCGGTTAAAAGAGGAACGATAGACACAACACTCTGGTTAAATCGATAAGCAAGGAAAAGGACATGGTCTTGACAAAACAAGATGATGGGTCGAAGAGAGCAACATCACAATGCCTCCGGAAGAAAAATTGAAGATAGATCATTGGAATAAAGGAATGGAGAAGAAAATGACAACTTCTACCACAAATGAGTTTGGAAAGCACCCTTAAAAGAAGGATAGAACAGAGTTGTTGGAAAACTAACAACGAAACAAACAAGCTTGTAGTGGGCTTATGGAAACATCTCAACACTTCAGGTGAAATTCTGCCACTAATGGAAACAAACGATTGGATTGATATCAACAAGGAGACGAGAAACTTATTTCACCGAGAGGACAAATGAAGAACTTGGGTCATTTATAAGCACCATAATTAGCAACAATCCTTAGGGAAAGCTTTAGGTGAAATATAGCCCAAGATAACTCCAATGAAGAGATTGATGGATTTAAATATCTCATTCTTGACAACAAGTGAATCATGAAACATGAATGAAACTGTCAAAAAGGACATAACACCACCTCAAAAGATATTGTAGAAAGAATTGCACTTTGAAATGCAAGATGAAGAAATGCTTGAGCTCCTCTAAACAAACATGTGTTGAACACCATGTTTAATTTTGAGTATAGCTTGGCGGATCTTAACTTTGAGAAAATCTTGAAGAACAATTGAAGAATGAAAAGAATCCTTTGATGAACCACTATGTAGAGCCTCCATGAAGAACTCCGGTAATGAAAGGATGATAAAAAGAAAGAGAAGTTGAAAACACAAGGTGAAGCCTTGCAGTGAGAAGATGAAGCTTTGAAATGATATAACCGAGAAAACTTTGAACTCCGGAAAGAAAAGATGAAGCATCTCGGACCGAGAATGTGATATGATGAACAAACTCTGGAAAGAAGAGATGAACAACTTAGAACTGAGAAATTGATACCATTACGAACTCCGGAAGAATGAATCAATCACTTGGATGAAACAAGAACAAGAATTATGTTATGCGTATCCTTCACCAATTTAGATTGATGACAAGCAACGGATTAGGCATACTACTTATTCTCGTTGAAAAAGGATTGAAGAGAGATATTGCTCAACTTGGGAAGGTCTTCAACGATCCGCCGGTAGGATTTGGGAAGAACGAATGAATCTATATAATAACGAAGGAAGAGAACTCTTGAACAAACCACCGTAATAACTTGAAAACAGTTGAAGAAAAGAGAACGAATCGCCGGGAAGAATTAGAAAAGAACGAAGATGCTTGATAGAATTTAGATATAAGAGATTGAAGAGATGACAAGCTGACTAGAGAATACTTGAACGATGCACCGATAAGATTTGGAGAACGAGAGCTGAAAGCTGGAATGAATAATTCTGAGATGATGGGCTGAGAAGAATCAAACTGAAAAGACTCCTGAATTGCTCCGGATGGGTGAAAAGAATTCTCACAATCTAAAACAATTATGGGGGGATGGCATCAAACTAGAACCATGAATCTTGAAGAGAATGGAACAAGATTTAAGAGAAACTCTTCTTTGGTCTTCAAAATTCGAGAATGACGACGAGAAACACCACCATGAATTGTTGAGGCACTCCGGAATAATGAAGAATAGAAAGTTTGAGCCAACGAGGAAAAGAATTTGAAAGATCTTGGAGAAAGACATGACTGATGAAATTCATACTTACGTCAAACTTCGAAAAGAATTTGGGAATAGCTCTGGGAAAATTAGAAGAGTCAGGTAAGATCCTGGAAAAAGACATGTGGGTTAGGGCCCACTCAAAAGAAACACCGTTGAATGATTTAAAAGATAGATTGCGCCGGTTGAATTAAATGGCTGAATAAGGTAAGACCTCGAAATAGCTAGAATTGATGCAGAGTGGAAACACGAATCTTCAGAGATATCTTCAACACTCCGGAACAAATGAATAGCAAGAGGTGAATGATTAATTGGTGCATCGGAATGGGAAAGCATTGTGAAAAGAGGAAAAGGGATAAGATCATCACCGAAATCTTGAATTAAATCCACCGGAGAAGAAAATCAGAATGGAACAATGATAAGGTTGAAGCTTCCTTAGCGTCTTCATGAGAAATCACCGGATAAAACATTTAAAGGAAAAGAATGAAGAAACTTCCCTCAATAAAATGGATACTTGATTAAGAAATCTGAGTCCTTGAAGAAAAGGGGTGGGAGGGTGGGAAAACAAAGGCAACTTGGGTCGGATGAAATGAAAACCGTTGAGAAAAAGCTTAGAATTGATCTTGCGAATGTTGGAATGATCAGATTTAATTGGAGAGAAGCACACGGTTGGAAATGATTGAAAAGACGACCTTGATGAACAAGAAGGATTAGCATCCACATAGAAATATGAGAACACCGTTTAGAATAAGGTATGGAATCAACACTTGACATCGAAGCAACTCAAATACCACAAATAAAACAAAACAAAGGATTTGGCTTGCAGAATAAGCTGGAAAAAATACATATGATAGAGATTTACCCAATCCCATATCATGCATTTGTCGGAAAGATATTCTAGGAGCTACTTGAATTCCCACTTATAAACTCCCGAAACTTTCTGGTTATGCAATCTGGTGTTGGGGATACAGGGGACACAAAATATATCACCCAAACTAACAATACCTAGATCCAGCTGTATCCATCCTTCAACACATAACCAAGAAACCTTCGGAAATCGTTTACCTCGACCTTCGAAAAGCATCCGTTATACGAGTCAGGGCAATACTCTCGAGCTCGCCCCAGTACTGGGTTATCGAGGTTATCTCACCAACAACTGCATAAAAGAGATTTTCGATGTCGGCAAAACTCAGGTATTCCAGAACTGCAACGATAAAATTGTGACGACATGTAGCGACCTGACCCAAAATCGGTCAAATCTCTGTGTCTGTACCATCCTAAGATCATGCTGGTACTCACAGTACATCGAAGAAATAATCAAAGTTCAATCACTCCTGAATTTATTACACGGTTCTCATATAGAGTCTTTATTACAATAGAATAAATTCGGCCAAAGGCCAACTCATGAGAAATAAACTACTAATGCTGCGAAGCGTGATTTAAAATATAGCGAGTCCATCCGACTCAAAGGGCAATCGCCAAGCGCGGAGCGTAGCCTCACTCCCGATCGAATAAACCTCGCAACATAAGACGTTGCAGCCATGTAGGTCAGCTTTTGAATAAGCTGGCAAGTCATGAAGAATAACAATAATAAAATTACTATCACTATATGCAATTTGGTGTGGGGGCTCTAAGTTTCATCATTTTGCGAAAAGCCGTTTTTCCCTACTACAAAGTGGACTTGCTTGCAAATTACTACAAATTGTTGGTAGTTATTGAGATGGTTCCGCCACCCAAAGTCTCATTCCCAAAATTATTAAGTCATAACCCCTCAAATTAATTCATTAGGTTTAGTGTTGAGATTTCGAATACTTCCAAGTTCCAGAGGCTCAAATTGTCCGTAATCGGGACACGGCTAATCGATTAGATCTATAACTCGCAGAGGTTTGCGACTTTACCCGCAAGAATCATTCCCTCCTTTTAAGTCTTCGCACTTCATGGTGTTTGAAGACGGACGAATGAAACAGGTCTTCCAAAGAGTTCTTCCGCTACTGCCGTACCCATCCAATCCTACCGTTCTTCTACATCTCGTAGTACCGCCCAGCCAGCGTCACAACTAGGGTTGACCCAGCCAGAGCCCATAATGGCTTGCGGCTGCATGTAAGCTTCCGGTCAAAGGGCATCCATCCGCCTCTTCGTGGCTGGGTGAAGCTTTCCGCAAGATGTCATGGCACTTCTCCATGCATCCCGCCAACCACTAGGTTCTCCAGGTGCCCGTCAACCGTCCTCCACCCAATGGTGAATTTCAAGTCCATCTTGATCATTGTAGTTCATGGGGTTGTCATCATCATTGACTCTCACATCTTACTTATGAATTTCACTCAACCAAAACCCGCTCTGAGCATAGCAAAATAAACTACTTCGTCCCGGGGTCATGGTAACAAGGGGATTGGTTCATCCTACCACATGATACTACTCAAGATTATAACTTCAAAATATCAACTACTGCATGCATGGTGGGGTGGTATAACTTCTAATGCACAAAAATCATAGGTATTGAAAATAACATGATCAAGACTTGCCTTGCTGATGATCCTCGTAAGCTAAAGACTCGTAGTAGCAAGCTTCGCACTCCGGAAACTCTATCGAGACAAACAATAATCACAATAAGCATATAGCACAAGAATCACTTAACATAGCAACATAGTAACATAACACACCAAACAAACAATCAAAACCCAAAGGGAAAACTCAAAGAAAACCAACTCAAAGTTTTTCCTACTTCAAGCAACAACTAAAAATAGTTTTACTTAACAAAAAATTTTCAACATAACCTAATCATGAGTTTATGTTAACTTAACAGAAAAGAATGCATTAAGCAACTAGGAGCAAAAAGAATCAATTTAAAAGCTATTATAAAACTCCTATTAGGCCTAATTCAAATTCTATTAAGAAAAATAAAACAAAAGTTTTATTTATTATAAATAAAAGTTCATCCCATAAAGTGACAGAAACTATCCTAGAATAATCAATCACATGTGAAAAATAAATTTATTTACTAATTAAAATAATAGGAAAACAGTAGCTAGTTAATTAATTAAGAATAACAAGATTCTGACTAAAACTATTTTTTATTAACCCTAAAATTCCCAAATTAATTCCTATGGTAAGGTAATGTCAAAATAAAGTTGGGACAAAAAGAATTATATAAAAATAATTTTCCTAACTCATTTTATGGCAGATTTACTATTCTGACTAAATCTAAAATAAAGCAATTTCAATTAATCTTAACATAGCTAATAATATTTTCTACAGAAACTATAGAAAATTTGCAAACCAACAAAAAAAGAATCACTCAAAAATATTGAGTAGAATAAAAGATATGAATTTTTCAAATCTGAAACTATTCTGTTAAAACAGAAAAACGAAAATAAAGAAAAACGACTAAATGGGCCTAGCTAGCGCACTGCCCATAATATAACTAAATGGGCCCTAGGGTTAAACTGAATCGGGCCGGTACTAAAATAAAACCTAACTTAAATTAAACCGGAACTAAACCGGGCCGAATCGGGTTTTTATTAAAAGAAACATACCCCTTCGGGGTTCTAATCTACACCGTAGATATTAGATCGGACGGGGGTAATCTCCGCGACTCACCGGAGTTCGACGCGGAGGCTCGGGCGGTGAGTCGTTGGCCTCTCGGTCGTCGGGAGGTCGGCGGAGGGCTCCAAGGGAGTCTTGGGGCGACGAGGGGGTGGTCTGGTGGAGTGGGTGGAGCTCGGGGAGGGCTAGGGCGGCGACGGCGAGGCAAATGGCGGCGGCGGTGAGCTCGGGCTCATGAGCGTGAGAGAGAGAGGAGGGTTCCGCGAGGGGCGAGGGGGGAATGGGGTGGGGGGGGGGGTATAAATAGGGGTCCTCGGCTTGGGCGAGGGAAAGGGCGGGCGAGGAGATCCCATGAATCTCGGATCTCACGGGATCCCAAGAGCGGGCAGGGGTCGCTATGTGGCGAGGGGTTGAAGGAGGTTGGGGGCCCGCCTGGCAGAGAGAGAGGGGAGGCGCGGCGCGGTCGGGCGACCAAGCCGAAGAGGTTTCGGGCGAGGGGGTGAGGTGGGCTGGCTCGCTGGCGCCGGTCAAGGCCAGTGGGCTGCCACCGGCGCTGGTGAGTGGGCGCCCAGTCTTGGCTGGGCTAGTCGGCCTGGCTGGTGCCTGGCATTTTTCTTTTTCTATTTACTTTATTTTTGAAAAATAAAAATAGAGAGAAATATAAATATTTATATAAGACATATATATATCAAAATGATCAGGGGAATATTCCCTTTCATTTGAACATTTTTCGAGGGGCAAAATCCAAAGTTTATAAAAAATCATTTTTTTTCCAAATTCAATCAAAACTCAAATTTGAATTCCAAACTTTTGGCATTGTTTTCCTCTGATATGTTTGGAGTGTCATGTTTACTCCTCTCATACTTTTGCTGAAGTATTTATCAGGCATAGTTTTTGAAATGATTACTACTTGCCAAAGTTTGAATTCAAATTCCAAATCTTCAAAACTTCTGAAACTCCAAATGGCACTCAAATTCAAACAGAATGCATAGATGCTTAGCTATAATTGTAAAACATTCCAAATAGGAAATTTGGGATGTTACAAACCTACCATCTTAAGATGAATCTCGCCCTCGAGATTCGGGTTGGCTAGCAAATAGGTGCGGATGGTCTCAAGAAGATCTTCTTCAAGCTCCTGTGTGGCTTCTTCCTCGAGTGATGACTCCACCGCACCTTACAAAACTTGATGACCTTGCTGCGGGTGACTCTGCTCGCAGTCTCGAGAATTCGGACGGGTTTCTCCTTATAAGTCGATCACCGCCGAGCTGTATGGCCTCTAGGGGCACCGTGTCTCTCAACGGAATATCGGCCATGTCGGCATGACACTTCTTCACCGAGAAACATGGAAAACATCATGAACTCCGGACAATCCTTCCGCAATTCCAACTTGTAAGCAACTTCTCCACGATGTTCGAGGATTTTGTAGGGCCAATGAATCGGGTGCTAACTTTCCTTTGACACCAAACCTCTTGATTCCACGGTGGGGACACACGAAGATATGCTCGGTCTCCCCGCTTCGTAAGTTACTTCCTTGCGCTTATCGTCGGCATAACTCTTCCGTCTCGATCGTGCTATCTTGAGTCTATCCCGAATCAGCTTGACTTTCTCTTCGAATCTCGATAAGATCGGAACCGAAAAGTGATCGATCTCCAACACTATCCCACAAAGAATGGTGTTCTACACCTCCTTCCGTATAGAGCTTCGAAGGGGCCATCTTCGATCGGATTGATAACTGTTGTTGTATGAGAACTCTATGTATGGCAAATTATCATCCCAGCTAGACCCATAGTCTAGCACACAAGCTCTCAACATGTCCTCCGTAATCTGGTTGACTCTCTCGGTCTGTCCATCTGCTGCGGATGAAAAGTCATGTCTGAATTCCAGCCTCGCACTCCAAAGTTTCATGCAACCGATTCCAAAACTTTGAGGTAAATTGTGTTCCTCTATCGACACGATACTCCTCGAACTCCATGCAGACATACGATCCTGGTCATGTATATCTTGGCCAACTTAGCACTGGTATAGGTAGTCTTCACGGAATGGAGTGAGCTACCTTGGTCAAACGATCAACCACTACCCAGATGGAATCATAACCTGAACGAGTCCTGGGTAATCCTGTGATAAAATCCATTCCAAGTTTCTCCCATTTCCAATCGGGAATTGGCAAAGGTTGAAGTAACCATGCTGGCTTCTGATGTTCTGCCTTTACTCGTTGACAAACATCGCATCTTTGCTACGTACTCGCAATATCCTTCTTCATACCGCCCACCGTAAACTTTCCTTCAAATCCAGGTACATCTTGGTGTTACCGGGGTGAATTGAGTACGGTGAATCATGAGCCTCCTGAAGAATTAGCTTCCTGAGTTCGGGATCATTGGGCACAAAAATACGATCCTCGAACCATATAGTTCCGTGTTCATCCTTACGAAACCCTTTAGCTTTTCCTTCATTCATCTTTTGCTTTATTTCATCAATTTCCTTGTCCGACTTCTGGGCTTCACGAATCCTTTCGGCCAAAGTGGACTGAACTTCCAGAGTTGCAATATATCCTCTCGAACTATCTCCACCGGAGATCTCTCGAGGTCATCGACTAACTCCCGAGGTAATCCTCCTGCCGTAAGCGTATTCACATAACTCTTACGGGTCAAAGCATCTGCTATAACATTAGCCTTACCGGGTGGTAATGCAATCTCATGTCATAGTCCTTTATCAACTCTAGCCATCTCCTCCGCTCGAGGTTCAACTCTTCTGCGTGAAAATATACTTCAAGCTCTTGTGATCTGTAAACATGACAACGGTTTCCGATGAGGAAATGTCTCTGTGTCTTGAGTGCATGCACTACGGCTGCTAACTCCAAATCATGTGTGGCATAATTCATCTCGTGAGGTCGTAGCTGTCCGGAGGCATAAGCTACAACTTTACCTTCCTGCATTAGTACTCCTCCGAGTCCTTGACGAGAAGCGCCACAATAAACCCGTATTCCTTGTGTATGTCCGCAAAATCAGCATCGGGCTGTGACCAAACGCTTCTTCAATTCCTGAAAACTGGCTTCACAATCCTTGGTCCAAACATACTTGGCTTCCTTCTTCAACAGCTCAGTCATGGGCTTGGCAATCTTCGAAGTTCTCAATAAACCTCCGATAATATCCTCGCGAGTCCGAGAAAATCATGGATCTCCTTGATCGAGGTGGGCGATCGCCAATCTGTGATCGATTCAACTTTGGCGGTCAATGCTATTCCTTCTCCTGAAATAACATGTCCAAGGAATCCAACTTCCTTCAGCCAAAATTCACATTTGCTGAACTTGGCATACAATCGATGTTCTTGAAGTTTCTCCGAACTAGACGCAAATGTTCCTTATGCTCTTCCTCGCTCTTGGAGAAAATCAGTATATCATCGATGAACACCACGACAAACTTGTCCAGATATTCCATAAATACCTTGTTCATCAAATTCATGAAGTATGCAGGAGCATTAGTCAATCCAAATGACATGATGGTATACTCATATAAACCATACCGTAGTGAATGCTGTTTTGGGTATATCCTTTTCACGGATCTTCAATCGATGATACCCCGATCAAGATCGATCTTGGAGAATACCTTGGCTCCAACTAGCTGATCAAACAGATCATTAATCATCGGCAGAGGATACTTGTTCTTGATGGTTACTTCGCTCAACGCACGATAATCCACAACCATCCTCAAGCTTCCATCCTTCTTCTCTACCAAAAGAACTGGGCTCCCCAAGGTGATGAGCTTGGCGAATGTATCCTTTCTCCAATAACTCATTAATTTGATCCTTGATCTCTTTCAATTCATTCGGTGGCATCCGATAGGGTCTCTTGGATATTGGGGCTGTGCCGGCAATAACTCGATCAGAAATTCAATGTCTCGTCGTCGGTGGCATTCTGGTAATTCCTCCTAAACACATCGGAAAATCTTGCACCACTGGCACTTCCTCCCGAACAACTCCCGTGAGGGAATGCACCGATTCTTCATCCGGCTATGCCTGGCTACATACTTGATCCTCTTCTGCTCCGGGGTGGTGAGTAGAATAGACTTGCGGGCACAGCCTATGTTTCCTTCAAACTTCGTCAACCAATCCATGCCTAGGATTACATCCAAGGTCCGGGTTTCCAATACTATGAGGTCTGTGGGAAATTTATGGTTCCCGATGTTGAGGGTTGCATGACAGCCTAAGCCTCGCCATCATTTCTCCTCCGCGAACCGACGCCAAGGGGTTTCTAAGGGTTTTAGTGGGCAACCTGCATTTTTCCACAACTACCCTTGATATGAATGAATGCGTTGCACCGTAATCAAAGAGTACCAAAACTGAACGTGAATTCAATAAAACTTACCAACCACGATGTTCGGCTGATCATAGACGCCCTCCACGCCAATGTGGTTCACCCGAGCACGAGGGAAAGGGTTGGGCTTCTTCGCTGAGCTTCCATTGCCGCTTCCATTCCTCCGCTTGGCCTCTAGGCAGTCGGTGGCATAGTGCCCTGTTTTCCGCACTTGAAGCGTGATGTGGCTCAGATTCTTCGAGCCGGGCAGGACGATGCTGGTTCCCATTACCGCTTCCATTGCCATTGCCATTGCCTGACCTGTTGTCCTGGTTGCGATTGTTCCCATTGCCTCCATGGTTATGTCCTCCATGGTTGTGATGGGTATGCCCCCGAGTATGGGGCATAACGGGCTTCTGCCGAGCTCCCGAGTTGTGCTTCCCTGGCTGTACTTCCGCTATGCTTTCAATCTGCTGCTGCTTGCCTTCAAGCACGATGGCCTTGTCTACCAGCTGCCGGTAGTTGGCAAAGTAGCCACCATAAGCTGCATACCCAGCTCGTCATTGAGTCCTCGAGAAACTTCTCCCGCTTATGCGGCATCTGTGGCCACATCATCGGGGCATAGCGGCTAGCTTGCTGAATTCATCCACGTCTCGTGCCACAAGACGGTTCCCCGGGCGTAAGTTGCGGAACTCACGCTTCTTCGCACTCATGGCTCCAAATGAAACATGAGCGTGCGGAAGGCCTCTTGGAACTGATCCCATGTGATGGTGCCGATGGGATAAGTGACGGTGTAGTTCTCCCACCAAGAAGCTGCAGGTCTATCGTTGATGTGCGGCAAAGCGCACCTTCTCTGCATCAGTGCATCCAACAGTGATTAACTCTCTTCCGACCTTGCGGAGCCAATCGTCGGCCACAATCGCCTGTGGCTGCTAGAGAACACCGCAGATTCAGCCTCGTGAATCGAGTCAAGTTGTCAACAGGGGTGGTGGTGGCGGTGGGTTGTTGTTGTTGTTGTTCGTTCGATGAGCATCCGCATGATGGCATTCTGCTGCTTTGGAGCAGCTGGGTGAGCTCCGCGGAAGTTGAGACCGGGTCACGCCTCGGAGGCATCTGGTGTTTTGGAGTGGATGAGACAATTAGAATAGAACAATGGTCTAATGAGAAATAACACTACCCATATGAATGCACAAACATAATCACACCAATCATTTATTCATTCCACTCAAACATGGTTCAATCTCGATTACAAAAGCTCATGACTAATCGAAAATAACGACCTAACTGATCGATTTAAAAAGAAAAATAACATGGTGGTCGACTAAAAGTCTTCATCAATAATCCTTGCGCCCTCCGTGCGATGTCCTCCGTGTGGTGTCCTCTGTTGTGGCGCCTCCTCTTGCGGCTTCCTCCAAAGGAACTCCCTTCATAGTCCCGATCATTGCTCACGAGGGGTCCATCATCTCCACTCGGAAAAAGGTCCTCTCCCAAGTCCATATTTTCCTCAATTGCGGCAAGCTTCATCTTCAGGTCGTCGACTCTCTCCATGAAGTCCGCGATTTCTTCCTCATGGTTAAGGAAGTCTGCGTGTGCCTTCTCCTCCAGTTCCAGTTCACGGAACAGCAGCCTCCAGTGTACCTTCGAGTTACGGCGAGTCTGGATCTCCCGTTTCCTGAGGAGACACTCCAAGTCCTGGATATAAGAGAGAGTGGAGTCGTCCTCTACGGTGCGGATGATATCTCCATTCCTTGCTCTGCGAGAAACCATGGCGAGGTCCGATGGATCGAGCTCGCCTCAGTACTCCTCTCGGAGATGTCCAAGGGCACGATAGATCGCCATGTCCTTCCGATGATCCAGCTTGAAGTCGGTGAACTCAAAGTCAATAGGCTCCGTATGTCCTCCAAAGGTTCTCCTGGAATATGCACTTCAATCCGTAGCGGTGTCCGCTTGAAGTGCATTGGTTGGCTTCCGGTGATCGAGGGAAGAGCAATCTTCAGCTTCTTCACCATCTGGACCAGCTTCCTGCCGAAGGGCATCGTTTCATCGGGCTGGCAAAACTCCGGTAGCAAAACTGGGGTGAACTCGACGGCCATCTAGAATGTTGAAAACTCGGAGAGGAGTTAGAAATGAACAGGGGAGAATTACGGAATGATAAGGATATAAAGCAAACAGTCTCTTCCTATGGCTTTCCGATCCTAGGGGTTACGATCCTCACGGTCAGCAGTGTGCTCGATACCATCTCTCAGAGCGACCTGACCCAAAATCGGTCAAATCTCGTGTTCTGTACCATCCCAAGATCATGCCGGTACTCACAAGACATCGATGAAATAATCAAAGTTCAATCACACCTGAATTTATTACACGGTTCTCATATAGAGTCTTTATTACAATAGAATAAATTCGCCAAAGGCCAACTCATGAGAAATAAACTACTAATGCTACGAAGCGAGATTTAAAATAGCGAGTCCATCCGACTCCAAAGGGCAATCGCCAAGCGCGGAGCGTAGCCTCACTCCTGATCGGAATAAACCTCTGCAACATAAGACGTTGCAGCCATGTAGGTCAGCTTTTTGAATAAGCTGGCAAGTCATGAAGAATAACAATAATAAAATTACTATCACTATATGCAATTTGGATGTGGGGCTCTAAGTTTCATCATTTTGCGAAAAGCCAGTTTTTCCCTACTACAGTGGACTTGCTTGCAAATTACTACAAATTGTTGGTAGTTATTGAGATGGTTCCGCCACCCAAAGTCTCATTCCCAAAATTATTAAGTCATAACCCCTCAAATTAATTCATTAGTTTTAGTGTTGAGATTTCCGAATACTTCCAAGTTCCAGAGGCTCAAATTGTCCGTAACCGGGGACACGGCTAATCGATTAGATCTATAACTCTGCAGAGGTTTATGACTTTACCCGCAAGAATCATTCCTCCTTTCAAGTCTTCGCACTTCATGGTGTTTGAAGACGGACGAATGAAACAGGTCTTCCAAAGAGTTCTTCCGCTACTGCCGTACCCATCCAATCCTACCGTTCTTCTACATCTCGTAGTACCGCCCAGCCAGCGTCACAACTAGGGTTGACCCAGCCAGAGCCCATAATGGCTTGCGGCTGCACAGTAAGCTTCCGGTCAAAGGGCATCCATCCGCCTCTTCGTGGCTGGGTGAAGCTCCGCAAGATGTCATGGCACTTCTCCATGCATCCCGCCAACCACTGGGTTCTCCAGGTGCCCGTCAACCGCCCTCCACCCAAAGAGTGAATTTCAAGTCCATCTTGATCATTGTAGTTCATGGGTTGTCATCATCATTGACTCTCACATCTTACTTATGAATTTCACTCAACCAAAACCCGCTCACGAGCATAGCAAAATAAACTACTTCGTCCCGGTCATGGTAACAAGGGATTGGTTCATCCTACCACATGATACTACTCAAGATTATAACTTCAAAATATCAACTACTGCATGCATGGTGGGTGGTATAACTTCTAATGCACAAAAATCATAGGTATTGAAAATAACATGATCAAGACTTGCCTTGCCGATGATCCTCGTAAGCTAAAGACTCAGAGTAGCAAGCTTCAGACTCGGAAACTCTACCGAGACAAACAATAATCACAATAAGCATATAGCACAAGAATCACTTAACATAGCAACATAGTAACATAACACACCAAACAAACAATCCAAACCCAAAGGGAAAACTCAAAGAAAACCAACTCAAAGTTTTTCCTACTTCAAGCAACAACTAAAATAGTTTTACTTAACAAAATTTTTTCAACATAACCTAATCATGAGTTTATGTTAACTTAATGAGAAAAGAATGCATTAAGCAACTAGGAGCAAAAAGAATCAATTTAAAAGCTATTATAAAACTCCTATTAGGCCTAATTCAAATTCTATTAAGAAAAATAAAACAAAAGTTTTATTTATTATAAATAAAAGTTCATCCCATAAAGTGACAGAAACTATCCTAGAATAATCAATCACATATGAAAAATAAATTTATTTACTAATTAAAATAATAGGAAAACAGTAGCTAGTTAATTAATTAAGAATAACAAGATTCTGACTAAAACTATTTTTTATTAACCCTAAAATGCCCAAATTAATTCCTATGGTAAGGTAATGTCAAAATAAAGTTGGGACAAAAAGAATTATATAAAAATAATTTTCCTAACTCATTTTATGGCAGATTTACTATTCTGACTAAATCTAAAATAAAGCAATTTTAATTAATCTTAACATAGCTAATAATATTTTCTACAGAAACTATAGAAAATTTGCAAACCAACAAAAAAAGAATCACTCAAAAATATTAAGTAGAATAAAAGATATGAATTTTTCAAATCTGAAACTATTCTGTTAAAACAGAAAAACGAAAATAAAGAAAAATGACTAAATGGGCCTAACTAGCGCACTGCGCGTAATATAACTAAATGGGCCCTAGGGTTAAACTGAATCGGGCCGGTACTAAAATAAAACCTAACTTAAATTAAACCGGAACTAAACCGGGCCGAACCGGGTTTTTATTAAAAGAAACATACCCCTTCGGGGTTCTAATCTACACCGTAGATATTAGATCGGACGGGGGTAATCTCCGCGACTCAATGGCGTTCGACGGCGGCGGAGGCTCGGGCGGCGAGTGCGTTGGCCTCTCCGGTCGTCGGGGAGGTCGGCGGAGGCTCCCAAAGTGCGGGGCGACGAGGGGGTGGTCTGTGGAGTGGGTGGAGCTCGGGAGGCTAGGGCGGCGACGGCGAGGCAAATGGCGGCGGCGGTGAGCTCGGCTCCCATGAGCGTGAGGAGAGAGGAGGGTTCCGGCGAGGGGGCGAGGGGGGGAATGGGGTGCGGGGGAGGGGTATAAATAGGGGTCCTCGGCTTGGACGAGGGGAAAGGGCGGGCGAAGAGATCCCGGCGAATCCCGGATCTCACGGGATCCCAAGCGGCGGCGGGTCGCTATGTGGGCGAGGGGTTGAAGGAGGTGGGGCCCGCCGGCGAGAGAGAGGGAGGCGCGCGCGGTCGGGCGATCGAGCCGAAGAGGTTTCGGGCGAGGGGGTGAGGTGGGCTGGCTCGCTGGCCGTCGGCTGGCGCTGGTGGGCTGCCCAGCTGGCGCGGGTGAGTGGGCGGCCCAGGTGCTGGCTGGGCCAGTAGGCCTGGCTGGTGCATGGCATTTTTCTTTTTCTATTTACTTTATTTTTGAAAAATAAAAACAGAGAGAAATATAAATATTTATATAAGACATATATATATCAAAATGATCAGGGGAATATTCCCTTTCATTTGAACATTTTTCCAGGGGCAAAATCCAAAGTTTATAAAAAATCATTTTTTTCCAAATTCAATCAAAACTCAAATTTGAATTCCAAACTTTTAGCATTGTTTTCCTCTGATATTTTTGGAGTGTCATGTTTACTCCTCTCATACTTTTGCTCAAGTATTTATCAGGCATAGTTTTTGAAATGATTCCTACTTGCCAAAGTTTGAATTCAAATTCCAAATCTTCAAAACTTCTGAAACTCCAAATGGCACTCAAATTCAAACAGAATGCATAGATGCTTAGCTATAATTGTAAAACATTCCAAATAGGAAATTTGGGATGTTACACGACAACACCTCGGAGCTCAACTCCCCGGGACACTGTCACAAACCCTAAATGACAGGAGGCACCAAGAACAAAGTTCTCGTCACAAAACCATCGGAACAATTCCAAGATACCCGCGTGATCCTAGAAAAAAATTTAGTGAAATTTGAGAAGATAAAGAGGCAAAACTCTACGTCAGGATGCCTCACCAGAGCGACGAAGGGACTGAGGAGTAAAAAGAATCCTACTCTCCGATATATATAATCCTAAGACTCAAAATTTTTTTTCTAGACTGAACAACGCCAAAGAAACAATCAAGCAGGGCTCCTAAGTCGGGATGGCTCGATTACCAACTTGAACGCCTCGATGCGGCTATATCTCCCACGGTCGGCACGACTTAGAGGCATAACCGCATTGAAAGCAATGTCGCAAGTGAGGTAATCTTCACATAACCCATGTAATACATAAGGGAAAGAGATACATAGTTGGCTTACAATTGCCACTTCACACAATACATGAGTAAAGCATTACATCATACAGATACAATCAAGGTCCGACTACGGAACCAAAATAAAAGAAGACTACCCCAATGCTACACAGATCCCGATTGTCCCAACTGGCTCCACTATCGATCAACTCAAACAAAACAACACAAAGAACAAGATCTTCATCGAGCTCCTCCTTGAGCTCGGATGCGCCACCTGCACGGTTTCATCGGCACCGCAAACTGGTTTTGAAGTATCTGTGAGTCACGGGACTCAGCAATCTCACACCCGCGAGATCAAGACTATTTAAGCTTATGGGTAGGAGAAGGTAGTGAGGTGGAGCTGCAGCAAGTTTACTAGCATATCTGGTGTCTAACATACACAAATGAGAGCGAGAATAGAAGCAAAAGCACGGTCGAACAACTATGATCAAGAAGTGATCCTAGAACAACCTACGCCAAACATAACTCCAACATCAGTGTTCACTTCTCGGACTCACCGAGAAGAGACCATCACGGTTACACACGCCGTTGGTGTATTTTAATTAAGATCAACTTCGGTTTTCTACAACTGGACATTAACAAATTCCCATCTGCCTCATAACCGCGGGCACGGCTTTCAAAGATAATACCCTGCAGGGGTGTCCCAACTTAGCCCATCATAAGCTCTCACGGTCAACGAAGGATATTCCTTCTCCCGGGAAGACCCGATCAGTCTCGAATCCCGGTTTACAAGACATTTTGACAATGGTAAAACAAGACCAGCAAAGCCGCCTGATGTGCCGACAAATCCCGATAGGAGCTGCACATATCTCGCTCGTGGCACACCGGATAAGCTAAGCGACAGGTACCGACGTAATCCAAGTTGCCAAGGAATGGTCCCAAGACGGTGCTCTAGTTTGGACCAACACTGGAGGAGCACCGCCCGGGGTAAAATAAAGATGACCCTTGAGTCTGCAGAACCCAAGGGAAAAAGGCTTAGGTGGCAAATGGTAAAACCAAGGTTGGGCCTTGCTGGAGGAGTCTTATTCAAAGCGAACTGTCAAGGGGGTCCCATAAATCACCCAACCGCGTTAGGGACGCAAAATCCGGGAACATAATACCGATATGACGGAAACTAGGGCGGCAAGAGTGGAACAAAACACCAGGCATAAGGCCGAGCCTTCCACCCTTTACAAAATATATAGATGCATTAATTAAATAAGAGATATTGTGATATCCCAACATGTAAACATGTTCCAACAAGGAACAATATCTCCATGTTCCAACAAGGAACAAACTTCATCTTCACCTGCAACTAACAACGCTATAAGAGGGGCTGAGCAAAGCTGTAACATAGCCAAACAACGGTTTGCTAGGAAAGGATGGTTAGGGGCTTGACATGGCAATATGGGAGGCATGATAAGCAAGTGATAGGCATCGTAGCATAGGCGTAGAAAAAGAGCGAGCAACTAGCAAGCAAAGATAGAAGTGATTTCAAGGGTATGGTCATCTTGCCTGAAATCCCGCAAGGAAGAAGAACGAGTCCATGAAGAAGACAAAAGGATGTAGACGAACGAATCCTCACAACTCCGGAACGAAACCGAAGCTAAGCGAGAAGCAAACCGGAAAGAAGCAAACAACATAGTAAACACACAAGCATAAACATGGCATGATGCACAAACAAGTATGATGCATGTCCGGTTTAATGAGGCATGGCATGGCAATATGCACAAACAAAACTACAAGTTAAAATGAGCTCAATATGCAACGAGTTGCATATTGATGAAACACCACATCAATTATTTAGTTCCCTCTCGGTTATGTACCCAACAATATTAAATGTTATTAAACATGGCAAGAGATGAAGCATAATTAAACTAACTATCTAAACAATTTAAATGGGGCCGGATATAAAAACAACAAATCCGGTAAATCCCCATATGCATTTAGCAAATTAATGCAACAACAATTTTAAACATTTAAATGTTGTTATCATGATGCGGATGACATATACAAGTCTTATGCAATTTTATGAAAATGTTGACATCTAATATGATAGGGAGCATTTGGTCACCATGGCGGAACAAAAGGTGCCATGGCAACGATAACTAAAATGGCGCCACGGCAATATATCGGTTCCGTAGCTCATGGAGATACCGTGCAAAAGGAAGCGTATGGATGTGCGTAACATGCTAGAGATGGTGGGTGCTCCCGATCACCGGTTCCCACGGGTTAGGGGCATGGAAACGAGTGACAATTCAGACATGGTGCAAACACGAGCATCTCATACAACACATGCATTCGGTCCACGGGTGATCATCTCGGGATTATACCTTCGAGCGCAGTATATTCGTGAACGGATCGAGTCCAACGGCGAAGTAGTGGTACACGGGCCGTAGTGGAAGTAGTCGCTCGTGGCGGTAGTGGAAGTAGTCGACACGGCGCCGGTAGTGGTACACCATTGAGACGACATCGCTCCATAGATGAACTTGGCGAACCATGCGGTAGTCGAACTTGGCGCCGTGGTACACGTGTTTGGCGACGGTAGATGTACACGACAATCGTAGTGGTACTATGCATCGGTCGTCGTGGTACTTGGCGCTCCAAAACAAAGCAACACCGAAAAGCCTCGGTCTTGGCGCCCTTGACGAATCCAAGTAACACCAGCACACGCCCACGGTCAACCCTAATGAGTGTACAGAGGCAAAACTTGGTGGTGCTGCACATACGCGGTTGCTAGAAGATGGATGACGCCAGGTCGAGGCTGCGTCTTGGCGGTTCAACGAGGGTCGAATAGGAGCACGACGAAGCTCGTGATGGACGGGGAGCGTAGCCTGGAGGCAACAGCAGCGGTTGGAAGCAGAGTTGGCCGGAGGGGACGGCTCAGGCAGGAGCTCCATAGCACGAGGAGGAGGCCGATAGAGATGCAACAGAGATGGGCGCAGGCGTCGCACTTGAGGTGACGAAGATGAAGGGGAACGTGGCGAGGCGGACAGCAGCGGCTTGCTTGCCGGCACGGCTGGGCGCGGGGACGGTAGGGCGAAGAAAGAGCAGGCAGAGGGGACGCGGAGGAGCTCGGCGTCCATGGCGGGCCGGCGCTGAGTCGAGGCACGGGGCGGAGATGATGAGCTAGGCGGGCCGAAGCAGATCGGGCGCGGGCGCGTCGGGGTCACCAACGTCCGGCAGGGCCGCGGCGGTGACTTCGGCGTGGGAGCCGAACGGAGGCGGGGCGACGAGCTCGATGCCCGCGGCGTCACGAGGGAAGTAGAAGGACGGCTGGGACAGGGCGATGGGGCCGACCGGATCTGGAGCTTGAGGCGGCGGCGCTGGAGGTGGAGCCGCAAGGCGGCGGGGTCGCACGCGAGGTGGGCCGGGAGGAGCGGGCTCGCCTCTCTCGCAGCACGAGGGGAACGAGATGAGGGCGCGGCGCTGCTCTCCCTACGAAGGTGCATCGAGGAGGAGGGATCGAGCAGGGCTCTCTCGGCGATGGCCGTGAGTGGCGGGCGGCGCATGTGGGAACGAGGGAGATGAGGGGAGAAGAGGATCGGCCTAGGGTTAGAGAAACTGTGGGCTGCGGGATGAGGCCGAGCTGCGAAGCTGGGAGGCCCACTGGCTGGCTCTCTCCCTCCTCTCTTCTTTTATAACAGAGAAAAAGAAAGAAAAGGGAAGAAAAAAAAAGGTTAGAGAAAGAGTTTGGGCATGGGGATTATTTTCCTGGACTCACAAAAATATGCTTGTTCCGAGAAAATAGAAAAAGCCATGATTGAAAGATGTAAATTCGACGAAATGATTTGAATTTAATTCAAATGGGTTTGAACTAGGACTTGATAAAAGGAAGTTCCAAAAATGTTCGGATTTTTGGTGGAGCTCCGGAAAATGACGAAATAATTTATGGGCAAGGTTGGAGACCAAGAAATGAGATAACAAAGGCATGGAGAATTATTTGCAAGTGTGTTATGGTGATACCGAAACAATGGAATAGTTTTATTATAGCTCCCTTGGATGTCTCAATTACGACAGGCAGTGATGTGGTTCAAGCCTTCATGTTGATAGGTAATTGGGATGTTGCATCGAAAGGGTGGAGTACCAGTGTCTCCGGATCACTGGTCGCTGAAGCGGGGCCGCAAATTATGATGGTGTTGGATCATCTCTTCGAATGACTTTGTTGTCTTTGCTGCTGGTTCTGGATGGGTAGTTCTTTCTTTTGTTATGCATATTCCTTGTCATTTGGTCATCCTCGCCTATGTCACTCTTTCTATGTAATAGTTGCTTCGCTTAGAATGTCATTCTCGCCCGGATCACGAGAGTCCGAAAGCGCCAGATGGGTACGTTTGGTGGTGTAGCAAGACTTCTTATGAATGATCCTGCCTTGCTGTTTATGTCAAGAGTAGTCACTAGTCGTGTTTGAATGTTGTATATATCGTTGTTTCAACTGTTTATCGCCTCAAACTACTGGTGGGCTAAATGAGGGCATCACCATTCTCCAAAGTGTTCAGAGTATATCTCCTTTTTAGAGTTATATAATTTGAGCTCACCGTCTTTTCGATGATGTACACTTGTTTGGGCCAAGGAGGTGTCGTTGAATATGGGCCGAGTAGTAACGCAATGCCAAACAGATCAATTATGACTCTCGGCCGGCTCTCAAAAGATCCTAAAAAAGGCCGGCTCTCCAAAAAGAAAGAATAAGGACTCTTAGGCCGACATGTGGGCGCCAGCGGTGTTTTCGTGTGCTTGCGCCGCCGAGAGCATATTGCTGCGCTCAAAATTCATGCTACCTTTTCATCCCCGCCTCCCGCCTCCCCACCTCTCGAATCTCGATTCCTACTCCATTTCTCCCAAATCCCTCCCAGTACTCCCCTGTACTCAAGCGCACTATCATGTCGCCGTCAACGCGATCTCCGAGCCGGAGATCCCGAGGTCCGCCTTTGCCTTCGGTCGCTGCGTCTTTGTCGCCAACAAAGGGCATGGCGGCGCTTGACGCACCAGTTTGCGGCAAAGTGCCGATGGTAACCATCAACGGCGACCGCCTCCCGCCTCGCCGGACGACCTTGTCAAAGCTCTTGGTATTGCGCACGCATCCAAATAAGTGACTTGCTCGTCGAAGTCTGTCCGCCACCGCTGATTTCTTCGCCGTTCGAACAACTTTCGACCGCAATGTGTGTTCAATCTTCCCGGCGCTTGTTCTCGCGATGGCGCTACCGGTGAGCTTTTATCGGTGGCACCTGTGATGGGGCCGGTGCCCTCCGAGCTTGAGTTTTAACAAAGCTTACCTTCCACGGCATGCCTCAACGTGCTTGGAACAACGAGTCCATGAACGAGCTTATCAACGACCTTGGAGGTGAGCTCGTAAGTATGTTTGTTCCTCCGCACGGCTGGGCTCGACGGTTATGGCATGGATGAAGAAGCCGCCCACCATACCGAAGGTGATTGGTGTTGAGATACCGTGCAGGAACCGGGTTGTACTATTCATCGCCACCAAGGCCGCCGCGAACCATGTTAGGGATGTACCAGACGAGTGTTCGCATGTCAAGAAGTGGTCAATCCATCAATCAAGTCCTGCCGCCGCCGCTGGTGCTGTGGTCCGCCGATGACGCTCTATTACAGAGTCAACGCCGAATTTCCCGTGTTGCTCGAACAATGGATGGCACAGGCCTACTCCATCGCTGCGCGGAGGCCATCGCTTCTTTGGGAGAAGAGGCAGGGCTGGCTGCCCGGATGTGCTCTAATTTGAGGTAACAACTGAATCTTGTCAGATAGTACTAGTTAAATCCGAGCTATGGGTCTGAAGCACTGATATGCCAGTACATTTGATTGTGACCTGTTCTAATTTTGTACCTGAACTTTTTTAGAAAGGGCTCTACGTCAACTTAATGTGCTAGCAGAACTTATTGTGTTGTCTATCTGTTTTCTTTGCACTACATTCAAGATATTTCCCCGTCATTTATAAAGACGATGAACCGTTATGTACGACTTCGTGGGTTTCAACATAGTCCTTCCCTTAGCGATCCACTGCTTCCATCCTGATTGTGCCGCCTGCGTGAAATTTTTGTATGCAAGTTTAGTGTGCTATGATGTTCTATATGATTGTGTCAACTATATAAGTTTTTACTGAGCATCAGCAATGCATATGGCTGAAAGATGTATTTACGAGCATCGACCGATGGGTCTCTCTCTCTCTCTATCTCTCTCTCTCTCTCACACACACACGCACACACACGCGCACACGCACAAGTGGGACCCGTTGAATTATTTATTTGCTCGTGACAGCTTTAATTAGGTTCCACTGTAATCTAACTTTTTTCTTAAGTTACTAATTGAGCTCAGTGACTTCAAAAAGTTGTACGTAAGCCTTATTTGGGCCTTTCCGCCCCCCTAATGTGGGCTGAGTAACCATGTTAGGTTGTACTGCATTACACCGCCTTTTTTTCAATATCAGCAATGCAATCGGGCCAACAGTTGTACACAATATCCGGTCAACTTGTTATCCGCCCCGCTGGGCTGCAAAGTTTTCTATGAGGTATGCATTAGGCTTAACAAGAAAATGGACTTTAAGAAATAATAAATGGGATGTAATTATAATAACTGGGCAATTACTATGCACCAAACACGTAATTAGTTTGAAAAATATATTATTTTTGGAATTTGGAAATTTTAATTTCATTACTTGTTGCGCGCGCAATATTTCGTTGGATTTTAACGTGATACAACTTTATTTTGAAATTATATTTAACGTGACTAGAAATTTCGGATAAAAACATTTCGGATCCCATCAAAATGTGGGAATTTTTTTTGAATTCTGTTTTGAGCGGTTGTTTGAAATTATTAATAGTTGTCCTAGCTAGAAGTTGGGCTGTACTTTTAACAAACCCGTAAATGTGCTGTAGTAATTCCATTAGAATTGAAAAATGGGCTGTACATTCTTACAAATCGCAAATGGGCTATATGTTCTCTGCCAAATCCGAGCTGTGGGCCTACTAAGTTGACGCGTACGAAGGGCTTTGTCAACTTAGTCAATATAAACGATTCTAGCTGCAAAGGATCGTGACGATGTCCATCCAACGGCCGAGTGATTCTTTAACCTCCGGTCTTCTTGCTCCAGCCGCCCAAAGCAGCGCCGGTTGTGTCGCTGCGTTTTGCCTCCGTGGGCGGTTGTGATGCTGCGAGGGCTCACCGCCTGACTACTCCCACCGCTGGCCGTGCCATCCTCTACTCACCCACACCCCCGTTATTCTGCGGCGACGGCAGCCTCACACCACAGCCAACCAGTGAACCTCAGATTCTCTCCGCTGGGCTACCACTGCTGCGTTTTCCCCCTGCCCGCCGTCCCCTTCCTAGGCCTCGCCATTGTCCGACCACCGCCTGGTGTTTCTCGTCGGCGCTCGGGAACGGGGTCCCAGACTTGCTCGCCTCGCGACCTGCGGCGTGGCTCAATGGGGCCCAACACGCCCAGCTTCATCAACACAAGTTCAAGATACCTGGGCGGACGACAAGGAGCTTCTCGTGCACGGCCTCATCAGCTGGCTCGCGAGGAGGCGGAGATATCAAGGCGGGTACCTCACGAGGTGCCCATGACGCAAGCCATGATTTACCAAGGGCGCCAGCGGGCGCCAGCCCGCCAGAAGTCGCCCTTTCGCCTTTGGTGCAAAGGGAGCAAGCGCAGCGAGAGCATCAAGCAAAGGCATCCATTTCGTGCAACAAGACCAAGACCAGCCCAACGGCAGGAAGGAAGTCATTGTGGAGCCCAAGCAAAGGCCACCACCAGAGCTTTGACAAAGTAGGACCAACTTTAGTCAGATAAGTGTACTAGATGTTCCCTTCAAATGGCTAATTGTTGGCGCCCTTCCCGCTCAATATTTGGGAAGAGGCCCAGGGACTTTGCCTATAAATAGGACTAGCCACCCACAGGGTAGAGGCACCTAGAATCCAGGAGCTAGAATCAAGACAGAGGCATCTGGAATCCAGAGAGAGAGAGAGAGAGAGAAGGGCGGCTGAACTCCTCCTAGCAGTTCATCGTCCCAGCCAAGAACAGACCCTCGCGAGGCTACTCTTCCTTGTATTCTTCATCATCATCAGCCCAAGAGGCAATCCACCACACCACAAACTAGAGTAGGGTATTACACCACAATGGTGGCCCGAACTAGTATAAACCTTGTGCCTCTTGTGTTGTTCCTTCCGTAGTTTAGATCCTAGCGAGGCGGCGGGGTGCAGGTAGGTAGAGGGCGAAATCTCCGCGCGCACCCCAGTGTTCGAACCTCAAGGGTCTGCTGAACCCGAACCGACATTTGGCGCGCCCGTAGGGTGCGCTGAGTTTTCCTTCGCCACCGTCGCGACTCCGCCCCGATGAGCAGCGCGCCGCCCGCCGCCGCCCAGCAACAGGGGGGCTGGGGCTCGAGCCTGGCCCCGGCCTTGCAACGGGTTCGGTGGCCGGACAAGTTCAAGCCGACGACGCCGCCGCGCTACGAGGAGGCCGTCCTCGAAGCTGGAGGTGACGACAGGGTCATGGCCAACTGGCTCCCCAAGGCCCTCACCGGTGCTCTGCGCGCATGGCTGCTCCACCTGCCGGCAGCCTCCGTGGCCTCTGGGAAGAGCTGCGCGGCCTCTTCCTCGCCCACCATGCTGCGCCGGCGCCCGGTCGTCCGCGTTCTCCTGGCGGCTTCGCAGCGCCGCTTTCAAGTCACCATGTCAAGCCATTCGTCCACCGGGTCGGCGCCGCCTCCACGCGGCAGGGGGCTCCCCTGCACCGGTCGGCGCCACAGCCGCCTCGGCCTTCAGCTCGAGGACCACCCTCCAACTCAGCCTGCTCGGGTGCGCTCCCCATGATGTGCACCCCCACCATCTGCCAGTGGCCGCCACCAGACTTCATCGACGGCGGCGCTGGCCTCAAGCGTTCTCACCGAGGCCTTCAACCTCCTCTGCATACCCCGAGAGCGGCTGCAGCCCAGCCGGCCCTTCTTGGGCGTCGGGGGCGGGTCATCTAGCTCCTTGGGACAGATCCGGCTTCCAGTAACCTTCGGCACCTACGACAACTTTCGCACGGAGCTGGTAGATTTCGACATCGCCCCCATCGGCCTTCCCTACAACGCCATCCTCGGCTACCCAGCGCTGGCCCAATTCATGGCCGTGACTCACCCGGTGTACAACCTCATGAAGATGCCCGGGAGCAACGGTGTCCTCACCGTGCACGGGGACGCCGGAGATGCGCTGCGGGTGCTCAAGCTCGCCTTCAAGACAGCGACGTCAGCACAGGCCGACGACGCGGAGACCTCCGAGCCCAAGGGGGCTGCACCAACCAAGAAGAAACAATTGTTCACTCAAGACAAGGCAGAAACCAAGCAGATACCCGTCGACGAGGACGGGTCCACTGGCGCCACTTTCACCATAGGCGCCAACCTCGAGCCCGAGCAGGAGGAAGCCCTGGTCAAGTTCCTGCGCACAAACAAGAAGGTATTCGCCTGGGAGCCTGATCAGTTGGCGGGGATCCCTAGGGGCGTAATCGAGCATCACCTCAACATGTGCCCCAACGTGCGCCCCGTGAAGCAGAAAGCGAGGCGGCAGTCCACTGAAAAGCAGGCCTTCGTCGTCCAGGAGACCCGCAAGCTAGAAGCCGCTGGGGCCATTCGCGAGGTTCGATATCCAGATTGGTTGGCCAACCCTGTGGTTGTGCCAAAGAAGGGAGGGAAGGAGCGCATGTGTATCGACTTCACCAACCTCAACAAAGCATGCCCGCAAGATCCGTTCCCGCTCCCTCGCATCGATCAGATCGTCGATTCCACCGCTGAGTGCGACCTATTATGCTTCTTGGATGCCTTCTCTGGGTATCACCAGATCAAGATGGCGGTGGAAGACGTGGAAAAGACGGGCTTCCTGACCCCGTGTGGGGTGTACTGCTATACATGCATGCTGTTCGGACTGCGCAACGCGGGGGCAACCTTTCAGCGGCTCATGCACATCACCTTGGGCCCGCAGCTCGGGAAGAATGTGGAAGCTTACGTCGACGACATTGTGGTAGTCTCGTGAGGCCAAGACCCTAATACAAGACCTGGAGGAAACCTTCGCGAACCTCAACGCAGTGAACTTGCGGCTCAACCCAGAGAAGTGTGTGTTTGGAGTCCCCTCGGGCAAGCTCTTGGGCTTCCTCGTATCCCACCGAGGCATCAAGGCCAACCCAGAAAAGGTCAAGGCGGTCGAGGACATGAGCCCGCCAAAGACCTCAGAGAAATGCAGAAGCTCACTGGGCGCGTTGTCAGGACCCCGATTCCAAGTCACATCGATCTAGCCGGTAACACCTCATATCACTTTGCGGCCTCACGCACGGTATTCCCACGGTGTCGCTTACCATGGCCCGGACCGCTTGCGCTTTTGGCTCACGATATGATAGTGTCGCTAGCATCCATATGACAGAGAACCCGGCCGACATGGCTAGTCGTGAACCCAAAGCGCACTAACCCATGGGGACAGGCATACATGAATCACATCGAGCATGTCGCTCATCAACGATGAATTGGGCTGTAGCATCGCCTAACAGACTCCGTATCCCGGCTGTAGCAGGCTAGGCAGACTCCAAATATCATCGCGACATTTCCCGGGATGTATATAGGAACGAAGTGAAACACATGCCGCCACCAAGTGTCGAAGCAGTAGTGCTGGCTAGCAGACTCGTGAACCGGGCAGAAGCGAACTACTATCGCCAGAAGCACTAGACTACATTTCCCATATGAGAGGCTGCCAAGGATAAACAACTAGATTGTCGGATCCCACACATACCAAGCATTTCAAACATACACACAATATGCTCAATATGTGTAAATACAACATGGCATCACAACATAACTCTACGACTCAAATATTTATTCATTAGGCCCGAGGAGCGAGATATTACAAACATGGGTCTCATGACCCAACACTCGTGAGCATACAAGTGAAAGCACAAGCGAAGCTTAACATGTCCGAATACGTACATCTACAAATGAAAAAGGCCGAGAAGCCCGACTATCTACCCGATCCTCGCCGAGGGCACAAGATCGTAGCTTAGGTAACAAGCTAAACGTCAAGTCCACGCTGAACTACTAGCGAGACCAAGTCTCTCGCAAAAACATAAAATAGGCAAACGTGAGTACAAACGTATCAGCAAGACTTACATCGTAACTAACTACATATGCATCATTATCAACAAAGGGGTGGTGAAGTTTGACTGCAGCAAGCCAGCTTTGACTCGGTGGCTATCCTATACTACGACTGCAAGTAACTCTTTTGAGGTGGCGCACACGAGTCCACATATTCACCATATCAATACACCACTATGGACCCGATCCCGTCTTCCTACGAGAACGCCATCCATAGCACTCACACTTATCTTGCGCATTCACTTGTCTATGAACTGATATAGGCAACCCATAAGTCCTTTACCGCAGACATGGCTATTCGAATAGATCATATTAACCCTGCAGGGGTGTACTTCTTCACACATGCTCTCACCACTTACCGTCGTTTACACGACATGTACTCGGCAACCTTCAAGCGGAAGCCCAACGTGGGTGTCGGCCACGGCCTACCTAAACACTCAAGTCCCTAGTCTAGGTTTATCGCCTATTCGGGTTCCATCCGCTGGGAGTCCGGCCGAGGTTTCCACTAACGGCCCCGAACGATGTGTGCAGGGTTCCCAGATACCAAACGGCATTCGGTACACCGGGCCACGGTGTATCTATCGCATCATAGCCCACCCCTAGGGTCAGCGCTACGCACGGCCACCAACACATATCCTACAAACACGAGAAACTAGTTGCAACTCATGGACAGAGGACAAGGGTGGTTAAGAAGCCGAGAGAGTCAATTAAGGATCCCAATGTGTGGTAGTAACTGTTCATGGATCACAAACACAGAACTCAGTTCCTGAGGACGGTTTCAATGAGACAACCCACCATGTACTCCTACATGGCCTCTCACCGCTACCTTTACCAAATCGTATTCACACACTTAGCTCACACACAGTAGGACATGTTTACACACCTCCGATTCATTCCCGATGAATAAGACCTGACTCAACTCTAAGCAGAGAGTGCATGACAAACAAGCATGAATGAGTAGGCACAACAGGCTCAAACAACTCCTACTCATGCTAGTGGGTTTCATCTATTTATCGTGGAATGACAGTCATGCAGAGGATAAAGGGGTTCAGCTACCGCAGCAAGTAATGTATAAATCGTTGTTGTCCTAATGCAGCAAAAGAGAGCAGGAGCGAGAGAGTGGGATTGTATCGGAATGAACAAGGGGGTTTTGCTTGCCTGGCACTTCTGAAGATAATGTAGTTCCTCATCGGTGTCATCGAACTCATCGTCGGTACATCGTCTACTGAGAAGATACCGACAAACAAAGGAGTATCACAATCAATGCCATGCAACAATATGATGCATGAAGATGACATGTCAATATGCTGTTGATTGGCCTAATGCATCTAGCAACAAGTTAAATGGGGTTGGTTTGAACACTAGGTTCAATTCAAACTCTATATGTGAGAGTTTAAATGCCATTTAATGATTTGTGCTAAACAGCAGCTATAAGTTGTTCTAACATGCATGAAAATGGTACAGATGGATAGATTGGATTTTTCTGATCATTTTTCATATATAAATTATTTCATTTGGAGTTACGGTTGAATTACTATGATTTTTAGAAGTTTTAGCTATTTTCTGAAATAAATAAATCATTTTGATTTATTTTAAATCCCAGAAATTAATTAGTGCGCCAAGATGACGATTAGTGACGCCAGCAGGTCAACGACGGCCCAGGTCAAACTGACCGGTGGGTCCCGATCGTCGTGTGTTCAACTAAGCTAACCTAGCTTAGTTAATACTAACCTAACTTAATTAGACGGGGGGGCCCGCATGTCGCTGGCTCATGTGGTTAATTAGCGTGATTAGCACCTAATAGTGGTGATTAGCACTAACTAGCATCTAACTAATCCGCTAGTGCCGCCCCACATGTCATCGACCAGTGGGCCCGACCAGGTCAAAGTGGGTCAAACCCACCGGCGACTCGACGCCGGGCGAGGCCCGAGACGGTGGCGCTGCTCGAAAACGCCACAGGCACCTAACGAGACCGCTTCTTGGGCTCGTTGAGAGCTCTCGCCGCGCCAAGACGAGTGGTGGTGGTGGCCGGACCTAAGGGGCCGGAGCCGACGACGGCGAGCTCCAAGGCGGCCGGCCGGAGTTCGGGTGGTCGCGGATCGGGCTGCAGGATGCAAGCGGCAAGGGAGGCGCTTAGCGAGGCTCAACGCTGGGCGGCAAACTCGTGGACACGCACTCCAGACTAAATGGTCACCGAGCGCTGCCGGGCGGTGAGTACGGCGGCGGCGGGTCCGGCCGCCGACGGCGACAGCAACAAGGCGTAAACGAGAGAACGGAGAGGGGAGGAGGAGCAGAGCTCACAGAGGTTGCGGCGGCCGCCGGGCAGTGCTTGGGAAGGCCGGAGCGAGCGAGGCGGCGAGGCCGATCTCCGCGGCCGAGGAGGGGAAAAGGCCGGGCGGCGCTTAGGGGCTTCTCCGGTTGCGTGAGCCGTCGGGGAGGACGAGGGAGGCACGGCGGGTCTCTAGGGCATGTTGGATGGGCGAGGAGGGCTCAGGCCGTGGCTACGGCGAGCAATGGGCGACGGTGGCGCTCGGGTGTGTTCGGAGAGAGCCAGGAAGGGAGAGGAACCAGAGAGCGAGGGAGAAGCGAGGGGTCCAGGGGGGTCCAGAGCGGGCGCCGAGGAGAGGCTTGAGGCGCCTTGGTGAGGCAAAGGCCGAGCAGGAGGAGGCGTGGCGCTTATGCTGCAAGGCAGACTGCCACCCTCTCGCCACCGGGCAGAGGTAGGTGATGACTGCACGGTGGGTTGGTGGGCTGGGCCAACTGGGCCAGCCTGGGCTGTAAGACAGTAGTCCTCTCTCTCTCTCTCTCTCTCTTTTTTCTCTTTTTCTTCTTATTCTGTAATTTTAGGGCTTTATTAAAAATACTCAGACACTTTCAAAAATCATGAAACTAATCATGGCTACTGCTTAGAATATATCCAACAAGAAACATTTTAGTTTATGATTATTTGAGCATTTCAAATATTTTATAGTATTTAAATGCCCAAATGAAAATACCATATGATTTAGTTCAGAGCCCAAATAGGTCATGGAAAATGTGCATCACCTCTGCCATCAAGCATACGTGATTTATCATAAATGATGAACATTTTGAAAGCCATTTGAATTCACTGAAAAATATTTTGGTTGAACCTAGTGAATTCCTTTAATGCTAGGGTTTAGGCAATCCCCATTTCAAGTTTCTTAAAGAATTTAAGCATGATGACATGATGAGCAAGCAAAGTCAAGCAAGGGCTGATCTGGGGCTGTGACAGCTCACCCCCACTAAACAAGAATCTCGTCCCGAGATTCAAGACGTGAGGTAAGAAGTCAAGGGTCACAAGCTAACACGATCATCACGATCCAACTGTCCTTCTCAAGATGTTGATTCATTGCTTCATATTGATCTTGACGTCTTTGCTTTCGAGAACTTCATCCAACACGACAACGACAAAGAGGAACTCAGCAGGAGTCGATCTTCTTAAAGATCGAGCAACTTAGGATCACTCATCAAGCGAGACATTGAAACATCTCTCGAGCTGCGACATGGAACACATCGAGAGGGATGGAAGAACAAACGACGGGGTTTGATTGGTTGGCAACAATTCCACGCTTGGAGAGATGGTGGATGGTGCCAAGGTGGCGAGGAAATAATTGCCAGGATTCCGTAACGGGGCACCTCGAGAAAAATGACTCGTTGAGCTGTTCCCTTAAGTGGCAAAAAGAATTACTTTTGATCCATAGATCATTGGAACTCTTTATACCAGCCTAAGGCATTCACAATCGATCATTTGAAAGAGTTCGAAAGAATGACATACTCGGACTAGAATGGATGATATGGACTAGCTTGTTGAAGACAACGCAATGGATGATTTTGCTTATCATCGGAAATGGATGGGACCCATGGTAAGTCTACTTTTGAGGATGATCCTAGACATCAATTACTGAGAAGGACATCCCATGGAAAATTGGCACAATGGGGTGCTAGCTGGGAACAACATGCAAATGTTGGGAAGGTTCCAACCATCATATCTGCCTGAGATTCAGATCCGATTGGTAATAGGATACTTCAGACTCATCAAGTCTAGAAAGAGAAACGAAAGTTTGCAACACAAATCGACGAGATGACGTTGCGAGATTCTCGGGAGATGGACTATGGTAGTGAGCTCCAAAACATGAGCTGGTTCTGCTACATACAAGTGAACACGTTGTCTCTGACAAGCATGACCGCATGGTAGTCTTATGATAAAACACTACCAAGTTTGGGTGGGGAACCATCTTCGAGGATATTGGAATCTTGTGCATGAACTAGTATTCGCACAGCAACTCCTTTTCCTCGAACAAACCAATCAGTGGCTTGGTGTGCTAGGAACACATATGGAGTGGAGGCGGCCAACCTATCAAACCATAGGGCACTTCGCACGTGCATGACTAACTTGGGACGATTCCAGAGGAAACAAAACAAACCTTTCTCAAATTCATGGCGGCAACTTACACCTAAAGCACATGAATTCGAGGAAGTCACTTCTTCCATCCAAACATAGGCTTCATGAACGGAACATGAAGGCATTGCTTACAAAGTTTTCAACACTAGGTTGATGTTCAACATGAAATATGGGGAGACAAAATGCTGCTAATGGGCTCAACAGCAACTCATCGGAATTTCCATATCACTGGACTTCCACCATCATGTGAACACGGTGATAGTATTGGTCAGACCAAAAGATGTAATGGTGTATGCTCGAGGGATCAGCCACGAGTAAGACAACATTACGAGCATCATTGGTACTGATTTGATTTGACGATAGCCCACACTCAAATCAAAGGATTGATAAGACAATAGGTCCAGTAACTGATCACAGGGACCAACTCGATGAAGATATCATCTTTCTTCAACACACACTACACAAGAATATCCCTTTGAACGCATTTCAAGTTAGGCAAGCTTTATCTTCCAACTCTCCAAGTTGTTGTCTAGCTTAACCAACTAGCTCAGGGATATCCAACACCGATTCTTGGAGAAAGGGCGGTTCACAAGAAACCAACTTGATCACGAACTTAACATAGCGGTCAGGCGACAACCTGGTAGCACTTCCAAGAAGATATTTGGAAAGTCACGAACCACCGATACGTTATTAAGCTAGAGAACAATCTTGCTTTTCAGGGCAAGACGATATGATCAAATAAGCAAGGAATTGAATAATCCTAACTCATTGATCGAAGGGTGCACCAGAAATAAGGACTAGGTAGCACGATCAATCTTAGTATGATGATTTAATAACCAACATGCTAAGAATGAGAATATTGTCCATTAACTACCAATCATCGAGGTTGCTAGGAGTATCGATTTCACACATCACAATTCACTTGTCGGCATTCCGGTTGCATCTACACGGGACCGAGGAATGAATAATGATAGCGAGAAGTATCACTGCGTCCAAATTTCATGAAAGTCGGTGCAGTTCTCATGTCAATTCTGACATAAAGGGGGTAATACTCCAAGGTAGAACAGAACAAAGCTGAATTGGCATTTTGATCTGCGGGATACAACTACCTTGACCCAATCCTGGAAATGGATGAGGTACTGGAGTTTGTTTCTCCTAGTCATTCCAAAATAGAATGGCTTGTCGGACCACAAGGATAATAGGCATCGATAAACGAATGCACGACTACTCCTGACTATCAATTGATAGACGAAGGTCGGGATACAACTAAAGAGAGCAACTCAAAGGAACGTATAATTTTCTGAGTTGTGGATGCACAGATTAGTATGTCGAGCAAAGCTCAACATTTCTTCCGGATAACCCATGCAGAGAAGGTAGAACTGGCAGAGTCACAATATAGAATGGAGTACCCCTCAAGAGCACCCTGGTTGTGATCTTTTAATTCAAAGACTTCTGCCTTATTGGTTCATGGTATTCGAAAGAAAGAAATACCACGGACCTCGAGGACTAATGCTAAGGTTACTAATATCCTAAAGGAACTAGCAAATACTAACAACATGAAGTAGGGTGAATCTCGGGTTCAAGAACCCAGGAATAGAATACCTAATACTAAATGGCATCACGGGATGCTTTCGAAAATGATGGCCAGAATCATCACACGGTGAACACAAAACATTGCTAGATTACTAGGTGACTTCATAAACACCTAGGGTCATAATAATAGCTCCAACATCTACGCCGAGGCAACAGAGTACCTCAACTTACTGATTAGTGTGCTTATTCTGGCCCAGATGAACATTAGAAATGGAGAGAAAGGATTTGCAAATGCATCAGACTATTTAGAGACCTGGGATGACTCGGACAGCATAACGGCTGTAAATGCTCAAAAGATTTGAGACATCTTGCAAAATGGTGGCATAACCACTCAACAACATCATATCAAGATTTCGAGATCAACAGTTAACATACGGAAGTAGTAGAAACTGAACTGAGACTTAAATCTAACAATCTTAAAAGTCTATGGATTAGTAACACGTCATCCCGATAGATAGATGAGAAGGCCTAGTTCTTAACCCCGAGAAGAGAAGAGGATGACTCAGATCGAAGGTCATGAGGTATAAGGAGTAAAAGAGCCTTATGTTCCTTCCACAATCAATTCCTTACATAACTAAAGCATTTCTAGACAAAACTTCACCAGTTTGGCTTGGTAATCCCACAGCAACAGCTCGATACCAACGCTGTCAGGACCCCGATTCCAAGTCACATCGATCTAGCCGGTAACACCTCATATCACTTTGTGGCCTCACGCACGGTATTCCCACGGGTGTCGCCTTACCATGGCCCGGGACCGCTTGCGCCTTTTGGCTCACGATATGATAGTGTCGCTAGCATCCATATGACAGAGAACCCGGCCGACATGGCTAGTCGTGAACCCAAAGCGGCACTAACCCATGGGGACAGGCATACATGAATCACATCGAGCATGTCGGTCATCAACGATGAATTGGCTGTAGCACTGGCTAACAGACTCCGTATCCCGTGCTATAGCAGGCTAGGCAGACTCAATATCATCAAGTGACATTTCTCGGGATGTATATAGGAACGGCGTGAAACACATGCCGCCACCAAGTGTCCAAAGCAGAGTGTGGCTAGCAGGACTCGTGAACCGGTTGTAGCGGACTACTATCGCCAGAAGCACTAGACTACATTTCCCCATATGAGAGGCTGCCAAGGATAAACAACTAGATTGTCGGATCCCACACATACCAAGCATTTCAAACATACACACAATATGCTCAATATGTGTAAATACAACATGGCATCACAACATAACTCTACGACTCAAATATTTATTCATTAGGCCCGAGGAGCGAGATATTACAAACATGGGTCTCATGACCCAACACTCAGAGCATACAAGTCAAAGCACAAGCGAAGCTTAACATGTCCGAATACGACATCTACAAATGAAAAAGGCTGAGAAGCCCGACTATCTACCACATCCTCGCCGAGGGCACAAGATCGTAGCTGAGGTAACAAGCTAAACGTCAAGTCCACGCTGAACTACTAGCGAGACCGAAGTCTCTCTCGCAAAACATAAAATAGGCAAACGTGAGTACAAACGCACTCAAAGAAGACTTACATCGAACTAACTACATATGCATCATTATCAACAAAGGTGGTGGAGTTTGACCGCAGCAAGCCAGCTTTGACTCGTGGCTATCCTATACTACGATCGCAAGTAACTCTTTTGAGGTGGCGCACACGGGTCCACATATTTACCATATCAGTACACCACTATGGACCCGATCCCGCCTTCCCACGAGAACGCCATCCATAGCACTCACACTTATCTTGGTATCCATTCACTTGTCTATGAACTGATATAGGCAACCCGTAAGTCCTTTATCATGGACACGGCTATTCAATAGATCATATTAACCCTGCAGGGTGTACTTCTTCACACACGCTCACCACTTACCGCCGCATACACGACATGTACTGCAACCTTCAAGCGAAGCCCAACGGGTGTCGGCCACGCCCTACCTAAACACTCAAGTCCCTAGTCTAGGTTTATCGCCTATTCGGTTCCATCCGCATGGAGTCCGCCGAGGTTTCCACTAACGGCCCCGAACGATGTGTGCAGGTTCCCAGATACCAAACGGGCATTCGCACACCGGGCCACGGTATCTATCGCATCATAGCTCACCCTAGGGTCAGCGCCACGCACGCCACCAACACATATCCTACAAACACGAGAAACTAGTTGCAACTCATGGACAGAGGACAAGGTGGTTAAGAAGTCGAGAGAGTCAATTAAGGATCCCAATGTGTGGTAGTAACTGCTCATGGATCACAAACACGTAACTCAGTTCTCGAGGACGGTTTCAATGAGACAACCCACCATGTACTCCTACATGGCCTCTCACCGCTACCTTTACCAAATCGTGTTCACACACTTAGCTCACACACGAGGGACATGTTTACACACCTCCGATTCATTCCCGATGAATCGACCTGACTCAACTCTAAGCAATAGCAGTGCATGACAAACAAGCATGAATGAGTAGGCACAACAGGCTCAAACAACTCCTACTCATGCTAGTGGGTTTCATCTATTTACTGTGGAATGACAGTCATGCAGAGGATAAGGGGTTCAGCTACCGCAGCAAGTAACAGATAAATCGTTGTTGTCCTAATGCAGTAAAAGAGAGCAGGAGCGAGAGAGGGGATTGTATCGGAATGAACAAGGGGGTTTTGCTTGCCTTGCACTTCTGAAGATAATATAGTTCTTCATCGGTGTCATCGAACTCATCGTTGGTACGTCGTCTACTGAGAGGGGACAAATACCAACAAACAAAGGAGTATCACAATCAATGCCATGCAACAATATGATGCATGAAGATGACATGGCAATATGCTGTTGATTGGCCTAATGCATCTAGCAACAAGTTAAATGGGGTTGGTTTGAACACTAGGTTCAATTTAAATTTCATATGTGAGAGTTTAAATGCCATTTAATGATTTGTGCTAAACAGCAGCTATAAGTTGTTCTAACATGCATTAAAATGGTACAGATGGATAGATTGGATTTTTCTGATCATTTTTCATATATAAATTATTTCATTTGGAGTTACGGTTGAATTACTATGATTTTAGAAGTTTTAGCTATTTTCAAATAAATAAATCATTTTGATTTATTTTAAATCCCAGAAATTAATTAGTGCGCCAAGATGACGATTAGTGACGCCAGCAGGTCAACGACGCTGTCCAGTCAAACTGACCGATGGGTCCCGAACTGCCGTTGTTCAACTAAGCTAACCTAGCTTAGTTAATACTAACCTAACTTAATTAGCCGGGCGGGGCCCGCATGTCAGTGGCTCATGTGGTTAATTAGCAGGTGATTAGCACCTAATAGTGGTGATTAGCACTAACTAGCATCTAACTAATCCGCTAGTGCCGCCCCACATGTCATTGACCTGTGGGGCCCACCAGGTCAGTGGGTCAAACCCACCGCGACTCGACGCCGGGCGAGGCCCGAGACGGTGGCGCTGCTCGAAAACGCCCACAAGGCACCTGGACGAGACCGCTCTCGGGCTCGTGGAGAGCTCTCACCGGCGCATCGACGAGTGGTGCTAGTGGCCGGACCTATAGGTGGCCGGAGCCGACGACGGCGAGCTCCAAGGCAGCGGCCGGAGTTCGGGTGGTCGCGGATCGGGCTGCAGGGTGCAAGCGGCAAGGGAGGCGCTTAGCGAGGCTCAAAGACGGGCGGCAACTCGTGGACACGCACTCAGACCAAATGGTCACCGAGCGCTGCCGGCGGTGAGTACGGGCGGCGGCGGGTTCCGGCCGCCGACGGCGACAATCGCGCGGCGGCAAACAAGAGAATGGAGAGGGGAGGAGGAGCAGAGCTCACAGAGGTTGCGCGGCCGCCGGCAGTGCTCGGGAAGGCCGGAGCCGAGCGAGGCGGCGAGGCCGATCTCCGCGGCCGAGGAGGGGAAAAGGCCGGGCGGCGATTCGGGCTTGTCCGGTCGCGTGAGCTGCCGGGAGGACGAGGGAGGCACGGCGGGTCTCTAGGGCATGTTGATGGGCGAGGGAGGGCTCAGGCCATGGCTACGGGCGAGCAAGGGCGACGGTGGCGCCGAGTGTGTTCGGAGAGAGCGTGAGGAAGGAGAGGGAACCAGAGAGCAAGGAAGAAGCAGAGGGGGTCCAGGGGGTCCAGAGCGGCGTCGAGGAGGGGCTTCGAGGCGCCTTGGTGAGGCAAAGCAGCAGGAGGGGGCGTGGCGCTTATGACATGCGCAGACACGCCTCCTCCCATCACCGCGAGGTAGGTGATGATCGGCACGGTGGGTTGGTGGGCTGGGCCAACTGGGGTGGGCTTCCACGAAGACAGTAGTCTCCTGCCTCTTCTCTCTCTCTCTTATTTCTCTTTTCTATTATTCTGTAATTTTAGGGCTTTATTAAAAATACTCAGACACTTTCAAAAATCATGAAACTAATCATGGCTACTGTTGAGAATATATCCAATAGTAAACATTTTAGTTTATGATTATTTGAGCATTTCAAATATTTTATAGTATTTAAATGCCCAAATGAAAATACCATATGATTTAATTCAGAGCCCAAATAGGTCATGGAAAATGTGCATCACCTGCTATCTTTTTACAAGATTTATCATAAATGATGAACATTTTTGAAAGCCATTTGAATTCGCTGGAAATTTTTTTGGTTGAACCTAGTGAATTCCTTTAATGCTAGCGTTTAGGCAATCCCCATTTCAAGTTTCTTAAAGAATTTAAACATGATGACATGATGAGCAAGCAAAGTCAAGCAAGGGCTGATCTGGGCTCGACATCGCGGATCGCGCTTAGGGCGCCCATCTCCAAGTTGGGGAACGAAATGCCTTTCTTCCAGCTAATGAAGAAAAGGGCCCTTTGAATGGACTAAAGAGGCCGATAAGGCGCTTTCAAGATCTCAAGAGGTAGCTAACCAGCCCTCCGTAATGGTGGCCTCACACCAAGAAGAACCCCCGGTGCTCTACTCGCCACTCCCTACTCCGCCAACAAGCAGTCCTCGTGGCGTTAGGAGGAGCGTCAAACCAAAACCACAACTGCAGCCCGGGTCAAGGCAAAGCAGGAACAAGGAAGGCCCGCAGAAACTACTACCAAGGACGAGAAGGATCATTCGCCGCAGGGGAACGCACTGGGAACGGAAGAGGCCCCTCCTCAAGACGACCAGCCTCTGGAGGCTCCATCGCCTCAGGAGGCGCCATGGTCTCTGGAGGGCGCCATCGATGCCGGTGCTCCAAACCTCGTTGAGCACCCAGTGTACTTCGTCAGCACGGTGTTGCGGGACGCGAGGGCACGGTACCCCATGCCTCAGAAACTCCTCCTCGCGCTACTAGTGGTCTCGCGCAAGCTGCGGCATTATTTTCAGGGTCACCCCATCAAGGTCGTCTCAGCATACCCCTTGGAAAGGGTGCTCAGGAGCCCTAACTCAGCCGGAAGGGTCGCTGAGTGGAACATTGAACTGCAAATGTATCAGCTCGAATTCAGCATGACCAGAGTCATCAAGGGGGCCGTATTAGTGGATTTCATGGCAGAATGGACGGAGGCACCTGGCCTCAAGGCCGACGAGGATCGGTCCCTCTCCCCGGGAAGCGAGGCGCCAGAAGGCTGGGTCATGTACTTCGACGGGCGCTTCCTGCATGGAGCTGGGCTGGGCGGTGCTTATATCTCCCGCCAGACAAGCTCTACTACTGCAGCAGCTCGCTTCAAAGAAGGTGAAAAGGTCTCCAACAACATAGCGGAGTATGAAGGTCTAATAGCGGCTTGAAGGCCGCAGCTGCCCTAGGGGTGAAGCGCCTACCATCAAGGGCGATCTGCAGCCTCGCCAATTTCTCCAACAAGGTGTACGAGCCAAAAGATGAGCACATGGAAGCCTACCTCATGGAGGTCCGCAGGATGGAGAAGCAGTTCTGGGGTTGAGTTGCAGCATGTGGCCCGCAAAGACCAATCAGAGGCCGGCGACATCGCCAAACAAGTATCCAAAGGTTACCTCAGAGCCCGGGCGCTTCGAGGAGCGGCTCTTCAAGCCTCGCCATGCCATCACTATCAAACACGGCGCAGCCTCGGAGGAGCTCCCAGCCACCGCCTCAGAGCCCTTGCCAGGCCCGCCTCAGAGCGCGGCTGCCCTCGGCGATGGAGCCTCGAGGGTGCTGGATCACGAGTTCCGGAGTTACTTAACGCAAGGGACCCTGCCGGAGAAGGAGGAGGAAGCGGAGCGTGGCGCGGCAAGCCACAACAGCATCGCATCGTGGATGGAGAACTCTACCGAAGCGACCAATGATGTGTCCTCACGCCGCATCTCCAAGGAGCAAGGGAAAGAGCTGTCATGGATATACACGGTGGAGATCTGGCATCACTCGTCATCACGAACCTCGTGGGCAAGGCATACCGCAGCGCTTCTATTGGCCTATCAAGGCCAATGACGCTGTCAAACTAGTGAAGGCTTGCGGCTCGCCAATTCCACGCCAAGCAGATCCATCACCGCAGGAGGTCTACAAACTATACCCTCTCGTGGCCATTCGCAATCCGGGGCTGGATATCCCGCCCGCTTCTCGACGCCAGGGGCTATCGCCACTCTACGCCGCCGGGACAAGTTCACCAAGTGGGCTGAAGTGGAAGCCGCCCGCACCATCCTCGCAGTTCTGTGGTCAAGTTCATCAAGGGCATCGTGAGTCGGTTCGGGTGCCGAACCGCATCATCACCGACAACGGTTCGCAGTTCACCAAGAATCTCTTCAAAACATACCGTGCTAACCTTGAACGCAGATATGCTACGCTTCGTGGCGCACCTGTAAGCAACGGCCAGCCGAAGCGGGTTAACGCGGAGGTCCCGAGGGGCCTCAAGACCGAAATATCAAGAAGAAACCGGAGGCCTGCGCGCAGAGGTTGGTACGATGAGGTTCAGCCCGTTGTGGTCCATCCGCATGACCGCCACTCAAGCCAACCGGAGAGACACCGCTCTTCCTGGTTCACGGAGTCGGGCGGTCCTCCTCATAAGGTCGACGTCGCTTCGCACGGGTCCCGGCGCTCGACGAGGCGCAACAGACGCCATGCGGGATGGACCTCGTGGCGGGGAGGAGCGTCCGCAGAAGCGCTGCTATGCGGGCGAGGTACCAACAAGCACCGCGACGATACCATCGCCGCAACATCCGCCCCTGTAACTCTTGAGGTAGGGGACCTCGTGCTCAAAGCGGTTCTCTCTAGGGAGGGACTACATAAGCTCTCTCCCACGGGAGGGCCCGCTCAAGGTTGTTCATGTTTCCAGCCCGCCCACGCGCTTGAGACTCGGGGAGGGGGTGCCACCTGAATGCTTGAACATCCAAAGACCCGGAGGTTTTACCCCTAAAATGCCCAGAGCTCGTGAAGAAGGCGAATGCCTGTGAAGATTATCTTTTTGGAAAAGGCCCGGAGCCTGTGAAGAAGGCGAATGCCTGTGAAGATTATCTTTTTGGAAAAGGCCCAAAGCCTGTGAAGAAGGCGAATGCCTGTGAAGATTATCTTTTTGGAAAAGGCCCAGAGCCTGTGAAGATTATCTTTTTGGAAAAGGCCCAGAGCCTGTGAAGAAGGCGAGTGCCTGTGAAGCTGTCTGCTTTTGGAAAAGGCCCGAGCTGTGAAGAGGGCCAATGCCCGTGAAGCTTGCTTCCCCAAGAAAGGCCCGAGCCTATGAAGAAGGCCAACGCCAGAAGCTCGCCGCCTGTGACACTCTCACGTAATAATGAGTTGGGGCTGTACACGCCTGAGTCTCGTGAGCGCCGCCTCAGCCCCGGGCTCCCTCCCACGCCCAGCTGGCAGCACTTAGTCTGCTACCGGTGAGAAGACGTCAAGACTATACTAGGTGCCGGACGCGCTTTTTCATTTGCTTTCTGCAGTTGGCTTGTTCATTCTCATTTGAAGTTTTATTGGAACTGTTGCCGTCTTTGACTTATGGCTCTTCGACTTTTCACTCTCCTGCCTCGATTTCTCTTGCGCAAGGTCTCGCGAGGGGGCAGCCCGAGCGCCCTCGCGAGTATTTCTGTCCTTATCGTTCAAGGTTTCACAACCTGGGTCCAATACAGGAGCACCCCTCCAGTCCGTGCCTCACGGGCACCGCAACACGAACACAGGACCTGGGTCGGTCGCCCCCCACGGCTGAGGCTGGGAACTACCTACGCGCGAGCGTGCGGCCGGAACCCACAATACCGGAATAACGGAAACAGTGCGATGATTAACAGCAATAACCCAAACACGCCCCCACGGGGCCCCACACTACTGTCTTTTTACGTAGGAAAAAGGAAAAGAAAGAACAAATCAGGCGCGGCTCGCCCGACACCAGCCCGCAGGGAAGACTCGAGCCGACTCCGGGGTTCAGGCGGACTCCCTCTCGCGCTTCACCGAGGTGCGACGGCGGGCGGACCCGCTACCACCCTCCAAGCAGGCACGGCGGCGTGGAGGCTGACCGCGACCACTGCTAGAAGAGTCGCTGCCCGAAGAAGAACCAGTGAAGCTCGAGGAACCCTGAGCGCCGCAATGGCACGCGAGCACCGCCCTTCCGCATCGCTGGGCTGGGTCCTCGCCGCGTCGCCGCCCCGTGGCAGCACCGCTGCTGCGCACCATCTTCCCCAAACACCTCACGTAAGGGTGGCATCGCCGCCAACTTGAAGTGCAGGGTGCACCGACGCTCGTGCCATGCGCGCTGGCAAACGCTCGCCACCATGGTCAAGGACAGGCTCCTACTGTGGAGACCTCCAATGAAGCCCATGAGGCCCGGGCTGCAGCAGCCTGCCCGCTCGAGCCGAGAGGCCGCCTGGGCGCCACCGGAGCTCACCTAGGAGGAAGTTGAAGCTGGTGCTGAGCCGGCCCGCCACCACACAACGAACTCGGCAGCACCTCCGCAACGCGAAAGCGCTGCCTAGGGGGACGTGCGGTCAAGCACGCCTGCCGCTGCCAGCCGCCACACACCGCTGGAAATCACCTTCACGATCATGGGAGTCGCTGGGGGCCACAGGGTGTTTATAGGGCGGCCTCAACCGCTTAATGGGAGAGGCAGGCTCAACTCAAGGGCCTTTCCTTCTCTCAAGGGCCGAGAACTTCCTTGACGGAGCCATGAAGAAGAAGGAGAAGCAAGAGGGATAGACTAGAAGGGCACGCGCTGTTCCAGATTTAAAGCTAAGGGAGGCCAACCGTCGACTTCCACGATCACAGTAATCATGACCCGCTTTGCATATCGGGACTTGTCAAATCCGCAGCAGCTTGCCGAGGCGTGGGAAGTGGAGACACCCACGCCCAATCAACCGCCACGCTGGCGCCCAAGGCCATGCTGGCTGTTAGGGCTCAAGGCGCCAGACCGCCCTTTCGCCTCTCTCGCCAGCTAAGTCCGGCGCGCTTTGGGCCCGGGCTACTGCCGGCGCTCGGGAACGGGGTCCCTGACTTGCTCGCCTGTGGCTCTGGGCGTGGCTTTCAAAGAGGGCCCAGCGGGCCCATCTTCATCAACACAAGCTCAAGACCTCATGAGGGGCCAGAGATCATGGGCGGATGACAAGGAGCTTCTCGTGCACGGCCTCATCAGCTGGCTCATGAGGAGGCGGAGAGATCAAGGCGGGTACTCACGAGGTGCCCATGACGCAAGCCATGACGACCAAGGGCGCCAAGGGCGCCAGCCACAGTTGTCCTCCTTTCCTCTTTGGTGCAAAGGGAGCAAGCGCAGCGAGAGCATCAAGCAAAGGCATCCATTTCAAAGGCAACAAGACCAAGACCAGCCCAACGGCAGGAAGGAAGTCATTAGGAGCCCAAGCAAAGGCCACCACTGTGAGTTTTGACAAAGCGAGGACCAACTTTAGTCAGATAAGTGTACTAGTTGTTCCCTTCAAATGGCTAATTGTTGGCGCCTTTCCCGCCTCAATATTTGGGAAGAGGCCTGTGGCCTTGCCTATAAATAGGACTAGCCACCCACAAGGTAGAGGCACCTAGAATCCAGGAGCTAGAATCAAGACAGAGGCATCTGGAATCCAGAGAGAGAGAGAAGGGCGGCTGAACTCCTCCTAGCAGTTCATCGTCCCAGCCAAGAACAGACCCTCGCGAGGCTGTTCTTCCTTGTATTGTTCATCATCATCAGCCCAAGAGGCAATCAACCACACCACAAACTAGAGTAGGGTATTACACCACAATGGTGGCCCGAACTAGTATAAACCTTGTGCCTCTTGTGTTGTTCCTTTCGTAGTTTAGATCCTAGCGAGGCGGCGGGGTGCAATTAGGTAGAGGGCGAATCTCCGCCAAGACCCCAAAGTGTTCGAACCTCAAGGGTCCGCTGAACCCAAACCGACACTCTCGCACGGCGTGGTCAACGTGGTCAACGCAATCGACTTCCATCGGAAGAGTACAGACATGGAGAGGCTAATAGCCGGGTCCAGCGCCGCAAGGAAGTGCCTCCTTATTACACGCAAAATAATTATTCCTCCACCGACAAAGAGGGACCCACCGACGGGCCACCTTATTTTATGGAAAACGCTTCCCTAACTGCTGGGACCCACCGGACGGGCCAGCGATTTCACAAAAAAACATCCCTCGCTGTCCGCCGACCCACCGAAGTGCCTCCTTATTACGCACAAAAATGAATACTCCCCGCTAGCCGGGACCCATCATGGTGGGAGGCTGACTTAGGGCCTACTAAGTTGATCGACGGGGCCTTTGTCAACTTTAGTCAATATGAACGATTCTAGCTCCAAAGGATCTGATGATGGCCATCCAACGCCATAGTGCTTCTTCAACCTCCGTGTTCTTGCTCCAAATTACCAAACCAGCGCCGGTCGTGCCGATGCTCCTGCCTCCTGTGGTCGGGTTGTGCTACCGCGAGGCCTCACCGCCTCTACTATTCCCACCGCTGGTCAGCCTCGGGCGACGGCAACCTCACACCGCAGCCAACCAAAGAACCTCGTATTCTCTCGAGCGGGCTTCCACCGCCGCCGCTTTCCTGTGTTCCCGTCGTCCCTTCCTAGGCTCGCCGCCGCCCACCGCCGTGGTGCTCTTTGTGCGGCGTGGTCAATGTGGTCAACGATCGACTTCCATCGGACGTGGATCAGACGCGGAGAGGCCGACAGTGGGTCCACGGCAGCCGCAAGGACGCGCTTCCTTATTACGCTGAAAATAATTATTCTCCACCGACAAATAGGGACCCACCGGACGGGCCACCGATGAAGCGAAAAAACGCTTCCGCTCCGCTGGGACCCACCACCACGCCTTCGCACGCAAGGAAGTGCGCCCAAAAACGACGGTTCTCGATCGCCGGGACCCACCAGCTACATCTTCGACGCAAGGAAGTACCGATACGGAACCCACCGGTCAAGCGCATGTAGCGCTGTCATTCTGGTCGTGAACGGTACGCATATATATACCGGTGGATGTAGAGGCGCGCACGCGTCGTAGTAGAGGTGCGCACGTGTCGTAGTAGAGACGCGCACATAGCATGTACACGCACGCATAGCGCGAGGGTGCAAGAAAGAAAATACGCCACATACGCACATACGGGCAGGGTCTCGACGCCATCGTGCATACGCATATGGTTGGGTCGGAACAGAAACATCGCCGCCGTGTGTTCATGGGGAGCCAACCGCTGGGTCGGAACGGAATGCGTGGTTGTGTTCATCGGGAGGGCTCGGACGGAACAAAGCGATGGAAACGAGGCTTGGCGCATCGCACAACGGAGGAAACGGCCTTGTGTTCGACCGCCATGTTCAAACGGGTCCCGTTGATCGAGAGGGCCTCGCGCATCAAGAAACGGCGAAACGGACCTCCCACGGTCAAACGGGGTCCCGTTGATCGAGGGTGTGGCGATCGCAAAACGGAGGAAATAGACCTCCTATGGTCGTAAACGGGGTCCCGTTGATCGGGAGGGTGTGGCGCATCACAGAACGGACTTAAACGGACCTCCTATGGTCGAAACGGGGTCCTGTTCATCGGGAGGGTGTGGCGACGCAAACGGGACTCCACGGATACCGCTCATCTCCACCGCCGACCTCCTCCAGCCTCCACTGGCTCTTTTCATCCAGCCTCCACCGCGCCTACTCCACCGCCATCGCTCAACCACCCTCCATGGGCACCCTCCATCGCTCACTGCTCATCCAGCCCTCCACACCACGGGTCCTGCTCAACCGCCTCCACGACCACCCCTCCACCGCTCATCGCTCATCCAGCCCTCCACATCACGGGTCCTATTCATCTAGAGGCAACGCCACCGCCACCGCTCATCCAAACCCTCCCCACCGCAACACTCACCGCTCATCCAATCGATCGCTTCAGCTTAGCAGCAGCGGGCGAATCGCCCATTGGGTTCCGCCAACAGCCATCGGTCGATCGCCGGTTCAAGAACGCCAGAGCTCGCAGCAGTAATCGCCGGGTTCGCCATAGCCCAACGCCGCCGGGTTCGCTAGAGCCAATGCCTCGCACGTAACGAGAAACGCGATCGCCGCCCCGACCTCCCACCGTAACTGCAACTCCCCGAAATTTTCTCCCTCGCTTCTACTACAGTTTTTCCGTCATGGACGGCCCAAAGAATGTCATGCAGCTGCGCTCCAGCCCGCCTGTGACTTAAAAGCCCATTTTCTGTCATGATTTTTGTCATAGAAGTAGGAGCCCACCACATCTATGATGATACCGGGTTTTGTCACAATTATCGTCATAGAAGTGTCATATGTATGACAGATTTTTTTTTCGTTCGGCCCAAAATGTCACGGATGTGTCTTTTTTTGTAGTGATTACACGTGTCCCCAAATTCAAATGAATATGCATGTCTGTTACACCAATTTGTGTTATGATATTATCGATGTCGTGATCTCCAGTTTAAATATTTGAATCCCCTTTAATCCAGATATTCGTCTCATATAGCTATCACTCATGCTTATATAGGAGTATCTCTAGACCAATACACGCTCATCGCCTCGGTATCTCTCATGCTACCAGATGTCGCCAATGATCTTTTATCTTCAGAATACATCGACGGTACTCATTCCCTCGACGTCCATCACTCTATCTCTCTCTAAGTATATCTCGCTCCCTGCTATGTGTCTCTAACTATTATTCTCCATGTGAAATCTCTTTCTCTCACACAAACACAAACTTCGTCTCCCAAGGTCTCATTTCTCTCTACTATTCCCCTGTGTGCCACTCGCACACACCCTCTCACATAGAGATGTCTTTCGCTCCTTAGGTATGAGAAGCTACGACTCTTCCTCTTAAATATCTCTTTCTCACACACAAACACAAACTCTGCCTCCTGTGGTCTCATATCTCTCCACCATTCTCTTGTATGTCACTCACACACACTCTCTCCCTAGAGATATCTTATGCTCCCTCATATGTCTCTAGCTATCACTCTGCTAGAAATATCTTTCTCTCGCATTACAAAAACTACGCCTCTCTGGATCTCATTTCTCTCCGATATTTGTTTGTATGTGAGTCACATGCACCCTTTCTTCATCTCTCTCACACCCACACACATAACTCAGCCTTCCGATCCACTCGACTTATATCTAACGACACTAGCTAGCATCTTTATCTTTCTATTTATCTGCTTCTCCATCAACCTTCTTTCTCGCCTCACTCTTGCTTCCTATCACGCACACTATGTATGTTTCTCTCTACATGCAATCAAGTGCCCTCCTTTTATCTTTCTCTCACACACACATAACTTCACCCTCTGAACCACCCGACGGTCATCTCCAACACTCAAACTAGACGATGTCCCTCTAGCTAGCATTTCCATCTCTGTATCTATCTGTAGTTTCTCCATCAACATTTCTTTCTCGCACGCACTCTTGCTTCCTATCACCCACACTATATATGTCTCTCTATACATGCATTTATAGGTTGATCTCTTTTGCACAATCGTTGTGTCTCACTCCCTTTGCTCGCCATCGATGCGTGCACAAGCTCATGCCACTATCTCTTAAAGACAAAAACACATGCTCAATTGTCGGGCCTTCTTCCCTGCACTCTCACATGCATGCATATTGTCATACCGATGTGTCTCTCCGATGTCGTTGATCTTATGACTTATGTCGTCTTTCTTTTATCTCGATCATGCGTGCGCGCACACACACACACGCATCCACGTATACATGTATACCTCTCGCACAAGCACGTTCAAGGTCTCTATGTCTCCATACGTAGTTAATTACCCTCAACCCTAACGCCACATCGAATCGTTTCTTCTTGTGTGCACATAACTTCCGGCCTGATGGGTAAAACACACACTCACACTTAACAATCTCCTTCTAGCTACCCCCTCTCACTCTTCCCTTATATCCCCAAACTAATAAGACCATCCTTCGCTTAATTCCCGCCACATGCACCATCGATATATAGTAGTCTTCCTCGGTGTCTCTCAAACAAACACGCTTCTCTTGATGTCGACTCCTCTCACGCGCACACACCTTCTCTTCCCTCTCTACGGGCCTTTTCTCTCTCGCACCCCATCGTTGGTGGCCTCTGCCATACACATCACCTCTCTATGATGAATCCACGCACACTTAAATTACATCCGCCACCGAGGACCCCACGTCACACACACACACACGCACCCTCCCCCCCACACACGCATGCACCCCCACCCCCCAGACACACACGCACACACTAAGACTCCATCTCTCACACGCATGCTCTAGGCGGAGCATTTGTTCCTACCACCCTTCATCCAACCTTACCCGTATGATAAACAATCACCTTAATTTACTTGTATAACATGGACAAATTCCACTTTACTTTAGTAGTTAGCAAACTTATCATCTCTACTCTTATAAAAACCGAGTTGGTGATGATGGTGTGCCTGATGTCGGTGTCAAAACCGGCGGATCTCGGGTAGTGGGTCTCGAACTATGTGTGTAAGGTCGATGGTAACAGTATACAGGGGACACAATGTTTACCCAGGTTCGGGCCCTCTCTATGGAGGTAATACCCTACTTCCTGCTTGATTGATCTTGATGAATATGAGTATTAGAAGAGTTGATCTACCACGAGATCATAATGGCTAAAACCCTAGAAGTCTAGCCTGTATGACTATGTTCGTTCTGGACTAAGCCCTCCGGTTTATATAGACACCGGATGGAACTAGGGTTGTACAAAGTCGGTTACAGAGAAAGGAATCTTCATATTTGGTCGCCAAGCTTGCCTCCCACGCCAAGGAGAGCCCTATCCGGACATGGGTGAAAGTCTTCGTCTTGTATCTTCAAATTTCATTAGTCCGCCCATGTCCAACAGGCCGACGTCCGAGGACCCCTTAGTCTAGGACTCCTCAAGAGTCTCTCGAACCAGCTTCAATGACGAGATGTCCAGCGCAGATTGTCTTCGGCATTGCAAGGCGGGTTCCCTTCCGAACACTCCAAGATAGTTCGACACAACGACTGGTCTCGGATCTGCAACACAAGTACCACACACACAAATAGAGAGTATAATATTTCACGAGCCCTCCACGACAACTTTTCGCAAGATGACATCACGCCTGCCCGGTCATTATTTCAACCGCTTTTCTTCCGCTGCCCGCTTGGAGATGCGGTTTCCATTGGCACCTCTTGTCAAAACAGAGATCGCTTCCCTTATTGCGGATTTCATCAATACGCGCGGGGTAATCCAACCGTGTCGTTTACACAGCCCTTGGGAATAGGCGAGTTTTTAGGTGAGTGGGGAGGTGTTCGATTTTTACGGCCTTTATAAGGGGATAAGGATTCCACCTCTTAACCCACGCCTTCCTTTATCCTCTGCCCTTCCATTCTCAAGTTCAAGCGCCCAAGTTCTCGTTTTCTTCCACTCCGAGCAAGCTCTCAACCATGTCCGAATCCAGAGGTCAAGGCAATGGCTTCTTCTGTCACGACGAAGGACATCGCCGAGCTTCGGGAGGCCGGGTATCTGGCGAAGGAGATCGCCCACCGGCTTCCGGCCAAGTGACAAGTCGTCCCCACACCGAAACCCAACGAGAGGGTGGTATTCCTCCCTCATTTCATCCGCGGACTAGGGTTTCCACTCCACTGTTTCGTCTGTGGACTCATGTTCTATTACGGGCTAGATTTCCATGATCTAGCACCGAACTCTTTCCTCAACATCTCGGCATTCATTGTCGTGTGCGAGACTTTCCTCCGCGTCCAGCCCCACTTCGGCCTGTGGCTTAAGATCTTCAACGTGAAGCCGAAGGTGGTGGACGGCCAACACGCGGAGTGCGGAGGAGCCATGGTGAGCAAGATGCCCAACGTCACATGGCCCAAGGGCATGTTTGTGGAGACTGTCAAGGAATGGCAGAAGCTGTGGTTTTATATCACAGAACCCCGCGACGCCACCTGGGCCGCGGCTCCCGAATTCAAGTCTGGGGCCCCAATGCGACTGACCTCCTGGATGGAGAAGGGCCCAAATTGGTCTTTGTCGCACGAGCTGATGGCGCTGTAGATGCGCATCCAGAGCATGGTGGACAAAAACATCAAGCTCGTCGACGTAATACAGGTTATGTTAGTTCGCCAGATCCTCCTATCAAAGCCGAACTTCCCCTCTATGGGAATTTGATCCGGAGAAGCACCATACCTTGGTGAGACTCTTCGGCACCACCCACGAAGATGCCTGGAAGCTGATCTTCAAGGGTGACGAGAAGCCGCCAGCCATAGACTCGGATCGTGGGCACGGTCTTGCCCACCCCGCCAGTGCCGTAAGTCCTTCACATCTCAAGGTGTATTCTCTACCTGCTTGTCCAAGGAGGGTAATTAAAATTTTCTAATTTATCTTTTCAGAATGGACGAAGAAAGCGAGCGACTCACAGCTTGGCTCACGTCTCAAGAGCCACCATCCCACTCCCGGCGAAGATGCTAGTCCCGCCGCCTCTATTAGCCGGGAGAAGAAGGCTGGGGGGCCGGGTGGCCCCGCCGCAAGGGCACTTTATACGTGATGTCCAAGATAAGACTCACTCTCCCGCCACCAAGACGCACGAAGAGGAGGAGGAGCAACCTCCCCAGATGGGGGAGGAAGAAGAGGGCGGCTCCACAACCGAGGCGGAGGCGCCCAAGAAGGGGAAAGGCTTCCTTGAGGATAAAACCGCGTGGGACATCGGCAGCAGTCCAGAGCGATGCCCCCGGAGCAAGCCCTTGGCCGCATGTTAAGTACTGACAAACTCATACGCGCCGGTGTATCCGGCCTTTCCTCTTCATTGTATTAACATGGTTTAATTGTGCAATTGTAGTCCAGCCCATGACAGCTTCCAGCGATCCTCATCAAGAGGTTCGTTGGATTCAAGGGAGATGGCCAGCATGTCACCGCCGGCCACTTACTCTCCCATGGCCAAGGGCGACGCCGAGGTGCTGTCACGAAGGGCTTTCCCAGGCCAGGGAGAGTCCCAGGAGGCTGTCAAGGTGGCGCCAGAGGGCGAAACCTCAGCCGCCGGACACATGGGGGAACAGTCCCCCATGGGGACTGGTGATGGGGCCCGTATTCAGTTCGGCCCCCGTTCGGATATGGTTCCGGAGACCTACACGGCTCTGGAGTCCGGCGTGCAGCCTCCTTTGAAAGACGGAGGTGTGACTATCCCACTGGTGACCTCTATTCAACCATGGGCACCGGACATTCTTCTGGAAGCACTGCGAGGCGCTTCCATTGTGGAAGAACACCATATCCTTATGGGTACGGTGATTGAGAGGGTTCAGTCTGTCAAGAGCGGATCGAAAGCCTGCAGCTGCCTGGCCGGGACAGGTTTGAGGTGTTTACGCAAAGGAGAAAATCCCTATATAGACAGTAGCCCCTGAGACACTGTCCGGTGTTTGGAAAGCAAAGACCGAACATAGGATCAATTCGCTTTTGCAGGAAACTAACTAAATGTGTCTTGTATTAATGAACAGGCGTCGTTACTGGCTACGACCTCACACGCTGCCGAAGTCTCCGGACTAAAGCAGAGACTGGAGCGGGCCGAGGAGGAGCTCGAACAAGCGAGGAACCAGTTGGCAGACTAGCACGGTATGTAATGACCCACCGTGTATTCGGAAAGAATAAATTATGTGTATTGACCATAATGTTATGATATGTACAGGGGCGACGACCGAGGTCGAGGCCCTTAAAAAGGCCCTGCCGAAGCCGAGGGGAAGGCTGTTAAGGAGCAGGCTACCCGTAAGAAGCTCAAGGCCTGGGTCAACGAGGTCCAGCAAGAGCTCCAGGACGCGGTGAAGAAATGCGAGACCTTGGGGTGCGATGTGTCGGCTCGAGAGGCCGAACTCGCCAAGGCTCGCCAAAGTGCTGAAGAAGCCCGGGTTGAGGCCCACGGTGCCCTCCAGGAGATCCAGGAGGCCAAGAAGA